>SJYO01016970.1:10748585-10937564 GCA_006410555.1 Capra ibex
CATAACGACTTCGGACCGAACCTCTTAAAACTCGTAATGAAATGATCGTACACTCTACTCACGTTAACACGTCATCAAACTCGTAAGAAACCGTAACGGAAAGAAACCTTAACCTTACTTTTGACTGGAAAAGGTCAGGACACCGGTGACGACTCAAAAGGTTTAAACGACCGTATAACTCATGTTGTGAAAGTGTGGTAGTCGAAAGTCCTAAACTTTGTCGAGTTGACCTTAAGGTAGTGGAGGTGATCGAAACGAACATCACTACGAAAGATTCCGGGTGAACTGAAGTGTAAGGTTCTACAGACCGAGATCTAATCACTAGTGTAGTAGTACTAATAGACCTAGCACTTCTAGAAAAAACATGTCAAGAAGGCACATAAGAACGGTGGAGAAGAATTATAGAAGACGAAGACAATCCAGGTATGGTAAAGACAGGAAATAGCTCGGGTAGAAACGTACTTTACAAGGGAACCATAGAGATTAAAAGAACTTCTCTAGAGATCAGAAAGGGTAAGACAACAAAAGGAGATAAAGAAACGTGACTAGTGATTTCTTCCGAAAGAATAGAGAAGAACGATAAGAAACCTTGAGACGTAAGTCTACGAATATAGAAAGGCAAAAAGGAAACGAAAAGCGGAGAGAAGAAAAGTGTCGATAAACATTCCGGAGGGGTCTGTCGGTAAAACGAAAAAGTGTAAAGAAAAGGTACCCCTACCAGGACTAGGGACAGAGGACATGTTACAGTGCTTGGAGTAAGGTATCAAGTAGTCCGTGAGATAGATCCTGTAGTGGTCTACCAGTTGTGGCTTTAGTCTAACTAATATAAGAAACGTCGGTTTCTACCTCTTCGAGATATGTCGGTTGTTTTTGTTCTGGTCCTCGACTGACACCGAGTCTAGTACTTGAGGAATAATGGTTTAAGTCTGAGTTTAACTTCTTTCATCCCTTTTGGCGATCTGGTAAGTCCATACTGAATCCGATAATCGTCAGAAGAATATCTCGAAGGAAACACTCGAAACATTTGTATGGGTAGGTCTCTAGGATTCGATACCTTTTCGTTCCATGTGAGTCAGTCTTGACGGGTTGCCACCGGTAGATTTCGAACGTTTCTCGGGTGAAAGTTTAGTCTCATCGGTCAATTTAATTCTGAACAGTTTACCTCCGGTTATAATGATACTGTGACTGATCACTGACCCTGTCGAACAAGAGGTCGTTTTCACCTCTGTCTAAGAGAATGACTGGGGAGTCAAGACGTCATTCTCCCTGTCTCTTGTTTCCAATTCGACCCCGTCTCCGGTCTTACGGACGGTCTCGTCGGACCCACGATGGAGGACCGCATTCATATCGTATGAAGAAAGGAATTTGACGGGAAATCAGTCCCCCAGGACCTACTACAAGTTTAGTCGTTGTTACTTTCTAAAGTAATTACTCTGCACCACCCCCGTTCAAGGTAGGTACAATCTTCTTGGATCTTAGTTGAAATTCGTTGTGGGTGTCTGTGAGTCAAAAAGGAGAGTAGTCTCAACTCCCTTTGTTGTCTGGGGAGTACTCTTGTCGTTTCATGGTTCCTTTTTGTGCAGACTACATGGTACGTCGGAACGACGGAGGACGGGAGAGACTGTAAACCCCCTTTACTGTGACGTCAGTAAAGGGTCGACGTCTGTCATCGACACACGGAAGAGAGACTCTGTGTTGAGTTCCTTAGTCGACACCGTCGGAACCCTGAGACTTCCGAAGAGTGGACAAACACTCGAAGACACCACGTTCGAAAAAACATCCCAGCCTAAAGAAGTCTCGGTTTGGGACCCTAGGTGTACAAGGTGACCGCAAGACATTCCTTCTTCGGGTGTGTCTCTATTCCCCTGGTCCTTCTCTCACAGACGCACGTCACACTGAGAGTCTGTTCCCAATCCCTCCTGATTGGACCCGTTAGGTGACATGATTATTTGTCATTGAGACTTCTCGTCGAGATACCCTGGGTTTATCCAATTGACGTATACCACGGAATTTCCAAAATCTCCTGTGACAGACTGGAAGAACGTTCCTTTTTCCTCCATTTACTCAGTTTTAAAACTCACACTTCGGGATTCCAAAAGATGCATCGAAAGGTCCTTTCAATGAACAAAGAAGTTAGTAGAATGGGAATACGAGTTCCGTTGAGGAGAGTTTGGATTTCCTCCTCATCCTTGCCTTTCTGTGAGAATCGTTAGACCTCACTTCTCGGTCCAGGATCGAGACGACGAAGTGACACCTCGTTATATTACGACCCAGAACCAAAGAACTGGAAAATATACCATCATTGTTGTCTTTATGAGTAACCTTTCTGACTACGACTTCGACTTCGAGGTTATGAAACCGGTGGACTCCCCTTCTCGGATGAGTAGTCTTTTCTGGGACTACGACCCTTTCTAACTTCTGTCCTTCTCTTCTCCCGCTGTCTTCTACTCTACCAACCAACTGTAGTGACTAAGTTACCTGTACTTTAATCCGTCTGAGGTCCTCTACCACCTCCTGTCCCTCCGGACCACACGACGTTAGGTCTCCCTTCATTTCTCAACTTGTGCTAAACCGCTGACTTATTATTGTTGTCTTTATTGGTGGACTATCCCACCAACTCTCGGGAGTCATCGTATAACGTTAGGGTCTCGGACTCTATTTGTGTGTCTTTATGTCTATGACTATGTCCATACAGGTGCGGTGTCGAGGTCCTGGAAAACGGTGACCTACTGGTATGGACATCTTGACGATGAGGTTCAATGGTCTCCCGTCTGTAAACCAATAAGAGGAAACAGTCTTTGACCGTATTGATGTACCTGGGGAGTTAGATGTTTATTTTCACATGACGTGAAATTGATGTAGTTTACATTTTTTTAGTGCGTATATTCTAATAAATCCCTTATTGAGAGATGAGTTTTCCTCAGGTATAAATTATATATAAGTTCATGTTGATCAATCTTCTATGGATTTAATTAGTCAAATCATTGGGACTTATAAATGTAAGTAAATTTGGATTTCTATTACTTAATCATACTTACATATAAGATGTCTATTTATATAAATTACCTTTTTTTTATTTCTTTACTTCTGGTACAGTTAGTCTTCCACTCCAATTAGATTGGTAAGTTCATATCCTTTATCGACCCACTCTTCGTTTGTGACCGTCATAGGTAGGGTCGGACAGGTTTTCTTTCGGTAGTTCCAAATGTCGGGGTGACCGTTTGGATAGGAACGAGCCCGATCCTCCTCCACACGTGTCGACTGGGTCTACCAATTGTGGTCCAAGGGATTGAAGGGTACGAGACTAGGGTACGGAGGGTCGTTAGAAGGAATACTAAGTCCAAGGTAATCCGGGGGACTGTTCTTCGATAAGACCAGTATGTCTTAAAGTTCATAAGTACAGACACTATTAATAAAGAATGGGAATTACTTCTTTGACTGTAAGGTTAAAATAAAAGTTGTTAGTTTTATGTTTTATGAAAATGTTTGTCCTTACAATTTGAGACTTTCATTGTCTTTGACACATCCTAAAAAAAACCCCCCTCCCATACTATTTTACGTGTACTTTAATTGGTAAAAATTCACATGTCGAGTCACCGTCATTCGTGTAAGTGTGTTGGTAATGGTAATAGGTGGAGATTTTGAAGAAGTAGGTAGGTAGGTTTGGATTTGAGACATGTGTAATTTGTTATTGAAGGTAACGAGGTAGGAGGATCGGAGACCATTGGTGGTAACATGAAAACCAGAGATACGTAAACACAACACCACCAAAATTTCATACAGAAGATAGTTCTTCACCTCAGACACTAGGGAGGGGAACTTGGGCCTGTCCAGAAACACTAACGGAGTATCTTGTCTTAAGTCGAAGGGTCCACCGTGATCACCATTTCGTGGACGGACGATTACGTCCTCTACATTCTCTACGACCAAACTAGGGACCCAGTCCTTCTAGAGGACCTCTTCCCGTACCGTTGGGTGAGGTCATAAGTACGGACCTCCTAGGGTACCTGTCTCCTCGGACCGTCCGATATCAGGTGCCCCAGTGTTTCTCAACCTGTGTTGACTTCACTGAATCGTGCACGTGTACGTTACGTTACACAGAAGTCTCCGATCAACTGTTTTCGGTACGATAAAGACGGTACAAGCAATATGTCATTGTCCATTAGCTTTATAGACAGAAGACGATAAGTCAAGTCAAGTCAGTGAGTCAGCACAGACTGAGAAAGGCTGGGGTCCCTGACGTCGTACGGTCCGAAGGGACAGGTAGTAGTTGAGGACCTCGAACGAGTTTGAGTACAGGTAACTCAGCCACTACAGTAGATTGGTGGAGTAGGAGACAGCAGGGGAAGAGGGGGACGGAAGTTAGAAAGGGTCGTAGTCCCAGAAAAGGTTACTCAGTTAAGAAACGTAGTCCACCGGTTTCATACTACGCTTTCATACTACGTTTCAGAAGACGATTATTACGGTCGGTACAATTGGTCTTCACACAGTAAATAAGGTGGGGGTCATGGTCGTGGAAGACTCGTCATCGAGGGATTGTGGCTCTTCCTTCGGCAAGTCAGTACCCGACTAGACGTGACTTAGGGAATCAGTGACACGGAGTAAGAAAACCGGACTGAAACATCAGTGTCTAACAAGGGAAAGAAAACTAGTATGACGTTGGTTACGTCGTCCCCTACCCCTACCCCCACCGAATGAGTAAAGGTTCACTAATACTAATAGTTACAATCTACTCACAGAGGGTCTTTTTAGCTTCGAGTTTAAATCACAGATAATTCATCTTTTCGTCTTATGTTTTAATATACATGTAATCCCTATTTTACAAGAACCCTTTTTATGAAGTTATTTGATTTTGGACCTTCCTTTTATGGTAATATACTTACCACCTGTATCTTATCGATGTAAATGACTCGAGTAATAAAACACGGTCAGTGAAATGTTTGTAATAGATATTAGGAGTGTTACTGGGACATTCCTACTATGATACTAGGGATAAAGTGTTTACTCCTTTAGCTGAAATTCTTTTTCATTCACCTTTCCTATTCCACCATGTCAATCTTTCACCGTTTGGATTAGTCCCGAGTAAGGGGTATGGTACCTACCTAAAGAGAAAGGACAAATTACAATGATAACTTACTTATATATTTAGGGTCTCGGGATTTCAGACTAGGACCGTCCGTCCAAGGACTTCCTCGTTGTCACACCTATGGAGTCCCTCTTTGCTCTGGCGTATGGATCTACATTGACCTGTAGAAAGTGGAGGTCCCACGACCTGAACGCTACGGCTCGTTCGACCGTCCGTCGACAGTGGTGTGAGAGTTATTTTAGTAGTCGTTAGACGTCGTCGTAGACCCCCTTTTTGCTACCCCCTCTCATTGGTACCGTACCGTCCCATTCGAGGACAATACCTCTGTGGACATAAACGAACTTAGTGTATAGATCAGTCTGAAAGATAATGTTCCGGACCTTAGTCGTAAACTCACTTCCATTCCTCCTCACTCCTGTTCTCTTTGTATGGGTGAGCAATTGGTCCAACTCTCTTTAAGTGTGGAAAGACTCCTACGTAAAAGACATGAAAGATGGATCGTCGTCAGGTGGTCGGGTTCGGGATGGGGGAGATATAGAAGAAAACTTAATCGCTCCTTGTATTTTCACTTAGTAATTTAGGAGTAAAAGAGTAATTTAGGAAGTATAAGAGAATTCGTAAAAATAAAGGTAATAGAATGGCTCAGGAATATTATTAGGGTACCCCCCCTTTTTACCCTGTATCTAAAATAGGATTAAGACATCTCCTCCTACGATTCTAAGTACCTCTGAATAAATATCGGTGCATTGATGATTCGTCGCCTTCGTCCTAAGCTCGAGTTCCAAGATTCAGGTTTAGGACCTAAGAAAGGTGAAGTAATAGGTAATAAGCATCTGATACATTTCTCGTTTTAGTCTTAAGACTTCAATTTTTAGATGTTAATTTTTTTTGACTTTAAAACTAATCACTTATGGAAGGAGTACAGAAGGAGACCTTTTTTTTATTTTATTTTAATGTTGGTATCAATATTTGTAATGAAAAAGACGATCTGGTAATTATATAACGATAGAAAGAATACCTTGGTTTGATAGATTTTATTTCTAAAGTTTACTAATTTGTACCATTCAGTTAAGGTTTTTACTGGAGAGGAAGGGATTGGGTTATTTTGTTCTTTTCCCACCCCCACCCCTCTGTATATTTAGGTGTTTCTGTTGTTCTTTCTCTCTCTTTTGGAATTACCCGTTCTCTAAGGTTATTTGAAAATGTCGTTTAAAAACCTTTTCTCCATTGTTTCTTTCTCACCCTTGACTGGATCGTCTGTCTTCCACATTGTGTTTACGGACATCTCCCCTGTGGTTACTCTTGACTTGACTAGACCGTCTCGGTCCTAAACCTCGATAGTAATTGGTGTCTTCTGAACTGACTCTATACCTTGATTTT
The DNA here is from genome assembly GCA_006410555.1 of Capra ibex. Lineage (NCBI taxonomy): Eukaryota > Metazoa > Chordata > Mammalia > Artiodactyla > Bovidae > Capra > Capra ibex. Next base: position 10,755,052 of record SJYO01016970.1, read on the forward strand.
TGACTTCTTGACAATCTAGAGATATTTGTCTTGTCTGAAGGTTAGGAGTAGAAGTTTTCGTCGGTTCGCTGAAAAGGGTTGTGTATGGTCCTAATGATCTGTAGACTTCTTTTAGAGGTTGTGATTTTTCTTTTATTTGTTTGTTTTCCCCCTAATCCCCATGGGTCTCCTTTGTCTGTTATGTCCCTTTTCTTCTTTTACAGTTTGTTGTATTAATTATAGAAGTTTTTCTTTTTATCTTCTACTGGGATCGGTAGTATTTTATTCTTGTCTTACCGAATTCCCCTTTTTTTTGTCAGTTGTTCTTTTTCAAGTACCTTTAATTTAAAAAATATTTTTTTTTTCAATTTTAAATCTTCTATTTAACTCCTTTTAGAGAGGTCGTTCTTTTTGAATCTTAACGTTTCTTTACTTGTGATCTTTTCTAAAAAAATTTTTGGGGTTTTGATTCCTAGTTACGTCTTCTAGGTTGTAGGTTGATAATGACAATATTATTAGGACGCCTTTTTTTTTCCCCGTACCTAAAGTGGGATTCGAATGTCTCCTTCTCCGATTCTAAGTACCTCTGATTGAACAAGTGTCGGTACCTTGATGATTCAATGTGCCTGTTGACAGTAAGGTCTTTCTTTCTTGTTACTATCTCTTCTTTAAGTTTTTGGATTCTAATTTTTTTACCTTGGGAGTATTGTCGACCACCTTTACAGTTTCCTACCTTGTGAAATATTTTTGTCCTTTAAGGAGTTTCCTTTTTGTGTCAATGGTATACTGAGTAGTTAAAGTCAGAATCCATATATAGGTTTTATTTACTTTTTCATACGGGTGTCTTTTTTAACATGTACTAAAGTTTTTCTCTTTCCTTGCTTTTTTGTTTTTTGGACATGTACTTACAAGTACCGTTATAATCACTATTATCGGTTTTTCACCTTTATTAGGTTTACAGGTAGTTGACTATTTACCTTTTTGTTTTACACCGTATGGGTATGTTACCTGATAGTAATAATAAGTCAGTATTTTTCTTTACTTCATAACTATGAACAATGTTGTCCTACTTAAATTTTTTGTAATACAATTCACTTTCTATGATCAGTATATTCTGGTTAATAATATACTAAGGTCAATAAACTTTACAGTTTTTATTTGTTTAGATGTCTCTGTCTTTCATCAAATCACCAACGGTTCCCAACACCCCCAACACCCTTTTACTTCACTGACGAGGAAAATCCCCACTACTGTTACAAGATTCTAATACAACTATTGACATGTTAAGACACTTATATGATTTTTGGTTACTTGACACATGTAAATATTACGCACTTGACACACAATGTACTTAAAATAAAGTTATTTCGACGATAGATTTTTTGACTTGAGTGTATCACTCCTGTTTATAAAAGGGAGGTCTAATTTTTTTGCATTTTCATTGTCACCTTAATATGACAAAAACGTTGGACGTAAAGGAAAGAGATAGTAATGTATAAGGAGTCTTTTCCTTTTTTGTTTTGTTTTGTTTTAGTAGAAACTTAACTCCGTGCGTTCACAGATTTTCTTCGGACATTCTTGTGTCGTGTTGTTTTCTTTTTTCTATGTATATTCCGAGTATACTTTTAAGTCTTGTCCTGTTTTAAACCTGGGATCTTCTTGACCCTGGTCTTATCGGATTCCAAAGAATTTAAAGTCTTCTGTTACCTCGTTACGGAAGTAGTGATTGTCCTTTTTTTATTAAAGGTTTATCTTAAGATTTAAGTCGGTTTGATTTTTAATTCACACTCCAATCTGACGTCTATAAAAGTTTGTAAAATGGATAGTAGATCGGAAAGCATCCTTCATTGTTGTTTTTTTAGATCAGATTGTTTTACTCCCTCATTTCATTCTCCTACACCCTAAATCCTCTGTTCTGTAAGTTGTCTTTTTCTCGTTTTCCTTCCCCTCCCCAGACATATTCACCTAATTTTATTTAGTTTGATCTTCTCCTACCTCCAAAGAGGGTCTCCCTCTTTTGGGTTTAGTTCATAAAGAGGTAAACCTTTTATTACAACTACCCCATATTCTATCGATTATCACCTTGACTTATTTTTTCCATGTTTCTTTTCATTCATTGATTTTTCCCAGTTAATAGATGAAATTCTTCTATTCAATATGGTTTTTTCTTTCCATCAGTATCCGTACTGAACCGAGTGACCACTACTCATTTGTTTATCGGTTTTATTACATTTATAACTAAAGATCCGATACGTTTTTAACACTGTTTTGCTATGACCTTTTTACTCTCTTTCCTTTCGTACATACCGTACATACACTCACCAAATTGTTTAAGAGCAGATGGTATTGTCATTCAAATGTTGATAATCTTTTAATTACTTAGTTTCTTATAGACAAATTCATATAATGAGTCTTTAAGTCACTTTACCCCTGAGGGGACTACCAGGTCACCAATTCCGAGTCGTGAAGGTTACGTCTCCCGTACCCAAGTTAGGGACCAGTCCCTTGATTTTAGGGTGCCCGGGGTTGTCACACTTGTTTTTTTTTAATTAATTTTTTCGTTTTTTATCTTCTTTGTTGAATTTGACAACTTTCATTGACGGATACTCGTCGTCTGATGTGGGAAAGACTATCCGTTTTTATCGTCACAACAATCCATATTCACGATTTGGAAGAGATTCCACTAAACACATTCAATAAGATGGCCTGGGAGTATTTTTGGGACTTATTGGGACATCTATTTATTACAGTATGGAATGGTTGTGCCCTCCTTCGACTCAAAGTCTTTCGAAGTGATTGTGTGGGTGTCTCGGTTCAGAGTTTAAGTCTATACAGACGGAGATCTCAGACACGACAATTGCCGATAAGACATGCTGAAGAGTCCCTGTGTCAGAGACCTCATGGGTCAGGGTGGAATGGAGGAGGTGTAGAAGTAGGTTAACGAGTAATCCTAGGTGAAGAGAATGATTCAGGACATTGAAGAAGAACCAGTTATGGATTTCAATTAACCCTCTTATCAAAAGTCGGTTAAATGACCCAAACTAAAGATGAAAGGTTTCTTAAGAGTCAGACCGGATGGACCTCGATGATGACCTTCTGATATAAGATGTCTGTTCTTGTCGGATCCCTTTCCGTCTTTCTCGTCGGACCTCCTCTCCGGTTGTAGACAGTTTGTCAAAATCCTTTGAGACATAATTAATGGTTAAAAGACTGGTGGTGTTCAACATATCGGGGAGACGACGGAAACCTGTTCGAGCAGATGGGAAGAAGGGTGGACGGGTCGAGTGTCTCGGAAGAAAGACACGAAAGGATCCGATGGCTCCATTTTCGTTGGTGGAGGAGGAAGCCGGAGACAGTATGGGACACATGGGAAGGTAGTAACCCAAAGAAAGGAACAAAAGACTAAATTATCGATTTTCGAGGAGCTACCGATCCTTGTACACAAGGAAAGATAAATTGACTTATAAACATATTCATACATGTTGATATTAGGGGAAAAAGTATTTCCTTTTTAATATAGTGTACATATACGGTGATTTCTTCTTAGTTATGTGATTTTACAAATGGTGTCAATGAAACCCCATCATCATCTTAATGCCTGATAAATGAGAGAGAAAAAGATTTTAAAGTACTTTTCGGACATATTGTAACTTTATCCTTTTTTCTTATGTTAATTTTTTTATTTATAAACAATTATTACAGAGTCTAGATAGGTAAGATGGTAATAACAAATTAAGAATTGGTGTATAGTACTGAATGACATTCTCACAGTCTGAAGGAGAGTCTTCAGACGGGGGAAAGAATGGAAAGAACAGGGGAATGACAGTTCAATTAGGGGGATTCTATGAAATACAATAAAATTACGGAGTAACTTATAAACGTTTCTAACAAATAACTGATTTTCAAGGTTACCTTTGATTGTATCCGGGTCATGCAAGACGACATTAGGGTGGATATGTTAAAATTAAAGACGAGAAGAGGTTGAGGTGTGAGTCATACCATTAGTTAGAGGATAGACGGATTGGGAAGGGTAAGTGGCGACGATCAGGGAGGGAGTAAGAGAACTTGATGACAGAGGAGTAGGACAAGATGAGTCGGATGTTCCGGGTTCAGTCTCTAATATGAATAAAAAATACCGAGACCTCCTGTCTTAGTCCTAGTACCCATTTTTCTCCCCCAGTCTAATATCTTAGTAACGTCTTTTACTTATTACCATCGTCGATCTACTTGATCTTCCTCTTTTCTGACCTTCGTTGTCATGAAAATAATGTCCTTATTACTTATTGCTTCGGTAATTAATAAATGGATAAAATAAAACGAATTGTTAATATATCGTATATAAATATATATTTATATATTTTTGGACAGTATCCGTTCCATAACATAATTACGTACGTACACACATATGTATATATATGTATATATACATATGTGTGTATATAAGGTGTTTCATTTTTAACTATTTACATGTACTATATAGCTATTTCTTGAACTCTTCAGACTCTCCTTCTCCGTCGTAGACTCTACCTGTAGACAGTTTCATAGTGACGAAATTTCTTGTCCATTCTTCACGGGCGTCTCTTGTTTTTCTCCTACTATGGACTAACAAAAGTCCCGACTCTGCGGGAGGACAGGGTCCTCACGGACCCTAGAAATGGTGACGTCACGATAACCGGTACCTCGGAACACCTCCCCACGATCGACCAAGGCCAAAATAACTACTCTTTAACCTGTCCAACTAATCCCGACTCCCTGGTTTGACCAAGTATTAGACAGAACGAAACCTGAAGTCGAGTATCTCGAATAGCTCTAGAACAAAGAAAAACCTCGATACTCCTGGTTCCGGTTAGTTGACATCTTCTTTTTGTTTTCTTAATTAAGTCCTTTCTGTATATTATTTCCTACTCAAAATTTTCATTTTAAGATACTCCAGACAACCTGAAACTTCCCAGAAGTAAACTGTGGACGTGTAAGTTTTACCTTACTTCTTACAAGTGACGAGAGTGGACTATAAATCTTTGGTAGAGAAAACCTTTTCGATTTATCAGGTGTGTTCACTTTATTCTTTAATTTACTTTACTCTTAGAATACCTGTATTTATTTGATCTTACTCGTTCTGTAAAAACTTCTGAAACATTTTTGTCTTATGAACCAATTCATCATGTACGTAATAAAAACTTGTAGTTTATTCCGATTTAAGTTTATTTGGTACCGTGTTAGTGTATGAACTTTGAATCAGTGTTTTGAAGTTTTTTGTCTAATCAAGTAAAGTCATAAAGTTTGTACGAATTTAGATACGGTCCCGGACTATTTGTGCTATTTAAATCGTTAACAATTTTCATTCGAGAAGAGACAGTAGTTCCCGTTTAAAAGAGACTCACAATCGTTAGAAATTTATGTACGTCTCAGGGATCGGACCTTATCGGTTCTGAAGATTTAAAATCTCGGTACTTCAACTGAGCCACCTGGAGTCGAAACCACAGTAGTTCTAGTCTTTCTTCGTGTAAGTTCTTAAAGACGGGTGCCACTGGAGTTCCTCGAATGAATGTCGATAGACTCACAGATCTAGAAATTAATGTAGTCGTTGCCGACACTCGGGCCACTTTACTCTCCGTCGGTAAAAGTTTTCGATGGACATTTACTTATTGACCGCAGTTCGTGGTGGGAACAGTGTCTTAGTAAAGTCAACGTACCGGACGTACGGAAGTTTCTGGACCTACGTCCGTTTGACCTACGTCTCTTTGTAGAGGAATAAGGATGACACGTGGTTCTTTTTGTAGAGGTAGAGAAAGTATATATTGAAAATTTTAATTAATTACTATTGTTATCATTGTAATTGTGAGAAGGTTTTTTACTTACGAGATGACAATGCCTATTTGATCGTCGTATACTTTGTGAAATAACCGGTTTTAATGTCTTAAACTTGGACGTTCTTAGTACCGTTTCAAAAGTCTTGAACTACTTCGAATCGTTGGATTTACCTCTTCCGTTACCGTGGAGTGAAGTCATGAGAACGGACCTTTTAGGGTACCTACCTCCTCGGGCTATCCAACGTCAGGTACCCCAGGGATACTCAGCCTGTGCTGACTCGCTGAAGTGAAAGTGAAAAGTGAAAGTACGTAACCTCTTCCTTTACCGTTGGGTGAGGTCACAAGAACGGACCTCTTAGGGTCCCTGTCCCCTCAGACCACCCGAAGGTAAATACCCCAGAGTGTCTCAGCCTGTGCTGACTTCACTGAATCGTCGTCGTCGGCGGATTTACTCATAGAAGTAGATAAGATAAGAACGAGGATAACGATTCGAGGAGAGGTTGTTTAACAAATTGAGAGATTACCGTCTTTAGTAGAAGACGACCAAATGAGAATTATTTTCGTTGATCAATTTACTAGTTCTCTTTGAAACAACCGGTTCTTAACCGACTCCCCTCATCGTATTGTATTTCTAATGAAAATTCTTTTTTTGTGTACCAGGTACGAAAGAAGAGGGAATGAGTGTTTACAATGGTTTCTTTCTTAGTCCTTTTTTTTTCCAACAATTTACCATTATTGAGGATTACAATATTTTTTTTTTGTTTGATAAAAGGGTCTCGTTCAAGATACTATTTCGAAATAACTTCTAATAGTTATACTTGTATGAGACAGGAGTTTATTGTAAGGGTGTTGTAAGTTGTCTGAATGGAGGGTTTATCGTAACTCATAACGAGTTTCATTCACCTTCTTGAAAAAACATAAAGACTTATTACCTTTAAGGGGATAATTCTTGAACCTCTATCCCTGAAGGGACCACCAGGTTACCGATTCTAAGGTACGAGGTCACGTTCTCCGTACCCAAACTTGGGACCAACCCCTTACTCTAACATGTACGGTGTTGATTCTTGACCACGTCGGTTTATTTATTTATAAAAATTTTTTTCTTCGACCTCTAATTTTTTTTTTCGATAGATGTGTCATGGTTTATACTTATTAGTATATCTTTAATTAGAATTCCTTATCGAGACTACCGATGATTATTTTATTTGACGGAATTACTTTATTCGCCTTAGACACATTGCGTTCTTTTTAGTTTCAAAGAATCTCTTCTGACTTTATATGGTAAGGGTGACTAAGCCAACTCTTTGTTTGCTATGAAGATTGAAATTTTTTAAGACCCAGTCACTCGATGAAGAAGGTAATTTTGTTTTGTTTGTTTCGTCTACTATTGGTCTGTGGGTAAAGGTCTGACCGTGACGAGACTCAAAGGATCTGACAAGGAAATAAACCAACTTAAATTTCGTGGTCTTGTATGGACCCACCCACTACTAAAGTTCCCGAATATGTGGACAGTTCGAGTAGTGTGACTGATAAATTCTAGACACATAAAATTTAATACGGTGTTAATCCCTGTTATTTGGTTGGGGAGGACGTTTATCCATTTTCTAATGTGAGGATCCGTAAATAGAGTCTTTTGTCTTTTGAATACAAGAGTGTGTTTCGATATATGAGTACAAGTATCATACATAGTTATCTCTTTTCTGTAATAACTTATTTACCACCACATACTGACTCATATAGACCTTTTGTAGATCAAAGTATAAATTTTAAATTTATCAACTGGTTAAACGTGACCCCCCACAATATGTAAAAGGGAAAGTATACGAGGAGGTAAGGTCTACCTAGTCTATAAATTTAAAATTTATAGTTTAGTGTCTATTTTATGTCTTATAGAAATTTCTTATAAGACTTTGGATTTGAAATGTAAAATATGTTTTTAATTGAGTTTCACCTAGTTTATATACATTTTACATATTGATGTTTTAAAATTTTTTTTTCTTGTAAAAACCCGAGATCGATCCGTTTCGTAAGAGTCTGTACTGTGGTTTCCGTACTAGTTATTTTCCCTTTGGACTATTTAATCGGGAGTAGTTTATAATTTTCAAAGGAGTCACTTTCGGGTACATCTTTTCTACCTTTCTGTTCGATGTCTGATCCTCTTTTATAAATTTTTGATATCTAGGTTGTTTTCTGATCATAGATCTTACGTAATTTATTTGAGAGTTTTGAGTTATCAATTTTTTTTTTCATTAAGTTGACCTTTTACCTGTTTTCAGTGTGGTCTGTAATGTGTTTCCTCCTATTCGTCTCTCGTTCATTCGTTTAACTTCGAGTAAGTTAGTTGTAATCAGTAATTTCTTTCCGTTTAATTTTGATATTACTCTATATTGATGTGTTAATAGTCTTATTGATTTTATTTTTTATCACTGTGGTTCACGATTACTCCTACGTCTCTTTGACCTAGTGAGTGTATAACGATCACCCTTATATTTACCATATCGGTAAGACATTTTGTTAAAGAATTTTTTTAGATTTATATATGACAGTGTCTCCTCGGATTTTTCTGTTCTTCTGATTCACCTTTTTGTTTCTTGACTTATTTGGTACCTGAAGTCGATTATTACTACATAGTTTTAACCAACTAATCAACATTACTTATATGCTATGATTACGTTCTATAATTATTACTTCACGTAATAATATCATTGACCCACGTCCCATATACCCTCAAGACATGATGGAAGAGTTAATAAGATATTTAGATTTTAACGATAGGGCCATCCTGGAGGACGACGACGATTCAGCGAAGTCAGCACAGGTTGAGACACGCTGGGCATCTGCCGTCGGGTGGTCCGAGGGGGTAGGGACCCTAAAAGGTCCGTTCTTGTGACCTCACCCAACGGTAAAGGAAGAGGTTACGTACTTTCACTTTTCACTTTTACTTCAGCGAGTCAACACAGACTGAGAATCGCTGGGGTACCTGACGTCGGATGGTCCGAGGAGGCAGGTACCCTGAAAGGTCCGTTCTCATGACCTCACCCCACGGTAACGACGGAAGAGGTCCATCCTGGAGGATCTATTTATTTATTTTGACGAGATTCTCAAATAAATTTTTACCTTTTTCTTTTTTAGTGATTATGTCTTTTGTTATCCTTACTTAGTTTTATAAAACCACCCTTTTTTTCGGTCAGAGTTTTATTACGTATGATACTAGGGTAAATACACTTTAAAATTATAGATTACTAGATTTGTGTTCAGAGATTACTATCTACTCCGTCTCTGACTGACGTCGTCCCGTCCCGCCCTCAAAAGTTCCACTATATTTGGAAGTTATAGACTTCACCCCCTTACGAATGTGTCGACGATGTAAATAGTTTTGAGTGTCTTGATATACGAATGTTCCATATGTAAAATAGCTTACTTTTAATATGGAGTTGTTTCACTTATACCTTTTTGTTTTTGTTTTTTGGTTCGTTGATGATATACTGGGTCGTTGACGTTAGGATCCGTAAATAGGATCTTTTTACTTTTGAATACAAATGTGGTTTTGGACATGCACTTACGAGTATCCTCTACATGTACGTTATTAGTTTTTGACGTCAGTTAAGTCTACAGGAAATTATCCCCTTAGTAATTTGCTTGACACCATATCGGTATGGTACCTTATGATGAGTCGTTCTTTTTCCTTACTTGATGACTATACGTGTCGAACCTACTTGAAGGTCTCTTAATACGACCCCTTTTCGGTTAAGTTTCTCATGTGTGACATATCAAGGTAAATATATTGTAGAAACTTTATTGTTTTAAAATGGTTGTCTCCTGTCTAATCACTCCAACAGTCCCTGACCCACCCTCCCTCCCTCTACACCAATATTTCCCCGTTGCTTCTCGGGAACACTACCTTGACAAGTTATAGAACTATCACTACTACCCATTTAATTGGATATTTTTCACTACTTTGACACATCATGAATCATGTATATATGTATATTCGTTTGTTCATGTCCATTTTGGCCCCTTTAGACTTATTCTAACCAACATAGTTACAACTATAGGACTAACAGTATAATGAGTTCAAAACGTTTTACAATAGTCATCTCTTTTGACCACCACGTTTCCCACGAGACATAATAGAAAATACAATGTATTTAGATTCAATGCAGTTAAAAATTTTTAACCTTTTTGTTATAAAAGTTCTCATTTATTATAGGAAAATTTCTTTACTTTCGAGTCCTCGATATCGAGTCCTTGGTATTCTCTCTGATTATACAAGTTAGTAAGTTTTTATTTTTACAGACGCACCGTTGTTTACATTGTTTACTTCAATTTCCTGTTTTCTGTTTGATCGTTTTTATATGCGTTCTACGTAGTTTCCTAATTAAAGAAAATATATATTTTTTATTGACGTTTGGTCATTCTTGATTGATAGGTTTTATTTATGATACTTCTTTGTATTGTCATGTTTTCTTTAAGTTTACCAAGAATTTTGTTACTTTACTAGGAATAAGAGTAAATATTATTTTTATGTTTAATTTTGATGTTCCATGATAAATAAACGGTAAACCGTTACTACTGTTTCAAAATCATATGTATGACACAAACTTTTAAAATACCTCTTTATTAGTAAAGTATTCAACGACCTCACCCCCCTTACTTTTAATCAATCTCTAGAGATATCTCTCGATGAACCTGATAGATAGTTTTATTCTTTTCATATATAACAAAACTAGGGTACCAAGATAAAAATCGTTAAATATAATGTCTACTTAAACATACACTGATCTTATGATATGTATGTTCGTTAAAGTTGGATTTACAGATAGTTTCACTATCAATTTATGTGATCTTATATTGATATATTACCTTATGTGACTTTTTTTACTCTGTACTTTTATAATAGATTCACTTTCTTTAGTGAGTGTTTTCTAATATATAACATACTAAGGTAAATATACTTTACAGGTCTTATCTGGTTAGATATGACATCACCAACGATCTCGACTCCTCACCCCTCTGTCTGTCCCTGACTGAAGATTACAATACGTCAAAGAAAATCCTCACTGTTTTTATTAAATCTCGTCTAACACCACTACCAACGTGTCGGGAGATACATGGTATTTTGTGACCTGATCCCTGAAGGGACCACGAGGTCATCGATTCTGAGGTCCCGAGTCCAAGTTAGGGACGAGTCCCTTGATCTAAGGTGTACAGTGTTGAATTTTTTTTATAGGGGGGACGGAGTTGATTTCTAGAACTTACGGTGTTACTTCTAGTTTCTAGGGGCACGATGTTGATATTCTGGGCCATGTTGGTTTATTTGTTTCTTTGGTTTTGTGACTTCACATATGAAAAAGAAAAAAACCGACACGGGGTACCGTACACCTTAGAATCAAAGGGTTGGTCCACAACTTGAGGGCGGGGGACGGAACCCTTGTACCTTAGAATCGGTACCTGGTGGTCCCTTCAGGGACTTAACCTATGAAATTTAACCACTTAACATATTATACACTGACAGAGTTATTTGACCAAAGATTTTTCGTTCCTTCAAGTACTTTACTGGACGTTCTATGTGACATATAACTTTTACGTTCCATGTCTTGTCACTCCTATTAAACAATAGTGAACAAAATATTTAATAAGGACCTTTCTATGTATTCTTTGACTATCGCTACCAACAGAACTCCCCCTATCCCCTTACCATCATAGGTACCGTCAAGGTGTGGTACCTTGGTTCCACACTATGAATAGAAAGTAATATATGGGATTTAAGACATTATACACGTATGCATTGGATATTTTTTAATTTGATGACAAACCAAACAAAGGAGACTTCTTTATCCATTATAACTGGGCAAAAATTTTGGATTGTTTTTTATATCGTCATTGTTGTTTTTAATTAGAACTGGAAATAGAGTATGGAATATGTTTTATATAAGTTTTGACTAGTGTCTGAATTTTCATTTTTACATTTTGATATTTTGAAGATCTTTTGTATCTTCTTTTAGAGGGATTGAAACCCAGTTCGTCTCAAGAATCTGTGTTGTGGTTTTCGTGTTAGGTGTTTTCTTTTTTAACTATTTACCCGAATTAGTGTTACATTTTGAAGACGAGACGTTTACTTTTATTTCTGTTCAAAGTCTGATTCTTTTTTATAAATGTTTAGTACATAGACGTTTGTTAAACATAGGTCCTATATGTTTCCTGAGAGTTCTAAGTTATTCTTTTGTTGAGTTAATTTTTTACCCGTTTTCTAGACTTGTCTAGGAAGTGGTTTCTGTTCGTCTACCGTTTATTTGTGTTCTTTTTTGTGAGTCATAGTAATAAGTAATGCCTTTACGTTTTATTTCGGCGATACACGAGTCAGTACAGGTTGAGTAACGCTGGGGTGCCTGATATGTCCGGGGGTCCAAGGAGGTAGGTACGTTAAAAGGTCCGTTCTTATGACCTCACCCACCGGTAAAGGATGAGATCCCCTGGAAGGGTTGGGTCCCTAGCTTGGACCCAAAGAACACAGAGGACATAACCGTCCACCTGAGAAATGGTAACGCGGTGGACCCTTCGAGGTTTCGGTGATGCTCTATTGTCTTTCGTGGATGAACCTCTTCCTTTACCGTTGGATGAGGTTATAAGAACGGACCTCTTAGGGCCCCTGTCTCCTCGGACCACCCGACGGTAGATACCCCAGCGTGTCTCAGTCTGTGTTGTCTTCACTGAATCGTCGTTGTCGTCGTCATCGTTCGTGGATAATTTTATTAATTTTAATTTTTATCTGTTCACGATCTCTCCTAAACCTCGTTGACCTTGGGAGTATGTAGATGCCACACTGACATTTTACCATGTCAGAGAAACCATTTACCAAACCGTCAAATAATATTTTAACCTATGAATGATATACTGAGTCGTTAGGTGACGATTGATGAATGGGATCTGTTTGCTTTTGAAAGTCAGTGTGTTTTGAGTCATACACTTACAAATATCGTTGTAATAGGTATTAACGGTTTTTGACTTTTGTTAGAAAGTGGACCTCTTACCTATTTACTTGATACATATAGGTATGTTACCTTATGTTAAATCGTTGTCTTTCCTTTTTGATGATTATGTTTCTTGTACCTATTAGAGGTCACGTAAGTCGATTTACTTTCTTAGTTCTAAGGTTTCCGATGAAGGACATTCCGAGGCCTTTTCCGTTTCGATATGTACCTACCTCTTGTCTAGTCACTAACGGTCCCCAAACTGTGACCCCTTTCAGACTGATGTTTTCTCGTCGTACTTCCTATAGACCTCCCACGACCTGGACAATACATTGAACTCACAATTACCACGAATGTACTGTCATGTATGAACAAAGTTGAGTGTCTTGACATTGGACTTTTCACTTAAAATGACACACATTTAAAATTTTATTTTAAAGTTTTTTGGTACTGCACTAGTTTTACCAGGTTTAATAGACAAATGACTGTTGAAAGTAATCGAGTTAACATCTACTGCGACCAGTTCGTGTTACCTTACTTCACTGGCATTTATTGGACTTAAGGTAATATATTGCATGATACCAACGAAAACCCGATGAGTTTAGAGATTGAGTAAAAGAATCGTACGGTTCTCCATCCTTACATGATACCTAATTTTTGTCTCCATAAGTGACATCCTGTCAAACTCTCCTCTTGTTAATATTATCGTATGACAAATGATCGGGGATGATACACCTTTAGTACACGGACCTAACCGAAATTTTAGGAAAATGGAGACTTTATAAATCCTTAAATAATAAATTTGTTTATGATTCATCCCTTAAGGAACGGTCAGGTCACTAATCTTGAGGTGCTAAGGTGACGTCCCTTGTGTTCAAATTAGGGACCAGTCTCTTGATTCTAGGTTTGTTCTTTGGGGTTTGACTTTCCCCGATGGTCGGACTACCGTATTTTCGGAATAGTGACACCATGTACTGAATTACTAAACTCAAAAGATGGACTGACAAAGAGAAGAGTGACCAAAGATGTACGTAGATTTGTTCGAGTACCAAAGGTCGGATTTATTTGGTGTTTCTTAGGTAAAATGACGTTAGAGATTCTAGACTCTCGTTGTCTTTACACCCTAAAAAAAGATGAACAAAAAACTGATCAAACTAGCACAAGTCCGAAAAAAAAAAAAGGAATCCGTTAAAACTTAATCGTCCTTTCGTGATGTCATGTCGTCAGTTCCCTACCTGAGACCACCGTCAAAGACCCAAGTTCGTGGATGAGACGGTGAATAATCGAAATACAGGAACCCGTTCAATGGATTAGAGAAATACAGAGTTAAAGGAGTAGATCTTTTACCTCAATTAGTATTCCATATGGGGTACCCTAACGACACTGGTAAGTGACTCAAATGTATGAGATTTCGTGAATCTTCTTACGCACCGTGACCATTCATGTTAAATTTACAAACGATCACATAGTGTATACGAGAGGAGAAAATGTAAAATTAATATTTTCAGTCATATAATTCGGATTTTACAAAGTGGGTAGGACGATACATAATCACCGTAGGGTATTAATGAGAATAATGATGTCTGTAAATTTTTTCTTTTCACCTAATTTTTTTTTTCAACACCGTTTACCAGTCGTCCTCCGACTACTTTCCATGACACTGTGTCCCTTCTACGTTCAGTCAACCCGATCCACGGTGGTATCAATACGGTGGCTCAATACACTCGACGGAAACGGATCTCAAAGATGAGGATATTAATCTTTTCCTGGTCCGTTTTAGATTTCAGAGGAGGTCGAGATTGTTCATCATATTCTAAATTTTAATTCAGGTACCCATATCTAAATTTTCAAACAGAAGTTGTGTGAACAAAGTGTCTCGTCCAATAGTTGTGACGACTACACAACGGAGAGTTCATGAAACCCAGTTTTCATTATACAAGATACAAGTATAGACGAGATTGTGTTACCAAAAGACTAGTCTATGAATGAATCTTTAGGATAAGATTATTGAGTTAGTTACGATCTCGGTGTTTACTCACTTTATTCATTATGTTGAACGTTTACATCTACTCTTACTATTGAGTTCTCATTTAATAGTACTTAATTTAGTAGTCCATAAAACTTTACCGTCATACCAGTACGAAATGGAGTATTAAACCACATTCAAAACTAGTGAACGTAAGTTATATCCGTAAACTTTTGTCATATCCGTTTGGGTGACCCTTGATTCAATAAGACCAAAAGAGTTAGTAGATTAAGTATAATGTTATTGACGTCAATGAGGTTAAATTCAGGAACAAGAAGTGTGACCAGAAAGAATCGGAGGATTTAAATTTTAATTATACAGAATGAGGTGACACTCCTATCAAGATATGTCCAGGGTAAAAAGATAGAACTTATAGACACGAAGAAATTTTGTGTCCTTAAATCAAGGGGAGTTTTCGTGTGACGAATTTATGGGATTATTCAATGTCATGAACTATAATTCTCCTCAGACCTCCTCCTCCTCCCTCTCGAAAATAAGTTACGATCCGAAACATATTGATAAGGTAAAACGACTTCTCGTTTGACTTTGTACCACTCCTTAGGTGAGTCTTTTTGTCTTTTTTTATAATCTTTTTGTGTATTGACCTAAACTGACCCCGACCCAGTGAATCATCGTTTACTAAAGTCCGTTCCGTGAAGTGAGGGACGTGACTAAAGTATATAAACATGTTACCTTAATTGTTATAAATTGAACACCCTGACATTTGAATGAGAATTCAAAGTCGTTTTCCATAATGACTTCTTGGTTTCATTGACCAAGATCATAGGGGTGGTAGGAATAGATTTTCGTCGGTAGAGGTGATTTATAAATACAATTTTTCTTTCCTGTGTTAAATGAATAGGGACTGAAAGATTTAATGATATAAAAACTCCCCCTTCCCCGAAGTAAATTTCCAAAGGATTGTACACTGTGAGTAAAATAGTTACAGTTATGTCATTCTTCTGAGTTTTATTTTATGATCTTAGACATTTTGAAGGGAGAACTCAAACTTCAATCTCGTTTCTAAGATCTTTGTATAGAAGTTCATTATAATTGGTATTCGTAGAGGATGGACGATACGTCTCGTCCCATGACACAGTTTTAGTACTAGATTAGTCAGCACCGGAGTGACATTAGAAAAAACCTAAAATCGAAGGAATATACATTTTATACTCAAAAATTTTTCTAAGAAAGGACCAGGAAAGTAGAGGTGGTAGGAGTAAAAAACTCTAACTCTCTAGACACGAGTCAACTCATCTTACCCTGAATTTCGTGAATTATTCATATATTGACGAAGTTGAAATGTGGTCCACGAAATGGTCTTGCTTCGACTTTTTCTTCTACGAACGTTCACCCGAAGGATCTAACGTAGGCTGTGTTCTGTTCGGACGGTTTTCCAGTTCGTCCGTCGCGCTTCCTCAGCAATAGAAGGGGACTTATGTAGGAAATGGTGAGAGCCAAGTCTCTGATGCTCCTCTTTTTCACCTGGGGACATAGAAAAGGCTTGAGAGGGAAAATGATTCTCCGAGTAAAGGAGTGTCGGTGCCGGGGAATAGGAGAAGCGAAAATCCTCAAGCCCAGGAATGTCGGGACAAGGGAGTCTATGAAGCCTCAGAGGTTCGGGGCTAGGGCAGGGGTGTCTTCAGGCAGAAGTGACGGGCGAGGACAAGAAGGGTTTGGGCACAGGAGAATGATGAGGACAGAGAGTCCTTGGCTTCAGAAGCGACGGGGCAAAGACTTAGGAAGGAATCTTCGTACCCAGAAGTTACAGGACGAAGATAGCGAGTCGTCGGGTTCAGGAATGTCGAGGCGAAAATGGAGAATCCTCTGGCACAGAAGTGCGGGGCAAGAGAAGGCTGGGAGAAGAGATTCCTTGCACCCAGGAGTGATAGGACAGACCGGGAGAGTCGGGCGAAAGGGAGCCTACGGCCCATTGAGTGTAGGCAAGGGAAAGGGATACAGCGTAGACCTCGGGTCCAGGGGTGTCGGCATAGAAGAGGCTTGGGGCTCGGGGAGTCAGGGCAGGGTTCTCGGACTAAGGAGTGTGTCGGGGCAGAGGAGGTGTTGGACCGAGAAGTTTATGACTGGTGACACCCAGACCCAGGACTGAGGAAGAAGGGCGAGAAGAAGGAGTTGACGGTCCCGGGTTCTGAGTGTCCGTCGTCGCAGATAGAGGGGTACTATACGCCTCTGACGGGGTCACTTCGCAAGCAGAGTCGTCGGACAGGCTGACGAGCCGGGAGGGGCTCATGAAGGCCGTGGCGAGGGGCGGAGGTTGGGCCTTTGCGCGCCGAGAAGGCCGGCCGCCCGCGCGCGGACCAACGCGTCCGCGCCTGACGGAAGTCTGTGCACCACCACTACAACGGCCCATCAAGACCCCAACCCCAAAACCGCCAACCCCAAAAAGGACAAACACTGACTGACCATCAGACTCGCTCGAGACGCGGAACATAGGGCCGCAATGATTGGGACTGGAATAACAAAGAGGGGTCTTATCGAACAACATATATAACGATCGTTCTGGCCATTAACTGCGGTAGCCTACCGAATCTCCAGCCGTAAAAACCACCAACAGAAACAGCACGGCACTCCTGTCATTAACTTCCGCCCTCCTCTTCCCCTGCAGTCTCCTACTCTACCAACCTACCGTAGTGGCTGAGTTACCTGTCCTCAAACTCATATGAGGCCCTCAACCACTACCTGTTCCCTCCGGACCGCACGACGTCAGGTACCCCAGCGTTTCTCAGCCTGTGCTGACTCGGTGACTTGACTTTGACTTAACTCCTGTCATCATAGAGGACCCTGGTCGTGAGGTTTCTGTGGATGAATAACCTGCAGTTGGCCTCTTTGCGCTGTTTTTTCTTACCAAATACCGACACCAAACCGTCAATTATTGTTAATTCGCGAATGATAAGTGTTCCTTGAAAAATATTTGTGGAATGGCAGCGATTCAGTAAATTGCTAAATTTCTTTGAACACTCTCCCTGAATGGAACACCAGGTCACCCATTCTGAGGCGCGAGAGTGATGTCCCCCGCGCCTATGATAGGGACCATCCCCTTCATTCTAGGCGCAGGACGCCCTGCGTAGGTCTTCTTTTATTTCCTTTGGACACTCTCTAATTGGTTTAAGATTGATTATTCACGTCTCCGTGTTGACCTTGAGTCTTAAGAGTGGGACTTCGGACTTCACAGATTAGTAATCTTGACTACGAAAGCCAATGAAGTAAATAGTTTATTTACAGTTTACGAACCACTCTTGACGACTTAAGGACGATCTACGATCTCAACATTTCTTCTGGAATAAGGTCGGACTCACGGAAGGTCGGGCTCAGGGAGGACCTCGGGTCCAGGGGCTTGATTCTACCTGCTCTTAGGTGTCTGTTTTTCATCACATGTTTCACGACACTATCGAATCACTCGTCGTCATGACAGTCATACTTTTCGACGGAGGGTGGTCCTTACCATGTCGTTGAACAAGAGGGACAGAAACATATAACGGTTTGAGTACGGTGGTTTGAGGGTTAGGTGGCCATTGGCACGGCGTCTAGATCTAAGTGTCTAAAGTCCGCCGAAGTCGTAATCCGCGGTTCGATACCATGATCAGATTAAAGAGACGGTGACGAGAGAAGTAAGAGGATTCCCAGACCGTAAGGTAAAAACAAAAACGTGAGACAGGAAAATTCTGGGTCAAATGAAAAAAAGACCCAGAATTAATAAGAAGAATTAAAATAAAAAATATGTCAAAATTTCCAATGTGAGGTAAATCAATAATGTTTTATAACCGATATATAGAGGGTACAACATGTTATGTAAGAGCATCGGAGAGAATGTGGATCATCAAACATGAAGGGTGAAGGGATGGGGATATAGCTGGGAGGGGAGAGGGGTAATCATTGGTGATCAAACAAGAGATTTAGATACTTGGACGAAGAAAAAACAATATAAGTAATCAAAAAACATAGAAAATCTAAGGGGTATATTCACTATAGTATGTTATAAACAGAAAGAGACTGAATAAAGTGAATCGTATTACGGGAGGTTCAAGTAGGTTCAACGACGTTTACCATTTTAAAGTAAGAAAAAGATTACCGACCCATTATATATATATTAGGTAATTAGACAATTACCTGTGAATTCAACATAGGTATAGAACCGATAACGTTTATTACGACGATACTTGTAGAACCACGTACCTAGAAAAGTTTAATAACAAAAAAAACCTATGTATGGGTCCTTACCTTAACGACCCAAAATACTATCAAGATAAAAATCAAAAAACTCTTTGGAGATATGACAAAAGGTGTCACTGACGTGGGGAGACCCATCCTCCGTTCTATTTGTGTTTTGACAATTATCATCAAACCCTTTTGGTAAGAGTGTGAAGACATGTCATAGTTAAGAGTGAAAAGACATGATACAGTTAAAGAAAGGTTAAAGAAAAAACATAATTTTTTTACTTTATATGTACTTACTAAGGTTAAAATACGGAAAGACCTTTTGTGTTTTGATGTCCCGGTCTTTTCTCCAACGGTCCTAACCCCTACCCTCCTCCCCAACTGATCTTTTTGTCTGTTTCCCTGAAAAACCCCACTATTTTTATGACTAACACTATTGTCTAAGTACAGATATACTCAAACAATTTTGCGTGTCTTGACATACTATTTTTTCACTTAAATGACATATATTTAATATGGAGTTACTTGGATTGGAATCCCGAGGGGGAGACACCGAGTCGCCATTTCTTATACGGACGTCATGTCCTCTGTGTCCTCTGGGCCAAAGCTAGGGACCCACCCCTTCTATGGGACCTCCTGACGTACCGTTGGGTGAGTCCACAGGAACGGACCTCTTAGGGTATCTGTCTCCTCGGACCGTCCGACGTCAGGTACCCCAGCGTCTCGGTCTTTCTGACTTCGTTGAATCGTGCGTTTGGACTGAAATTCTTTACAGTCTCTTTAATGTCTTTCGTTCCTGATATAAAAATTTTATCAGAATTAACGTGTTCACTGTTTTATGTATTATTTTATTAGCAATACCCAAAAATTGTTTTGCAATATTCATTTAGATTTCAAAACACACAGACACGGGTCTGAGGAAAGGAGGAAAGGTCGCAATTAGTAATTATACAAAATTATGTTTATACATCGGTATTTTTTATTTCGTGACCCAAAACATACGTGTGCACACGAAAAATAATGCAGTTACTATAGTACGCCATGGGATACGTTGTGTAAAAAGCGAGTCAAAATTTTATAAACAACTATTTCGTGTCATCAAAAACAAACGAATGCAATTACCATAGTGCGACATGGAATAAGATGACGAAAATAGTTAGACACATAAAACTACAGGTTAAATGAGGAACCTTCACGTCGTCAACCGTAAGGTGAAATATTTGGGTGGTGTAAGACGACAAGGCAACGACGCATCCACTTCTAATTTAACGAGGGTCACAAAACTAGAATGACACTAGGCTGCGGAGGTCACGAGGACACCGGCGAAGCCCCACTTGCGGATCCTCATCGTGTTCAACACGTAAAAGTTAAAATCATCCCACTCTAAACTCAGAAGGGGTCTATCCATGCACATAGATGGCCTTTCAGTCAGAGCGTCGCGTCGAGTGCGCATCATCTCTTAGTGCGAGGAGGGATGTTTGGGGAGGGGATGCGGAGGGATTCGTGGGTGTCCGTGGAAGGGTCGTTCGTGGCGCGTATAAACGTATGCTGAGTTCAGAGCCGAAAATAAAATTTATTTTTTAGGTTTCTGTCTACTATCTCAGATAAATACTTCTGAAGAGAGGGAAAGTCTTCCCAGACGGCAATGTAGGAGTTGAAACCCTTGAGACTTACCTTTTGACGTAGCTGAAATAAAAGTGGAAATGGTATTTTCCCCAAACGGCTGTGACGGTGGGACGAAACCTTGGGCCGTTTCGTTTTTCCCGAAGACAGCACTCACCGTGTGCATCCCGTCGAGCAAACGAGATGCACGCCTTAGCTGTAGTTCTCTAAAGCCTTCGTATTAAAAACGATAACCCCGTCGACCACTAGCAACCAGGACCGCGGGGATGAATGCCACAAATGTTTCTTCTTTAATCTTAATTAGCAACGCAAAAAAAGCCGTCCCACCAAAAACGAAAAAAAAAAAAGATGACAACGACAATACATACAGCAGGAAGTTTTTGAAGCTAAAAATTCATTTTTCAACACACTTCACTTGGTTATATGAAAGTTCTCGATCTAATACTAAAAAAAAGTAAAGGCGCTCAATCTCATTCACTGCATAAAAAGGCGACCTGGTGCGTCGGCCTTTTTTACAGATGTCAAAAGAACCTACAAACAAATGGTCCCGTTGTCTTAGTATTACGCTTCGAATAAAACATTTTCAATAAAAGAATGATGATGTACATATGTGATAGTCAAAGATTTAAACACAACTACAAGAAAGACATTAAAGACAGGAAATTCTTCTTAGTGATGAAATTTTGTGGTCCATTCATCGTGAGAATGACAACTATTGTTGTTGCAAAAGCGTCTCGTCGGGTAATTCTCTGTGTTTTCACATTTTGGAAGTTTTTTAAGTAGAGTGTACAATTTAATACAAATTCTTCCTTTAAGAGACCGCCAGGTCACAAAATATACGTCTCGACGGCGACGTCCCCCGCGTCCACCAGGCTCTTGATCCTAGGACGTACGACGGAACACGCTGTTTTTTCTTTCTTTCGCCAAAACGATGTTTCTAAGTAAGGTAAGTAAGATTGTTGTTTACACATTCACAAGACGTTATATCCTACCAGGGAGGTTTGGGGACCTTCGGGTCTGCATTTCTTAGACGGACGTTACGGCCTCTGGACCCAAGCTGGGGGCCCAACCCTTCTAGACCTCCTCCCGTACAGTTGGGGAAGGTCATAAGAACGGACCTCTTAGGGGTACCTGTCTCTTCGGACCGGCCGACGTCAAGTACCCAGAGTTTCTCAGCCTATGTTCGGTGATTCGTGTGACAAGTCAAGTCAACGAGAAAGACCACTGTTTAGGATGGGTGGGATTCCGACAGTCCCGAGTCAAGTCAAGTCAAGTCAGTACAGGCTGAAAAACGCTGGGGTACTTAGCGTCGTGCGGTCCGGAGGGACCGGTAGTGGTTGAGGGCCTCAAGTCAGTCTGAGTGCAGGTAGCTCAGTCACTACGGTAGGTTGGTAGAGTAGGAGACAGCAGGGGAAGAGGAGGACGGGTGTTAGGGAGGGTCGTACTCTCATAAAAGGTCACTCAGTTGAGAAGCGTACTCCACCGATTTCATGACCTCAAAGTCGAAGTCGTAGTAACGAAGGTTTCTTTAGGGTCCCAACTAGAGGAAGTCTTACCTGACCAACCTAGAGGAACGTCAGGTTCCCTGAGAGTTCTCAGAAGAGGTTGTGGTGTCAAGTTTGCGTAGTTAAGAAGCCGCGAGTCGAAAGAAGTGTCAGGTTGAGAGTGTAGGTATGTACTAATGACCTTTTTGGTATCGGAACTGATCTGTCTGAAACCAACCGTTTCATTACAGAGACGAAAACTTATACGATAGATCCAACCAGTATTGAAAAGAAGGTTCCTCGTTCGCAGAAAATTAAAGTACCGACGTCAGTGGTAGACGTCACTAAAACCTCGGGGGTTTTTATTTCAGACTGTAACAAAGGTGACAAAGGGGTAGATAAAGGGGACTTCACTACCCTGGTCTACGGTACTAGAAGCAAAAGACTTACAACTCGAAATTCGGTTGAAAAAGTGAGAGGAGAAAGTGAAAGTAGTTCTCCGAAAACTCAAGGAGAAGTGAAAGACCGTATTCCCACCACAGTAAACGTATAGTCATCGTGTGAGGTTTAGTCGCGTGTTCAACCCTCACCCTATCAACCTAGGTCCTAGGGGGGAACCTATGTTTTTTAGGCGTCTACAAGTTCATGGTATATATTTTACCGTATCACACACACGGACGCACGAGTCAACAGAGGTTGAGAAACGTTGGTGTGCCTGACATCAGACGGTCCGAGAAGATAGGTACCTTAAGAGGTCCGTTCTTCTGACCTCACCCAACGGTAAAGGAGGAGGTCCCTCCCCTAGGAGGGGTTGGTCCCTACCTTAGACACAGAGGACGGAACCGTCCGACTAAGAAATGGTATGAACGTACATTGGAGACGTGTAGGAGGTTCATATAAATTTTAGTGAAGATCTAATAAATGTTATGGATTTTGTTCCATTTACGAACATTTTATCGACGTCCGACCGTCGTTTTAGTTCAAAACGGAAAACCTTGAAATACCCAAAGAAGACAAAAAATTTAGTCACCAACCGACTTAGACCCCTACGCTTTGGGTCCCTATGTCTCCCGACCAACATAACAAAACGAGTGAATTACTTACTCTTTTGTCTTCGAGACTTTCCGCGGGTTGTGTCTCGATCTTTCATCGTCCCAGTTCTCTACTCAGGTCTAGAAGACTTTCCTTTGAACGAGACTGAAGTGTCTCATTATAGGTTCTTTTTACAGTTGGTCTTACCTTAGATAATGTCTACCTTCTAAATGACCCTCTCACTTCGAAAAAGGGAAAATAAAGAGATATAAAAGGTCAATCAAGAGTCTTTTATACCCCATCTACTTTTCTAATCTCTTTACTACTCCTACGTGTTAGTGACCTTATGTTTACTACTTTTTATTTTATTTTATTTCTTTTTCTTTTAGTCTAAGTGTTTCTTCGGTCAGTCATTTCTGGTATATAATATACTAAGGAAAATGGGTTCTACAGGTCTTCTTCGTTTCGATATCCCTGTCTTTCATCCAATCACTAACGGACCCTGACCTCAACTCTCGTCCCTGACTGATGTTTACCCGTACTCCGTACAAAGACGGCACTTCCTTTACAAGATGTTCATTTAATACAACGTATTTAGATACTCAAAGGATTTTAGTAATTTAACATGTGAATTTTACCCATTCAAAATACATTTAACATAAAATTATTTTGATTTAAAAGAGAAAAAGTCGTCGGACAGAAGGAGGGCTTAAAAGGGTTTCACTGATTAAGGAGGAGTAAGAAACAGAGTCAAGTTTACAGCGAAGGAGTCCCTCCGGGAGGAACTGGGTGGGGGTTATCTGAATGAAGATTAGTATAGTATCTGAGTGTTGTCCTACCCAAATGACGTGCACCCATTACCATCCCCTCCACCAAGTCCCTATACCTAAAACTCTTCGATACTTCAAAACCATAAAACTTCCTACCTCCCCCTTTCCCACAGTCAAACAGTCTCTTCACTTTCACTTTCAAAGAGTCAGTACAAGTTGAGAAACGTACTGAGGTATGTTAGGTACCTTAAGAGGTCCGGTCTTATGACCTCACCCATCGGAAAGGGACAAGGTCCCCTAGAAGGGTTTGGTCCCTATTTTGGGTCCAGAGGTTGTAACGTCCGTCTAAGAAATGGTAGACTCAGTGGTCCCTTCATGTCAAACAGTCTTCTCTCCTCCTTCAAAGGTAGGAAGTCCATCCGTTTACGGTCGTACCGAAGAGAGAACTTTGGTTGGTTTAGACTAAGGACTCGAGGGGATAACTAGACATAGAGGTTACAACGTTAGTCACTGGTAACTATTCTTTACTTCCAGTGTGTTTTTAACATAAGATATGTGATTGACTTTTCTTTTAATTCTTTATTAAGGTAAATGTTATTATAATTTTTATTATAATCTTTTTTATAAAATTTTTTATTATCTTTTTTTATGAATCCTTACAAACATACTATGAATCCTTTAAATTGGCTCCTCTTTGAATTGGTTCCTCCTCACATTGAACATGTACTTTTGATGTTTTGTAACAACTTTCTTTAAGTTCTTCCGTCTTTGTTTACCTTTCCAGCAGGTACAAGTGTCAGAATAATTCTACGGTTATGATAGGTTTCATCACACACCTAAGTTACGTTTTTTAGGACATTTTTAGAGTTACTGAATAAAACGTCTTTATCTTTTTGGGTAGGATTTTAACCAAACCTTAGAGTTTCCTGAGACTCATGGTTTTTGTGAGAACTTCTTCTTGTTTCAACCTCCTGATGTGAAGGACTAAAGTTTTGAATGATGTTTCGTTTCATTCATTTTTATAACACCATGACCACATTTTTGTGTGTACATCTGGTTGCCTGATCTTATCTCTCACGTCTTTATTTAGTACCGGAGTTTACTAAAAACTATCCTTACGGTTCTGGTAAGTTATCACTTTACTACCAGAAAAGTCGTTTATCACAACCCTTTTGACCTATCGGTGTACGTTTTCTTACTTCGACTTGAGAATGGAATTTGGTGTATCTTTTTTATTTAGTTTCTAGATTTAAATTCTCGATTTTGACTTTTCACGAATTTTCTTTTATCCTTTCAAAATACTGTAACCCAAACCATTACTAAAGAATTTATACTTTAGTTTTCATGTCCGTTGTTTTCTTTTGTATTCATTTGACCTGAAGTAATCTTAAATGTTGGAAACACGTAGTTATTAGTGATAACTACCCGAAAGGACCACCGAGTGGGTCATTTGCCTCTACCGTTGTCGTGGGGTGAGGTCATGAGAACGGACCTTTTAGGGTACCTGCCTCCTCGGACCTTCCGACGTCAGGCCCCCAGCGACTCCCAACCTGTGTTGACTCGCTGAAAGTGAAAATGAAAGTACGTAACCTCTTCCTTTACCGTTGGGTGAGGTCACAAGAACGGACCTCTTAGGGTCCCTGCCCCCTCCGACCACCCGACGGCAGATACCCCAGGGTGTCTCAGCCTGTGCTGACTTCACTGCGTCGTCGTCGTCGTGGGTCAATTCTTAGACGGACGTGAACGTCCTCTCACTCCAATCTAAGGACCTAGTCCTTCTAGGGAACCTCTTTCCTTACCGATGGGTGAGGACATAAGAACGGACTTCTTAAGGCACCTTGTCTCCTCGGACCACCCGATGTCAGGTCCCCCAACGTTTCTTGACCTATTCTGACTCACTGATTGTATGTGTGTTGGTGATAGTTATTGGTGATGTCTTACCCTCTTTGATATATGACACAGGGTCTGGTTGAAAAAGGAGAAGATACCACAGTGGAGGACGGGTACGGTCTTTAACTTTGAGATCCTGACGGTCCTGGTCCGAAACTCACCTTAGACGCCGTCCGGATGACACCATCCTAGTCGACTTCTCAAATACAAGGTAGACCTCCTCGTCACCCGAGGGGATGGTCGGACGATACCGGAAGGATCATGTACCCCTTCCCGGGTCACACTGGTCTCGTTGGTTAAATCTTTTCCTCCGTCTTTTGGAAAATAAACTATAGAGACCTAAACATTTACAACTAGTTGTTAAAATTTGTTTTTGAAGTCTATAGGAGACCTGGGATACAATAGGTAGACACTTCTCCATACTGGATACCCAGGGATCTTCCTATCGAAGACCAGGGAGGAGAGACTATAGATGAAGGTCGGGTCTTGTGACAGAGGTCGACGTACCTGTCGATTGAGACGTTAATAAAGTATTAAAGATAGGGGTGAAGGGGAATCTAAGGGTAGGGGGGTAGTTCGGACGAAGAAGAGAACAGAGAAGGTGGAGACGTTTACTGTGGAGGCAGTGAATCAGTGAAGGGTCTCTGAGGAGATTCTGGTGGAGGAGAGACTTAGGGGTGAACTAGACTTGGTAGTGGTAGTGGACAAGATAATGTTGGACTTAGAGGATCACCAGAAAACTGAAGGACAGTACGACGGAAGATCAGAAGTAAGAATTGAGGAGGTCATCGGAAGGACAGTGAATCTTAATTGGAAATTGAGGAGTAGGTGCAGATGTTCTGGAATGTACATAACCGTGACCCTAGAACAGAACTGAAGAAAGACAAAGAGACGAGGTCGGACTGACCGGAAGAGGTTCAAGGAGGTTGTACACTCCTAGAGTACCGGAAACGGAGACGACCAAGGGGTGTCTTAGGACTTTGTGAGATGAAGGCCTAGAAGTCGACCCTAGAAGAGTAGGAGGTCCGGAATCGAGGACTCGGTCGGAAGGGACAAGTGAATTGATACAGATCAATCCAGGGGAGGAGTCAGTATAAGAGAGAATTAGAGAGAGACCGTGTAGAGGAAGTATCGGGACCGTATAAGACGGGAAACAGATATAGGTGAAGGGAGGAAAGAAGGGTTGAAGGGGATAGAAAGATGGGTGGATGGGGGTTGTATACGTGATGCGTTATCTTAGCGATACTCTTGTCTCTGTTTTAGATAAAATAAGTGACGTCCTGAGGACCGGGGACCTGGTAACGGACGATGTATCTCTCATGAGTTTTTTTAGAAACAAATGAGTTCTGACGGACATGAAAACGAAGATTGAGGGGTAGGAGACATAGTGTAAGAGTCTTCGGCTATACCCCTGACTTAGTCTTTTTCTCCTTCAAGAAGGGCACCCACGTTTTCTTTTTTGAGACACTACTTAGGTCTATGTCAGTTCACTTAGTAGAGGAGGGGATGTGGTCGGGGTGGGTGGGGATTACAGGTGATGACGGTGGGTTCGTTTTCCGATTGAACGACCAAAACCTCAGTCTCTCCTGTTCTAAGTTCAGGACGATCGAGACACTGGAACTCAGTTAAAGACAGAGTCGGAGTCAGAGGAGTAGACATTTTCCTTGTGTTATTACCATGGGAGGAGTGTCGTCCCCAACACTTCTCATCTACTCCATTAGGTGTGAGTGTCTCCCTGACCCTTAGCACAGACCTTACTTTATTCGTGAGTTTACGGTCGACCATAATAAAAATTATGAGGTTGACCGTGGTGGGTGGACGGAAAGTATTGTCTCGGGTCAGCAACAGGTAGTCAACGAGTCATCACAGACTAAGACACTGGGGTACCTGGTGTCGTGTGGTCCGAAGGGCCGGGAAGTGGTAGAGGACCTCGAACGAGTTTGAGGACAGGTAACTCAACCACTACGGTAGGTTGGTAGAGTAGAAGACAGCAGGGGAAGAGGAGGACGGAAGTTAGAAATAGTCGTAGTCCCAGAAAAGGTTACTTAACCGAGAAACTTAGTCCACCGGTTTCATAACCTCAAAGTCGAAGTCGTAGTTAGGAAGGTTGTCGATGTCAATTCTGGGGGAGACCCGGATTCAGAGGGGTAGACATCGATATGAATAATAATAATAAAACCCGATACGACACACCGTACGTCCTAGAATCAAGGGGTTGGTCCCTAACTTGGACGCGGAGGACGTTACCTTCGAACCTCAGAATTGGTGACCCGGTGGTCCATTCAGGGTCCTTGATGTGAATACTCGTGCACGAGAGATGGTCCGTGAACCGAACCCGTGACAATACGGACCATCTCGGATTTAAGGGAGTCGACCGTCGGTCGAAGGACGGGTCCCGGTCCCTGTAGTATCCGTACGGGTTTTGGAACGAGAAGTGACAGAAAATAAATTAATAAAATAAATAAGTAAAATTGAAAATTTTAATAATATTTTTATATCAATTGTATTTTAAACGGTACAACTTCACATATCAAGTCTCCGTAATTCATGTAAGTACAGTAACAAATAGTAGTGGTTGTTGGTAAGGATCTTGAAACCATGGTAGGAGTTGACTTTAAGACATGGGTTATATATGTGATCGAAGAGTTTATGAGGGAAATGGGGCCAGGGACGATTGGTGATAAGGTAAAAAACAGAGACACTAAAACTACTAAAATCAATGAGGTTTATTCACTTATCTCGAACCTGAAACCTGTCTGGGTGACCCTCACCGTCGAGACGTTGAAGAACGTGAACATTGGACTCCAACACGGGGAATTAAAGTGACTCGGACGAAACGGAGACGACTCTTTTCCCCTATAGTGAGGGATGGACCTTTCCTTTAAGGGATGGACCTTAAAATAGATACCTTTTTGAAGATCGTGTGACGTGTGTCTCCTTCCCGAGTTCTTTACAATCAAAGAAAAGGGAAGTTAGGACAGTCGTCGATCAGAGTCCTTTAGTAGAACCAATCCGGTATCGTGTCGGACTTCAGTTCTCGGGTCTAAGACCAAGATGACGTATGGTTGATTCACTGGAACCAAAAGGATAGATATTTTACCCCTGGGATGATCATGGAAGGTTCATGTAATTATGGTACACAAATTTTACCCGACCGTGAATCATTTGAAATCGACAACAATAAGTACGACGACGACAACAATGACCCGAACCTTATCTGTATCAGTTCACGGTCGTCTCGACACCAAAAAGGTGGACCGACAAGGGATCTCAGTAACTTCCGGTAAAATCTTTTATAAGTACCGGTCTGAGGTGGGAGTGTTTAAGGTCAGTTTAAGTAGACCCTACCCCGAGACCATACCCATAAAATATTCTGGTAGGGCTCACTAAAATAGACACTGGTCCCCATCTTCAAGGGACCACCCTATTGATCCTCGTACCCGAGACCTTAGTTGACGGATTCAAGTTTATGTTCGATCGGTTATTTATCTACATACTTAAATTCTTTCAAAAAACCAAAAACAAAAAGAAAAAAAATCGACACATCGAACGTGTCTTAGAATCAAACTTGATCCCTGACTTGGACCCGGGAGCCGTCACTTTTGAATCTCAGGATTACTAACCTGGTGGTCCCTTAAGGGACTTACACCCTTTCAAGAATTGGAGAGTGCAATGTGACCCAATTATTGTCCTGGAACCTCCGATATATCTAGATTGTACGAATCTGGTTGGAGAGTCGTCCGGACTATGGTGATGGGGAGTCCGAGGGAAGACAAAAGTTTGGTACGTCGGTACCACCCGGATACAGGTCGAGTATGGATGTTAGATTGGTCCCCCCGGATTCACGGAACTTGTAGGGTCTACCCCAGGAGAGGAGTGGAACGGTCGAAGGGGGTTTCAATACAAACCGGGAACGTGACAAACCGAAAAAATAAGTTAGTTTTACTTTTCTTAATAGAGGGTTTGTTTTAACAGACGAATCTTTAGTCTCTCTGGACTCTTACGATATCCCTTCCTATCTCCGTCTGACCAGTAAGTTCATACAGAGTATAAATTTTCTTCTTCCCTTCCTTTCCTCTACCCCACCCCACCCCTCCCCACCCCTCTTCCTCCTCTTCTTTTTAATAAGAGAAGTTACGAATCCTTTGTCACAAATTCCCTTTTTCTTCATATTGTACCTAACGTACAAGTTCTATAAAGAAGTACTATTCCTTTTTTACGTATCTTTTGTCTAACCTTCCTTTATATAAGGTACAATTTATTCACACAAAAAAGGGGACGAAGGGGTAGGAAAATAAAAATAAATAAATAAAACTGGTGCGATCCAGAAAAAGCGACTCGAGTCGGAAAGAGATCAACGTCGTTCACCCCCGATGAGGGCTCAAAGCCACGAACCCGAAGAGTAACGTCACCGAAGACAAGAATGTCTCGTGACCGAGGTCTCGTGTGTCCGAAGTCATCAAATCCACGTACCCGAATCAACGGGGTTCCGTGTACCCTTAGAAAGGTCTGGTCCCTAGTTTGGACCGTCCGTTTGAGAATTGGTGACTTGGTGGTCCCTTCTGGGAGAGGTAGGATAATACATAAAATGTTAAAAGACGTCACTTTACCCTAATGTCCTTTTTATTCACTTTTTTATTTTTCCCTTCTGGGAGTGTACTGAAAAAGAGGATAA
The DNA here is from genome assembly GCA_006410555.1 of Capra ibex. Lineage (NCBI taxonomy): Eukaryota > Metazoa > Chordata > Mammalia > Artiodactyla > Bovidae > Capra > Capra ibex. The sequence continues at coordinate 10,785,488 of SJYO01016970.1, forward strand.
TTATATAGTAATAATAAATAAAATATAGAACCGGGGTGTCTCTGAACGTCCTAGAATCAAGGAGCTGGTCTCCACCTTGGACCCCGGGGACGTCACCTTCGAGTCTCAGGATTGGTGACCTGGTGGTCCCTTCAGGGAGAGGAGGATTTTATTAATAGAACCAGGAAATATAGAATCAAAGAGGAAAAACAATTTTTAAAAACAACAACAACATGTCGTCTTTGTTTGTGATGTAACATTTGGTTAGTATGAGGCTATTTTTTACTATTTACTTTTTCTTTTTCATATATATATGTTGTCTACTTCTTTTCTACTTATTTACGATCTCTATACGGCATGTTGTAACACGGATGTCTATTGTTATAACATAACGTGTGGATTTTTGGACAATCCTCTCATCCAGAGTACAATTCACAAGAATGATGTTATTTTTTTTTGGGTGATCAGTTTTTTTATAAAAAAACCAGTTTTTTATAACAGAGATGAGTGACAAAGACGATTAAGAGGAGGGTGAATGGTAAACTCGGTGATCTTAGACCGGAGGAAGGATTGGAGTCTCCACTGGGGTAGGAACTTCCTAGTTGTTACTGGAGAATCAACGGTGTAGGTCACTGGAAAAAAAAGGGATCGGACTCGAGAGACGTAATAGACCGTACCGATCACGGTCGGGGAAGAAGACCTTCGAGGGACGGACGAGAGACCCGAAACGAGAGAAGACAGGTCCCTCGATTAGTACGACTGGTGAAAGTCAACCAAGGAAATCAAAGGAGTCCCGAATTACAACGGGTCCAAACCCGGAGATTCAAGGAAGGAAGAAGGGACTTGTGAGAGGGATCCACTGGGTAAGTGAGAACCGGAGAAGGCAGGTAGATTAACTGTTCAAAAGTTTAGATCGGGACCTAAGAACGGAGTCCTGTTCAGTTAGGTTGAAGGAGGACCTCCGAAAGTAAATCTACGGGAAGTTTATAGTGTCTGACTTCTTCGAGTTCATCTGAATAGTAAAGGTGAAAGAGAGTTAGGGTTGAGAAGGATGAAGTAAGAAAACGAACCCCTTATCGGAGTAGGGAAAGAGAGTAAGTAGTGTAAGAGAACCAGTGATTCTGAACAACAAGGCTGACCTTGACACAGGTCTCGGTACTTGAGACGGGACGTACTCCGGATGGACAGACAGAACACCCCTCCTAGGATCATTCTACTAGGATCAGAGGGAGTGTATTCAAAGGAACAGGACCAGAAAGAGGAGAGGTCAGAAATAGAATAGAAAAAAAAAAAAAGACTAATAAGTCAGTAAATTAGTTTTTTGTAAACGGTACATGGTATGAGTTATCTAACTGTGTTTTATCCAGTTCTATATTAGGTCTCCCAAAGTGCAACACCTCTGACGATACTTTTAGTCGACCTCCAACCCCCTGTTATTGATCCTGCACCTATATCCTCGAGAGAGTCTACACCACGGGACTTCTCAGAAGGTTTACTGGGACCGGTCACGGGACTGCCTTTCCCCTCGTTGTCTCCGTCTCGTCTGACACCGACCCCCGGGACGAAATTCCAACCCTCGGTCCTTCCGGACACTCCTTACTTTCTTCTCGCTTGGGAGTTTTGGACTCCCTCCTCGAAGGGTCCCTCTCTCTTCTCGGTCACTGTTCCCGGACACACCCCCAAGGTCCGTGTGTATACCATAGGCCCCGTGTCCCTCACTCCCGTCTCCTCCCGTCCTTCTTCTAGTGTGTACCACCAGGATCACTCCCCAGACCCAAAAATAAGATTCGCGTTGCCCTTCGATGATTTCCCAAAAATTTGTGTCTTTAGTGGATGAAACAAAGAAATTTTCTAATGAGAGAGATCCATGGAGCCCATCTATTGTAAATCTTCCACCCACCTGTCCCAACGACTCATGATCCTTAATGAAGTCACCAGGTCCATTCAGGACACCCGACCCCGACCCACAATCGTCATGTCGGTCTCTCCTGAATTTGAAGGTCAGCCAGGGGTGAGGAACATCTTATGGAGAAATGAGAAATACTCCTGGTAGACTAAGACTCGGAGGGAGAAGTGTGAGTGAACAAGAAAAACCTTACAAGACGGAGTGAAAAGGGAAACTACTTGAGGACGGCGACGATTCAGTGAAGTCAGCACAGGCTGAGACACTCCGGGGTATCTGCCGTCGGTGGTCCGAGGGGGCAGGGACCCTAAGAGGTCCGTTCTTGTGACCTCACCTAACGGTAAAGGAAGAGGTTACGTCCTTTCACTTTTCACTCTCACTTCAACGAGTCAGCACAGGTTGAGAATCGCTGGGGTACCTGACGTCGGATGGTCCGAGGAGGTAGGTGTCCTAAGAGGTCCGTTTCATGACCTCACCCCACGGTAACGGAAGAGGAGCTACTTGAGGATCAGTAGGAAATTCTGGTCCACGTTTATGGGGGAGTAGAAACTTCGGAAAGTCCTTAGGACGTCCCTAAACAAACATAGAGATGGTATTGTGGATAGTGTGACATGACGAAACATACAAATGTTAAGACAGAGACTTCTTCCATCTGGCTCTCGAAGACCTTCTGTCCCTGTCCCGAAACTATTTACAAGGTACTCACGTACTACGTATTAGTTTTCTATATCTACTTTTTTTATATCTACCACAGTGATACTTTATCAAGTGTTTCCAGTTCTCAGATCAGTACTGGTCAGGGATAATATAAGTCTTAGTAGACGATTACACATTTAAGAACTAGTATTCTTATCTATACTTACACCTATGATTTGGAGGAGTAAACTAGAACGTTTGTCGGGACTCTCTACCCGTGTCACTCTTTTGATAGAATCAAAATGTCTACTCCTTTAGTTCCGTATTTCCTCTACACTGAACCGGTTCTAGGGACTCGAAACTAGTCAAGTCAAGTCAACGAGTCAGCACAGACTGAGAAACACTGGGGTACTTGACGTAGTGCGGTCCGGAAGGACAGGTAGTGGTTGAGGACCTCAAATGAGTTTGAATACAGGGAACTCAGTCACTACGGTAGGACGGTAGAGTAGGAGACAGTAGGGGAAGAGGAGAACGGAAGTTACAAAGGGTCGTAATCCCAGAAAAGTTTACTCAGTCAAGAAGCGTAGTCCACCGGTTTCATAACCTCAAAGTCGAAGTCGTAGTCAGGAAGGTTACTTATAAGTCCTGACTAATGGAAATCCTACCTGACCAACTTAGAGGAACGTCAAGTTCCCTGAGAGTTCTCAGAAGAGGTTGTGGTGTCAAGTTTTCGTAGTTAAGAAGTCGTGAGTCGAAAGAAATACCAGATTGAGAGTTTAGGTATGTACTGATGACCTTTTTGGTATCGGAACTGATCTACCTGGCAAAAACCGTTCCAGTATAGAGACGAAAACTTATACGACAGATCCAACCAGTATTGAAAAGAAGGTTCCTCATTCGAAGAAAATTAAAGTACCGACGTCAGTGGTAGACGTCACTACTCGAAACTATTGGTTCGGATCTTAGGTTCAACAGATCGGGGGTTTAGGAAAAGATAACAAACTGAGGACCCGACGGAGCGGACAAGAACTTAGTTCTCGGACATTTTGAAGGACAATGAAGGAGTACTGTGTCTTGTCTCTACACTCAGCATTCTCGTCCGTTCTACCCCTTCGTTGAGAAAGGGGGGTTGAGTTTTTTCACGGACGTATGGTGGTGGAGTAAGTAAGAATTATTTCCATCGTTGGTAGACTCACGAGTATTGATGTGTGAGGTGTCTTTCTTCCTGGATATCTTAGGACCGATATGATGAATGTTCAAACCACTGGAACTCCCCAAGTAATTAAAGAGAACCGGAGGACACAAAATAGACATTTTGCCCTCACTTTTCTTCGATGAATCATCTCAACGGTTCTCCTAATATACTCTATTTCCTTAGAAGAAGTTCCAGGCCGGTTTCCAGAAGTAAAAAAAAAAAATTCGATTGAAATAAATAATCGTCTTGTCTAGAATCAAGGGACTGGTCCTAGTTTGGACAAGGGGAGCCGTGGGGGAGAACCTTCGTTCCTCAAAATTGATCACCTGGAGATCCCTTTAAGGGTGTTTCCAGAATTATAAACGATCAATAATGCTGACCGGGGTCCTTGAAAGGATTCGTAAAAGTTCATAGTGAACAAATTTGCGATCATTGTTAGATACAGGATCTGCTTTATCCCCGAATTTCGACAGTTCATTGGGGGTTTCTTAAATACCCAAGACTGAACTTGGGTCTTGGTTGAGCGTCGGTCTTTTCCGAACCGTTTGTACGTACGCAATCTCTCCCGTTTCCTCAAACGAATGTCTGAGATATGAGTTGGTCTAGAAAACTGAGGTTTGACCATCAACCTAGTAGTGAAAACTTTCAGACCATTTACATTCGAAGTATTGGCCTAGACTCCTCACTTTTCCCCGTGCGTCTCAGGAGGTTCCCCTCAGGACTGAAACAAGGGCTGACGCCTACTCCACAGAAATTAAATCTGGTGCAAAAGGAGTAGGTACTTCACCCCAATCTTCTCAATAATCCCAGGGACCGTAGGGAAGGGTTGTGATTAAAAGGTCTCGTCCTCGACGAGACTATTTCCGGGATTTGAGAGGCCGACTTCAAGTAGGAGGCGCCCGACTGTTATCCCTGCGCAGGGGAAATTCCGAGGTCGAGCGGCCGCCGCCGCCGGCCTTCACAACTTCGGGCCGGACCGCCGCCGCCACCGCCATCGCCGGCACCGCCGGAGACGCGTACGAGGCAGCGGGCGGGCGGGACCGGCGAGCGGCGGGCGGGCGGGCTGCCTCTGCCACTCCTCCCCCTNCCCCCCCCCCCCGCCCGCGCCCCCGGCGCGCCGCCGGCCGCTCCCGCCCGCCCGCGCGTCCCCCGCCCCCCGACGACGGAGGCGCCCGCGGAGGGGTGCGGGACACGCACGGCGGCGGCGGCGGCCCCTCGCTCGCCTGCAGCGCCGCGGCGCCCCCCCACCCCCCTGCGACGGCGACCCAGGCGGACTCGTCGGCCCGGCGGGGGTCGCGCCGGCCGGCGCGGCGAGCCCAGGCCGGGGGCCGGCTCTCGCCGCCCCCCGGCCGCTCGGACCGTGACCCCCCGGGGCCGCGGGGGCCTGGCTCCCCGGGCCTTCAGGAGACGGCTCCCTGGTCCTTCCCGGCCTCGCTGAGGCCTGACTCTCCGGGACTGTAGATCCTGGGGCCCCTCCCCAGACCCCTAGGACCCCCATAGGGATTTCCGCCCTAGGCCCCTCGTGGTCCGGGAAGCTACTCCTCGACCCCTACTCCGGACCCAGCGCGAGCCCGATCCCCCATCACCACTTTCCTCCCCCGCCGCTTCTCACTTCCTTCGGGCGACGGACGGGACCTCCTGGAGAGCCTCGGAACCCCAACCGTCGGTCCCGTCTCTCACCCAAGACGACTCCTTTTCTCACAGGTCCGAAGTGGGCCCCCGCGGATCTCCGGAGCCGGTAAGTCGGGTCCCCTTTTCTCCGTCCACGAAGGGACTTCCGTGTCACTGTCCAGGTCATTCGTCCCCTGTTCCTTCTTCTCGAGGTTCCCTTTAACTCGTCCGGAGATGGAAGGGGATCTACTCCCCCGCCATCCTTCTGTGGAGTCTCGGAGGTCTCCTTCCTTACTCTTCCCAGGTCTAGACACTCCCTTATTTTATCAAACATCATGGAGTATATCCATCTCTCGTTCCACTACACCGGACAACGGCCTACCCCTTTGGACTCAAAAACTCCCGGCCTCTCTACTAACAACCCTTCTTCCGATCGTATAGGGACGAAAGATTTTACTGCCCCCTTAACCGGACCACAAAGGATTAACTCCCCGTCCTCTCCACTCTCGTCTGAGAACTCCCAGGACCACACACTAGGTAGGCCTGATTCTGTGCAGTTCAGAACTAGTACCCTTCGAAACCGACAGATTCCTCCTCCTCCTCCGTAAGAGAGTTCTACTCTCTTTAAGTTTTTGTCAAGGATTGTCTGTGTTTGTCCCCGGAATTGAGAACAAATAAATCCTCTTGGTTCTTCACCGTAAAAGAAGGAATTGGACCTCCTAATTCCTTTCTCTCCTAGTCGATTAAAATCAGAGTGTCCTAAGAAAAGAGAGAGAAACGAATACCTTGCAAACCCCTTGAAAAAGTAATTTAACAACCTGGATTAAACAGTCGGAAAATAGTTAATACACATAAATAACAGATGACTGAACTGAAAAAAGTAATCAATGGACAATCAACGAATGAGCACAAATGTCGTTTGTATAACTTATCGGTTGAACATGAGTCGAAGTACCCCAATCAAACCCGACACAAGAACAGGATTCTTCTTTAGAGGTGTTGACATCATCCAACTGGGAAGTTTTTTGGGAAAAACGTTAACGAAGAGGTTTGTGGAAGTCTCATCAGTGATAATTCACTAAGTAGACTTTGAAGTAAACGAGGCCGAAAAATGGAGTCACCAGGACGCATCACTAGACAACCGAAGGAATGTAGACCATCGCGGGACCTAGTGGATCCCTCAATGGTACTTTGTCTTATTTCTTCCTTTTTTTTCCTCAAAACTGGAGTACATTATTATTTTAAAAATTCAACCTTTAAAGAATCTTATCCGATGTATCAGACGGTGTTAATTTCATACTTTGTTTATGTAAAACCTCAATCTTTTAAAGTCCTATATACCATAAAGATACTGAGGGAGAGTCGATGGTTGACAGTACAAGGATACTAGTACACTGTGAACACGAATGTAGAACGGTACAAAAAATTTGAAAAGTCTGGTGTTTTTACTTAAATTAGGCCTCATCAAGTCGATAGTAACTAAATTATAAAACTATCAAATGCACTTATCAGTACATCAATTAAAGTTCCACAGACAGAACAGAAACTTTTATTGATGTTTATTAAGAAGGAAAAGAGTCTTCAAACTGTATAAAGGGAATACACACAAGAGGATCTTAATGTCTCACAACACACTAAGGTGTTACTTATGAGGTTCCAGGGTAGGTACTTTATGGGTTTCCTCGTTGAATGAGTAGAAGGGAATCAAAAACAACGATAGTTGTCCTCGGTGAAAAGTTAAATGTGAGTCGAGTTTCTTTACTGGAAGGTTAATCGGTCACATCAGACATCTCCACCAATCCCAAAGAACGAGCTTTATACCATAAATCCCATCATTCTCTATAAGTTGGGTTTGAACGAAGAGACTCCTTACATTCTTAACGGTACACCCTAGTCTGGACACAGAGACTGACTGTTACTCTCTGAATGACACCTACTAATATTAATAGAAAAGACCATTTGAGAGTCTTCCAATCTCTTCGTCGGTATTATAACGAAAACTCAAGGTTCCACACCCTCCCCATTCTTCATTTTATGCTCAAGAATAACTCCTTTCATAATTAGTTCTTCAATCAGTTGGTGAATAAGTCTCATAACATCTTTCTCCTGAGTTGGAATCCCATCTTCCAACTTGATCTTCGTAGGAAGATTAAAACGAAAAGATTGGGTAATTAAATGGACACGAAAATTAAAATTGTAAATTTGGTGAAAAAACTTTATTATTTAATAGATGTTAACAATATACGATTTCATAACATAGAAAATTTAAGTAACTTATACATTATCCTATCATGAAATGTTGTTTATTCACAGACTGTTTACAATCGACACTAATAAAGTCAAGTAGAATGTAAAAATATCAAGTTTCAAATTTCTATAGCTAGTCAAGTGAATAAGATCCTAAACTACCGTAAAATTTGAAGTAGTATAGGGAAAACCGTAAAAAATCTGAGTTTCAAGGATTAGTAAATCCAAGACAAAGACCGGTCTCAGTCGGTTTGAGTAGGTAACTAAAGGGTAGGGGGGGAGGAGGTCAAAATTTGAAAATTAAATGTCTTCAAGTCTAACATATAAGATCATAGAACAGCAATAAAAAAAGGAGATGACATACTGTTACAGTGTATAGAGAAAGGGAAGACATCAAGGAATTCTTGTCTATGGTAGGGAAAAATATAGATTCCTCGGATTGACACAGGCTACACTAAAGAGGGGTAGCAATGCCGGTCAAGTTCGAAAGATTCGTTTAAATATAGGGGATTTAATTTCTACATCTTTCAAGATCTTCAGAAAATCCCATTTCACTCAGTGACTAACGTACTTTTAAATAATGTATGGACGACACATGGTCTAAAGGAATCTTTCAAAATCCATCCGTCAAAACATTTATCTTCAGACTATAAACTTTTCATAACGTGAACACCGGGACCCGTGACTCGATCGTATCCCTTCGGACAATTTTTTTCATTTCTATCGAAAAGAGAGGGTCCTACGTCAGACCACTCCTCTCTGACTGTCTCACCCGACTACCAACACTGTCCCTACGAGGTCCGTGACTCCTCCGTTTTTCTGGGAGAGTTTAGATCAGTTCCTTCAGTGTCTACCGGAGAGACTCCTTCACGACAAAATTTACAGTGTTTTCATATCGTCACTGAACGGTCTTTCTTGTCTTTTTTTCTTAAGGCCCATCTCGTTTATTCACACTTCCGAGTCCACTCCTTTATACCGTACAAACTCTTAAACCTTTTTTACATTACCGTCCTCGGGTGTTACACTCTTCTTCGTGACACCCTTTACTCCGGTCGTCCCACCCGTCCCCTGTCTAAACCACCCAAAACATTCAGTCCCACAAACGTGGAATTATCGTCGTTTCCCTTACGGGACTTCCCAAAAAATTCACCCCCTTTACCGGAAATCAATCTAGTAAAACAGACAATAGATTACTCAACCTCTAGGCCTGGTCTCCAATCCTATGACTACTCTTCGTCGACCTTTTTAGGTCCATTGTCACACAACCAAGTCGTATACTACTACCGTCGTGTCTACCTCTCACCTCCTACCAATTTTCTCTACATATCCACTATTTTACCGATCCTAAATGAACCACCAACCAACTTAAATCTCCTCAGTTTTTATCGAGGAACCAAAGACCGAACTCTTTTACCTACCTCCCATCGAGGTAAATAACTCCGTCCCTTGTATCCTCGTCCAAACTCTCCCTTGTACGAAAGTCAAATTCTACGGATTCTATAAAATTCTCCAAAAACCTATATCCTCCACAACTTAGGTCCTTTTTCAAACTTACACTCTTAGTATTTCCCGTCCAGATTCAGTATACACTCCTTAAAATTGAACCAGTCTGTGTTTGTTTTTAACTAACTTGACGAGATACAGTCACGGACGTCACTTATGCCGACGTCCTCTGTCCTAAAAATCTCTTCGTCGTGGACAGAAGTGTCACACCAGTACCTCCGTCTACATACAAGTCAATGGGAGACATGTTCCGTGCCACAACAATTTGTGATCTCCTCTCGCCGTTCGTTCATAACCCCCGGATGTCCTTTCTTTTCCCCCTCCATCTCCGAAACACCTCCTGACTCGACACTTGACCCGGAACTTCCCTCTTCCTCTACTCCCTCTTTCGTCAAACCCGGAATGTCTTATTGTTTCCATGTCTTTAGATACGTACAATGTACAGGTCTTAAGTCACTCTCTAACTACACCGACCTAAAATTCTAAGAACCCCATAATATCAACGTCTATTTTGACCTTTTAAACCCCCCGGTTTACTCCCTCTGAAACTCACGATACAATTTACACACATAATATCCGTTTGTTAACGTCACCGTCTCGACTTTACACCTAAACCAGTAGAACTCATGGTTTATGTATAGGTAACACCCAGATCCGTGCCAAGTAACGTCAGGATTAGTAGAAGTTCATGAGTGCATAGAGTCAGTTGTGTCATACGAATAGATATAAGAGAATGTACTGGGAGAGGAAGGAAAAGTCGACACTTCTGATCGTCGACGTCTTATTGAATCCTGGGAGACTCAAAAGTAATTCTAACTTTATTACGAAACTCAATGAAATCTCAGTTTCTAGAAAACCATGACCTGTCATCAAAGGGGTTGTCGAGACGTTCACTTCACAGTCCGTTCTAGGATAGAGGTAAGTCAAACTCCGTTTCTCTATAATTCTACAAGGACCTCTAGTATGTCAACCTGTGTCGTAAATAATTTGTCGGTATGTTACGTTTAGTAGAAAGAAAAAGGTCGTTGAATCAAAGTCTTGTGAACTACTTCACATTACCGACCAACGTTTCTTTTATCTACTAAGAAGGAAAGATTCGTGAATCCTACCTTGATCACTACACAATATATGGTCGAGAGATCTTATTTTTTATGGGACTAAACATAACGAACGGTCAAAGAAACCACATATATGAGGGTCGTAGTGACTAAAGTTCAATGGTTGAACTACAACGATTTGGCCCTCTACGTTTCTCTACATGTGTCAACCGAAGGGGATACTGAGTCACCATTTCTTAGATGGACGTCACGTCTTCTACGTTCTTTACGCCCAAGTTAGAGACCCTATCCTTCTAGGAGACCTCATCCTTTACCGATGGGTGAGGTCATAAGAACGGACCTTTTAAGGTGCCTGTCTCTTCGAACCGCCCGATGTCAGGTACCCCAGCGTCTCAGCCTGTGTTGACTCGCTCACTCGTGTGTCCGTGCTCGCGTCAACCAAGAGTCCTCGACCACCTCGACGGACGTCGCATGGCGACCCACTTAGTGTGTACGATTCTTTCGGAGGTCATCCATCACTCAGGTTTCCGTAAAGACGCCTTTCTACAGACGGGGATACAGACGGGGAAGAGTGTTAAGGGTAGAAAAAGTCCTCTGGTAGTAGAGGTCCTACGGGAACCTTAATTATCAATGATATAACGACAAGGAAAGGATACCAACAGTAGAAAAGTTTATTCTGTTTTGATGACCACGAAGAATAAAGACTGTCGTAAGGGTCGATAGACTGAAGTACACTTTCTACCGATTACGTCTTCACTCACAGGGTCACCCCCTACACCAACACCATGGGTGACTTCCTTTACTTCCCCTCTTGGGACTTCTGTGATTTTGGGTTCACTAGAACGTCAATGTCGGACACGTTGTTCCCATTCACTGATTTCTAACCTTATAAGACTTTTAAAACCCCTCAAATTTCTCACGTCTATACTACTGAAATTCCACCAAATCGTGTTACCTTGTAAGTTGTAGTTACGAGTCTCGATTCAAAAGTAGAGACATTACATAACACACGATATAAATAGCAAGTCATGAATAATGTTGTTGACTGACAAAGGAGCAGAGAGCGGGAGATGAGACTTAAAGAACTCCTATTCGATGTACCAAGGGAGTAGTATAAATAGGTGTAACAAATCGTGTCACGGAACCATGTACACCATGAAAACGGTTTTCTCTATCAATGTCAGTCTCCTCTTGTCCGTTCCGTCGATATTTTCATAAGGATGGTCTTTAAGAGACCCGGGAGTACCTACCCGTTTAATAGTTCGAATCAGATAGTTTTATACACATAGTTAGTGGATAGTAGTATGTTGTATAGTGTTTCCATGACTTACTTTATATCGTGTACCAAGGGTAGTAGTACTTCGAACGTCAGATCAACACGTTTCGTTTTTATGTACAAATATTTATCTCACTAGTGAATGTACCGTTTTAGATTCTTCACGGTTCACCGTACGAATCCTACACGAAAACTTAAGTCTCTTCACTAAGTCTTTTAGTGATACTTAAACTCTCTTCTCCATTCTAAGAATTTACCCGAACTTTCCATTTGTCCTGAATCTAGAGGTCTCTCTTCTCCCCCGATCAATAAAATAGAACCCCTTATATATTTTCTAAATTCCTAGTCTTCATAAGATACCCGAAGGGATCACCGGGTCTACCATTTCTTAAGTGGACGTCACGTCCTCTGGACCCAAGATAGGGACCCAACCTTTCTAGGGACTCTCTTTCCTTGTCGATGGGTGAGGTCATAAAAACGGACCTCTTAAGGTGCCTGCTCCTCGGACCATCCGACATCAGGTACCCCACCGTTTCTCAGCCTATACTGACTCGTTGAAAGTGATCCGTTTGTGTGTTAACCGGGAGACATAGACATCCAAGATGTAGGAGTCTAAGTTGGTTGGAACCTACCTTTTTTTTAAGGTCTTTCAAGGTTTTTCGTTTTAACTTAAACGGTGTGTGTCCGTTGATAAATATTCGTAAATGTAATTTAATCTATAATGTTTATTAGAAATCAAGTCAAGTCAGTGAATTAGTACAGTTAGAAACGTCGGGGTACCTGACGTCGTACGGTCCGGAGGGACAGGTAGTGGTTGAGGGTCTCGAACGAGTTTGAGTACAGAGAACTCAACCACTACGGTAGGTTGACAGAGTAGGAGACAGTAGGAGAAGAGGAGGACGGAAGTTAGAAAGGGTCGTAGCCCCAGAAAAGGTCACTCAGTCAAGAAGTGTGTTCACCGGTTTCAAAGTCCACAACTTCAAAGTCGAAGTTGTAGTCAAGAAGATCACTTATAAGTCTTGACTGAAGGAAATCCTACCTAACCAACCTAGAGGAACGTCAGGTTCCCTAAGGGTTCTCAGAAGAGATTGTGGTGTCTAGTTTTTGTGGTTAAGAAACCGTGAGTCGAAAGAAATATCAGGTTGAGAGTGTAGGTATGTATTGATGACCTTTTTGGTATCGAAACTGATCTACCCGGAAACAACCGTTTCACTACAGAGACGAAAAATTATACGACAGATCCAACCAGTATCGAAAAGAAGGTTCCTCATTCGCAGAAAATTAAAGTACCGACGTCAGTGGTAGACGTCACTAAAACCTCGGGTTCTTTTATCAGACAGTGACAAAGATATCAAAAGAGTAGATAAACTTTACTTCACTATCCTGGCCTACTGTACTAGAATCAAAAGACTTACAACTTAAAATTCGGTTGAAAAAGTGAGAGGAGAAAATGAAAGTAGTTCTCCGACAAATTGAGAACAAACGAAAGACGGTATTCCCACCACAGTGGACGCATAGACTCCAATAACTATAAAGAGGGACGTCAGAACCTCTTCCTTTACCGTCGGATGAGGCCATGAGAACGGACCTTTTAGGGTACCTACCTCCTCGGACCATCCGATGTCAGGTACCCCAGAGATTCTCAGCCTGTGTTGACTCACTGAAGTGAGAGTGAGAAGTGAAAGGACGTAACCTCTTCCTTTACCGTTGGGTGAGGTCACAAGAACGGACCTCTTAGGGTCCCTATCCCCTCGGACCACCGACGACAGATACCCCAGCGTGTCTCAGCCTGTGTTGACTTCGCTGAATCGTCGTCGTCGTCGGACGTTAGAACTAAGGTCGAACACGAAATACCGTAAAGTGTACTACATGAGACGTACATTCAATTTATTCGGAACTGCATAAGGAAAGTGTCAAACCTTCTGTGGCGTCACTCTTCGGGTACGTGGTGTTGACCTCTCATCGGAGACTAGTGGTGTTGATCTCTTTCAGGTACGTGTCGTTTTTTCTGGGTCCAGTTAATTATTTATGTTTAATAACTTTTTCTTTCTTTACAATCTTTTGATACCAAAATAAAAATTTTGATTATGTTTTCTCAAGAATAGAAAATGTCTATGTATGTTTACAGACCCTAAACGAAGTTTTTTTTAAGTCCTCACCCGTCTATATCTCTACTTTAGTCTGACCGGTACACAACTGTTGACAACTTCGACCCACTACCTACGAATGTACTCCCAAGTAATAGTATAAAAGAAATAAACTTCCATAAAAACTTTAAAGGATATTACTTTTCGAAAATTTAATGGTTCTATCCGATTATTCGATTGTCAAAAATTTTAGTAATTAATTAGAAATTAGTAGACTAAATACGTTATAGGCTAAATTTCATATACCCTCCTACACATATCTAATATATGTTTATGATACGGTAAAATATTGTCTGAACGTATAACCACCTGAAGCCATAAACGTCCCCAAAAGACCTGGGTTAGAGGGGTATTATGACTCCCTCCTGATATTAGGTTAGGGCCAGATAATTCAGTACATGGAACGGACTTTTTCAAGATCCCTTTTTGACAATTTGATAATTGGACAGAACCATTAAATTTTTCGAAAAATAATATCCTTTAAAGTTTATGTGGAGGTTTATTTCTTTTATACTATTACTTGGGGGCACATTCGTAGGTAGTGGGTCGAAGTTGTCAACAGTTGTGTACCGGTCAGACTAAAGTAGAGATGTAGGCGGGTGAGGACTTATAAAAAACTTCGTTTAGGGTCTGTAAACATACATAGACATTTTCTATTCCTGTGAAAGAATAATCAAAATTGTATTGGTGTCGAAAGACTGTAAAGAAAGAGAAAATTATTAAACATAAATAACTGACACGACCCAGAAAAAAACGACACACACCTGAAAGAGATCAGCACCACTAGTCTCCGACGAGAGGTCACACCACGTACCCGAAGAGTGACGTCACAGAAGAGAACGACCCGAGATCCCACGAACCCGAAGGCATCAACGTCGTACACCCGAGTCAACGGGGTACCGTACACCTTAGGAGGACCTGATGCCTAGTTTGGGTGCAGGGGACGTAACCGTCCATCTAAGAATTGGTGATCCGGTGCTCCCTTCAGACTGTAAAGATTTATAACAATTCGTATTTCCTCTATAAGATTCCAGATATTTCCTTTCAACTATATTTATTACAGATTGTATATCAGATATCTCGCAGAATTTAAAAATAACCGTGGTGTCTCATACGTGCGAATACGTTTGAGTAAACCCTTAAAATAAACTATGTGTGTGTGTATGAACATCAGCAATGGAAAACTCCATGCCATTGTAGTTCTTCTTAATTTCCAGTCCAGGAAGACAGAAAGGATTTCATGAGATCAACAGTGAACAGGATAGGCGTCACCTCTGTCTTTTTTGAAGAGACGATGAAGTTCTGGATTAAGAAAACTTCTAAACCAAGGTGAATTAAAAGACAAACAGAAAAAATAAAAGGTTTACTATGACAGAAATAGACCTTTGGACCGTAACGAACTAATCCATCTCCGTAGAAACAGGTTGTATATAACTGAAGGGTTAGGTGACAGATGTCACTTAAAATTACGTACTCGATCACTTATTTGTAAAACTCCATAACGGAAAAAACAACAACAAAAACTCGATAACGTAAAACTCTACAAACAGTCAACATAATAAATTAATAAAATTATAAAATAACGTAAAATCGGAGTAAAATATTTTTACTCGTCCCATGTTTTTGTCACTAAAATCAATACTCTATATATCCAGAGTATTAAAATTATGTGAACTCTGTTTCTACTTTTAATAGTCCAAAGGCACAAGTCGGAGTAGTGTGAAGTGGACTACCCGATATTAAGTTCACACTTCCTTTATTTGTTAGTTTTCCATACGTACGTAACGATCCTTATTTAACCATTTCTAATATAAGTTTTCTATACTCTCAACCTGACATTTCTTTCGACTCACGGTTTCTTAACTATGAAAACCTGACACCACAACCCCTTCTGAGAACTCTCAGGGAACCTGACACTCCTCTAGGTTGGTCAGGTAGGATTTCCTTTACTTAGGACTTATAAGTAACCTTCCTGACTACGACTTCGATTTTGAGGTTAAACCGGTGGACTACGTTTCTTGACTGAGTAAACTTTTCTGAGACTACGACCCTTTCTAACTTCCGTCCTCCTCTTCCCCCGTTGTCTCCTACTCTACCAACCTACCATAGTGGTTGAGCTACCTACACTCAAACTTATTCGAGACCCTCAACCACTACCTGTTCCTTCGGACCGTACGACGTCAGGTACCCCAGTGTTTCTCAGTCTACGTTGACTCACTGACTTGACTGACCGACCGACTATAAGTTTTCCGTTCTTTATCTCTAAAATATATTCGTAACAATCTAAAGTTATACATTAAGGAAAACGGGTAGTAAAATTAAAAAAAATGTATATACTGTAAAATATGAAAGGGTTTATAAGTGGTATATGTGTAAAAGTCCCTATGTATACTTCGTTTTCATCCCATAAACCATTGTCCGATAAATATACTTATGTATCTTGGACTGCGTAATATATTCTGAAAGTATTACTATGATTCAATTTTATATAGGTATAAGTTGAAAAATTCTTTTATCTCTATGATTCCACTCACTTCACTTCAGCGAGTCAGTACAGGATGAGAAACACTAGGACACCTGACATCAGATGGACCGAAGAGACAGGTACCCTAAAAGGTCCGTTCTCATGACCTCACCCAACGGTAACGGCAGAGGTGCCCTAGAAGGACTGGGTCCCTAGCTTGGGCCCAGAGGACGTAACGTCCGTCTACGAAATAGGAGACTCGATGATCCCTTCGTCTTTGATTCCATGAGTCCATGACTCTATGATTCTTCTAAAAAAATGATTTTTCTCAAAAAGGTTGTTTCTTCTGAACAAGTCACATACGTAAGAAAAATTTTTGTCTTTTCTACTAATAATTGAAAAAGTTTATTTTGGAAATTTATATGAAACCTTTAAGAGTCCTCCTTACTTTCATGATTCTAAAGTAATGTAAGAACTGAAAGACTAAGTAAAACCTAAGTATTCTCAAAAATTGTTACTCTAGTGCCTGACCACTAAAATTATGATGTATTTAAATGAGTCACACGACTCACCTTATCAAGTTAAACTCCTTATCACTGGAATGAAAGGAATACGAGTATAGGGAGGGATCATCCTCCAAATTTCACAATCCTTATACATATTTGAGTCTAGTCATCCCATGGGGAATCGAATACATTCTTAGGGTGTAAGTTAATTAGTCATATCGAAAGGAATTGTAAGTTCTAAAAAATTTTTTCATATATCTAAAAGTCAAAAGTCACTTAACCTTATGTTATTACACCGGAATTGAAATTTTGAGAATATGTACATATGGTATACATGATATATAATTTGATAAATATACATAAATATACGTGTGTAAAATGACAATCACTTCAATTGTAGTGTCAGTAACATTTACGATTATCATTGACTGAACATGAAGTGACTAGGTATTAATGGTGAATGATAAACATCGTATTATTAAACATACGTACAAATGTGACGTTAAATCTCACATTCGAAGACACAAGAACCCTTTTTTCCTAAATCATATAGTACACAAGAGTTTCTTACAAACACTCAATTATTTCCTTATTGTTGTTAGTATTATTTTAAACCCCCACTAATAATTTTTTTCGAGATCATTTGGATTAAAACGGAATGAAGCTACTAAGTCTTCCGAATAACTATAGAATATTTAGGAATTATTAAATTTGTATAAAATACTAAAAACTGATATCAAAATCATGGATATCTCTTAATTCGATTTAGGTAGTGATAATACTCAACGAAATCTTTCTAAAAGGGACTATTTTAGAATAAACGGGCATTTTTATGTCTTATACGGGACTGAAGGGTTCACGTTAAATGACCAACAACTTTAATACATATCTGTTCTTAGATAATAAAATTTCCTAAAACATGTATAACCAGTTACTCGAATCTTACTCGAATGGTTTAAATGAACTTCATCTCCATACCAAAACAAAAAAAGCAGACACGACGTGCCACCCTAGAATCGAGAGGTCGATCCCTAACTTGGACCCGGTGTCGTCACTTTGAGTCTTGGGATTGGTGACCCGGAGAGTCCCTGGAGAATCTAATACGGATTCCTCTCTTTCTTTCCATTTATTCATTTATTATAATTCATAATATCAACAACACCGTTTTCGGATTTCATGTCAACCCAGTGTCTCCTCCTTAACCCACTAATATGACCTCCTGACTCTACCTTCCTTTTCGTGGTATGTCCGACGACTAATTTTGTGTTTTCTACCCCTTTTTACAAGACCCTTCTCCTTCTTCTCGTTCTTGTCTTCCCTATTTTCTTCTACCGTCAAACCATGATAACCCCGAACCCAACAGACCACCCCCAAACCACTCTTAACTTTGGTCCCTGGTCTAGCACCTCCCTGAATTTATTGTATAATTCATAACCCCCGAGATAAAGTCGTCGTTCCTCCTCTAAGAACGTCCCAAAACGTCTCCCACAATGGACTAGTAGGACCTTCCTTATATCTTCTAGTCCAACTACACTCCTCTGGCCAAGTCTGGACTCTACTGCATCGGACTCGATTCCGTCATCGTCACCTTCATCTGTTCCTTCCACCGACCACAATCCCTGTACATAGACCGTCCTGAACCACTGACCGACACACCCTCAACTCCTCCTACTTTTCCCCCTCTAAATCACATTAAAGGTCCGAAGACAAAATCCGATGACACACGACTCATCACGGTAATTGTTGCTACCCTTTATATCCTTCTTCTCATCAACCCCTCCACCCTCTCCTTTCTCTTGAACCAATAAAATCTGTAATAAGTAAGTTAGTTCAGGATACCCTATAAGTTTACATAAATAAATAAATAAATCGTCAATTAACACAGGACGACACCTTAAGTCTTCCCTCCAAACACGATTTCCACAGTGGTAGCCCCTCCCTTTAGTGACTACGTTTCCTCTAACAAGTCCGTCATGAAATCCTATCGTTCACGTCATTTATCGTACAATCCGAATAACACCTTTAATTTGTTTCCTACAGTCACAAGCACAGTCCAATAGACTCGGGTAAAGAATCTTCCGTCTTTGTGAAACCTCTCTCTCAAAAGGAATTCACCATGGAAAGTAATGACGATCAATGAAACCCGTATTAGCGAGAGAGAGAAAAAAATTTTTTGATCCGAGACGAGTACAGACATCAAACTAATACTACGGAATTTTTTACGATTTCACATTTTTACCGATTTCACGGATCTAAAGTTGTTCCCTGGAGTCGAAGACATCAGTCATTCAAGAAGGACCAAACTTAACAGATTTCCATAATGAAAAATCAGTATAAACCTATTAAGATATTATACAATGTTCACTTCGTTGTGAAATACAGTACTTGAAAATTTCAATCCTTCCCTATTCGGACCATATTTTATGTCCATAAAATGTTCATCGTCACATTTGTCTCATCGTTCTCTTTGAAAAGGAAATCCCACTCCTTTCAACAACTAAGTAAAGGTACTATCATCGACGATTCGTCAGAACCCGTCGGACCTTAAATCTATGTAACTCCGAACAGTCTTGTGATTGTAGTTCAACATTTCATATAATAAAATAAGGAAAACTCTATCTAATTTTGTTTAAAGAATTGGACACGACACCTATAATTAAAACAGTACTAAATACATCAAATAACTACCCGTGAAAATGCTGTCCTAAATACTTCGACCTAGACTCTTGTTATGCCGTCAACACCGTCATCTTTGAGTGTGTTATGTGTTTTAACTTCTTCCCTAACCATTCAGGAAAACAACAAGATCATGGAAAAAAAAAAAAAAATTTGGCGTGAAACTCCGTACTCTTCGGAAGACGTCACCTTCACGTCTCAGCATTGGTGACCTGGAGGTCCCTTCGGAACAAGATCATGAAAATTGGAATCGGAGGAACCAACTCTAAAGAGCGAAAAACACGGACTAAAGGGGAAGGACAGGGGGGCGTGGAACGATGGGTTACACGAGATGGTCACGACATCGGAAGGTAAACTACTACCATGTAGCTCTCTGTGACGATTCTACGATCCCGATAGTCAACTACAAATTGTAATCAAACGATCCCAATGACTTTTCTAAAGAGTAGTCATCTTTAGACAGTTTCTTTAACCTCAGAGTTCCAATCAGAGACAGTAATCCCTTCAACGACTACTCTACGACTAACCTTCCGTCAGTCACCTTTCTTTGACTTCTTCTCGAGACTTTAATCAATTTGATCCACAAACTTAGGGTGTAAGAGTGAATCGACATACTGGAACCCTTTTAGGGAAGTGGAAAGACTCAGGGTATGTCCATGTATCCTTTGGTACTGGCGGAGTGTCCTAACAAAATTCTTAATTTTTTCTAACTTGAACATTTTTGTGTACCGTGTCACAGACCGTGTCTCACCCTCGAACCATTCTCTCGACAATGCGGTTTAAAGAAGGTCTTCTAAGGATTTGTTATGCTTAGTGACACTTGACAATCGGGGAGTCTCCTTGGTCCTCTGATCTCTACAACTTAATCTGAAATTTCTTCTCACAAACTATTTATTGACTATAAAAAAGGTAAACGTTCTACGTTCGTGATATCTTCGTTTACTCCTATACCTTTAACGAATGGGGTATTGAACACCCCTCTCGTTTCGGTAAGAGGAAACCTTCTTCAAACATACAGGTCCTTATTTACATTTCACACAGTTCCATTAACAGAAAAGAGGAACGACCCCAGATAAAACCCCGAGGAAGAAAAGTTGCCCATACCAAACTCTTGGAGAAGAAGGGGTGGTAAAGTCACAAGAATTAAATCACCGCAGGGAAACATAGTGTCAAATTTTCTTTTTTTTTTCCTGAAACCTCACTATGACTGGACCCAAGTTCAGGGTGGTCTTATGTTCAGAAAACTCTCGACTCTTAAGCAGACAGAAGAAGTGGTAACATAGGGATCGTGGACCTGATCACGAGACTTATAGTCATTTATAAAACAACTTACTTACCTCAGAGTTGAGATAGTGATCAATCCACCGGAACCAGTTCATTATAAAGTCTCGAAGTATACAATTTTATGTTTATTAATATGTATGTATGTGTGTCATTCCAACAACCTTCCACTTTATGTCTACCAATACATTTTACGGAATATGATCACACATCAAACCGTCTCAAAGAAGTTTTAATAATGACTATTTTTATTAGAAGCACTCTCGTGTTACACCTTTATTAACGAATAAGACAGAGACGACCATCGGTGTCGAGATGGGTATCTATCATCCGTGGCAGTCATCGTAGTAGGACCTTAGTAATTCCTAATGTCTCAAAACTCCGAGACGTCACGACAACCAAAGATGGTACGAAAAAGAAAGATGGTCTAGGACTTAGAACAGTAGTCCCGACCTATCTATTGAAGTCAAATAAAATTATCGGAGACGTTATAGTTTTGGTAGACGAACTAAGTCCTGCGTTTACCTAAAATATAGGATTAGTCATATAATTGTTGTCCTGTCCCGGCCTCTTCCTAGTAGAGGAAATCCCGTTATCCCACCCTTCTATCTCTTATGTTCCGATACTAATCTCTACAGTAGACCCATAAAAAAACAAACATTGCTTATCTCAATACAGAAAGAAAGGTAGTACCGGACGGATTTAATTGTAACCTAATAAAACCTGAAAAGGAAAATGGAATCAAGTTACTAGTCAACTAGTCGGGGTTCGTAAAACAAGTAGACCGGCCGTTTAGGTGGGACTTCCTGACCTTCTCTCGATAAGCAGACCCACCTTAGTACGAGTCCACTCCAGATTATCGTTTAAGTGTGGAAAGTTCACTGACACCCCATGAATTAGTACCATCTTAGGTCTCTTAGGGCAGAAAAGAGAGGTTGAACTTAAAAATAAGACAGACTTCGTAACCGAACTTGCTAGGTACATAATAAACTCGAAGTAGTTGAACAAGAATTTTAGGGACACTCTCTTCCTTTTAACTTAGTTTAGTTGAGGAAGGTCGTAGATCCCGTTTAAGAACACTACAGTATCACGACCCATCCTAGAAGAGACACGGCACTTCGAATCCTTATCTTCTGTCAGAACGAACTCTAGTGAGTCGTATCCACCTCGATTCGGACCACGATTCTATCTTACCGATGGTACCTCTACGTCCGACTGCCTGTTTAAGACCCTAGTAGACCATGTCATCTTCCCACGACAAGTATTCTTTGTCAATACGTGTTACTTACGTTAGGAACGGCAGTAACACGGTATCTTTATTTACAAAAAAAAAAAAAAATTACGTCTACCAAAAAATTTTTAATAAATAAATAAACACCGACACACGACCCCGAAACAACGACGGCACACGAAAACGACCAACGTCACTCACCCCGGATGAGAGATCAAAGCCACGTGCCCGAAGAGTGACGTCTCGCACCCGAGATACCACACGTCCAAAACCATCAGCGTGGTACACCCGAGTGATCGACACCGAGTACCCGAGATCTCATGTCCGAGTCATCAACACGACGTACGCGAATAAACGGGACTTCGTGCACCCTAGAAGACCCTGGTCCCTAACTTGGGCACAGGGGACGTAACGTTCCACTTAAGAATTGGTGACCCGGAGGGAGGTCGCTTCGGGTCTTTAATTGAAATCTTACATATTATAGGAGTGGTGTAGACAAAAACGTCGTCCAAATAGTATTAAAGTAGGGGATGGGTATTTTAATTGTAAAAAAGATAGTCATCGTCAGTGGATAACTATCTTTTAAAATTTTACACCAGTTCTTAATTTTCAAGGAGAGTCTTGTACATAGTTCTCGGAATTTTCGGAGAATGAGAAACAGAAGTTAAAAAATTCCTTAGATAGATTTCTTTTTAGATATCATGAACATCTCTAAGTCCATATCACCCCCCCAATAACGTTGTATTAAGTCCTATCACTTTTAATGTCAGACGAAATTATGTGTCAGTTCCGTTACCGTGGGGTGAGGTCATGAGAACGGACCTTTTAGGGTACCCACCTCCTCGGACCTTCCGACGTCAGGTACCCCAGCGACTCCCAGCCTGTGCTGACTCACTGAAGGGAAATGAAAAGTGAAAGTACGTAACCTCTTCCTTTACCGTTGGGTGAGGTCACAAGAACGGACCTCTTAGGGTCCCTGCCCCCTCGGACTACCCGACGGTAGACACCCCAGAGTGTCTCAGCCTGTGCTGACTTCACTGAATGTCGTTCCACATAGACTTCATTTAATACCGAGTAGATTTATATACCCAAATATGTAATTTTATAAGGATTTCTAAAAAATGTACCTTTTAACGAATATTACATTACATTTTTTCTTTTGTTTTACCTGTTAGTTAATTAAATCAACAGAATTTTTTGTATATCCATTCATTTAAATCACCGTCTTGTATACGATTTTACAACTGTAATAGAAACAAAAAAAAAAAAACTGTAATAGAAACCCCCCTAAAAAAAAAGAATCCTTCGTTAACAAAAGAAATATCAAAAGATATAAAAGGTCTCCTTTACAATTAAAAAAAGAAGTACATAATAAAAATATCAGTCTCCGTACTAAAACTTTTCAAGTGAGGTCTAGTAAACATACACAATTAATAATCAACTTACTTTAACCTCCACTTATGGAAATTGAAAACAACAACAACAAGAACCCAACAACATAAACCGCTCTATTTGTTCGTACACGGTTGAGAGGGACTTATATTTTCTGGGTCTTACGGATTTTTTAGAAATCGCTTTCGGTTCATTGTAATAATGTATCTCAAATGACATTAAT
Organism: Capra ibex; assembly: GCA_006410555.1. Classification (NCBI taxonomy): domain Eukaryota; kingdom Metazoa; phylum Chordata; class Mammalia; order Artiodactyla; family Bovidae; genus Capra; species Capra ibex. The sequence continues at coordinate 10,808,816 of SJYO01016970.1, forward strand.
TTTATAGGAAACCAAAACGAGTATCGGATATTATTGTTACAGAACACTTAGATCAATATTCCTGTAAGATATCACCCCCAAATCATATTAGTCGAAACGAGACGTAAATATCCTCTCAATAGAGAAAAAAAAAAAAAAGTTTCCTTTCTTTACACGACTTCAAAATACAGAGGTCTTCACCGTTGTCTAGAACGACCAGATGTTCATGATTGTAAAGTCTTAGATTGGTGTTTTAAACTTAGGCGGACACAGAAAAGAGTCAACACGACCCTATACTCAATCAGAAAAGGGGAAACCCCAAACCAAAGTTACTCCAAGACACCCCTTAAATCGATCACAGTGTTAATATACAGATTTTGAATCACTATTGCCCTTTATTTTCTCTCATGAGTATTTCTCATCTGATCGCTCCCTTCTCCTCATGAACATGTACACCCGTCCTGGTACTTGTAAAATAACGGGGTTAATCTTAAAAACGCTGGACTCCTGAAAATTATGATAATCCAAAGTGATTATGTGTCTTCCCTGAGGCGTTGAAACAGAGACAAACAGGGGACATGTACTTCATGTCCGACTTGACCATGAAGAACAGAGAGAAACGTGTCCTTTTACTACCTGAGGCCTGTCTAACTAAAAATGGTTGTACTGTTCCAAACGAGGTTATGAACGTCTTCGTGGTTCAAGCTAGAAGAATAGTCGTCACGTTCTCGAGGTCACGGTCCTGTCGTCTGTTCACACCACGTCTGCGGGTGAAGCCGGCTACCATCCCCCATCCTTTGGTGGACTTTTGGGTAACACAAAGAGTCGTCATGAAAAGGGGAGTAAGAGAAAACACAAAAATTAAGAGTACTCACAACTACATTCTATATCATTAGAACTCATCCTCAGGTGCGAAATCTTTCTGAGACAAAAGAGGGTTTACTAAGGACAACCGGTCAGGAGGAAGGAACGAAGACATAATGTTACGTACCATTTGCAATCTTTCCCCTAAATATATTACAAATAAATTGTCACAATGAAACCATGGTCACGGTGCACCATATAGAAACTTTAATCTAACAAAACTTTTAGGGACCGTTAAGAATACCAGTTTCCCCACCTAAATCTTACCACTTACCAAAAGTGGACAACTTGACTCTACAGAGTTTCTGTCACACAGTAACTGACCCGACCTGAGACCTCTGAGACGACATTCCCAGTTTCTCGAGACAGACCCTCCTTAGGTCTATTTGTTCGACTCTGTAGAAGTGTTTACTCTATCCCACACGTGTGTGAATTGAAGTCATAACAGCTCAAATCTTACTCCCGAGAGATCCTTTCTATATCGGTGCACTCCAATAATAATTCCTGAATCAACTCGACCTTTGAATCGCGTCGATTTTAAGAATCTGACATAGATTTGATGAAGGTCCTCTGAATTTTTATACGGACTGTCCCTGTGTCTTACGTCACATTCCTTCCATGACACGAACTTTTTACTGAAGAGTTCCAAAGAAAACCAGTTGGAATTACAAGACAAGGGTTGGATTGACGACCCACTCATCTTCGGTTTAGAGTGACTCAAAGAAGACCCTTTCATATTTCATAGATCGTCACACTTATGAACCACTATACTGTGAAACTGAACTCTTCACCTTTTACGACACTTTAATAGATGAAAGAAAAACAAAACGACTTCGAAGAAATGAACTAGCAGATATAACTGTAAAACGAACAAATGACTATAGGAAGTCTCACCTTTTAGGTGTAAAATATAAGACAGATTTAGTCAAACTAAAAAGAGTTAAGAGAAGCAAATTTTGGGATTATAATTTAGCTATCGTTATCCAAAAAGGAGACACTTAGACGATAAGTACCTAGAGAATGGACTAAAAAAAAAAAAACCCAGAGTAAATAGAACGAAAGAGAATGTAGTGGACTATTTATTCAATATCGTTGAAGTGTATAAGATCTACCAATCATAGTTTATGTGAACCTCTTCCCGAGAACTGATTCGTGGTATTAAAATAAAAAGTTAATAAAGTTCAGGAGGAGTAGGAGTGATTCAGACGCATGTCGGACCGTTAGTACGGGTGGAAGACAGAGAAAACTTTTATATTGACGAGTCTAACGAGAAAACACTAAAACATTCAATAGAAAGTGAAAGATAAGTCTCATTCTTCTTTCGTAAAAGACGTTCCGTCCAAAAGAAATCCTTTCGGTCACAAGTAGGACCGAATGGATCCTAAGATCAAAAATTATATCCCTGGACGTCCGTTTTCCGGTATTCAATTTATTGTCCTAGAGAAACCGACAGACTCTTTCTCCTACCGACACTGAAAAAGTATTTTAAGTGGCCGGAAGGGAAATTACGTGACGAAAATCCATCGTAGTGTGTCTAACGGTAGAGTCTTCTCTCGTACCTTCTCCGTCCCGACCTTACCTTGAGTCGAGAGTGACGACGACAGTGGTACCGGTGTCTCCTCCCGCACTTCTTTCTGAGTCTCCTTTAAAGTCCATGATAGATACCGTGGGTCTAAAGAACGTTCCAAAACATTAAGAATAGTGGTAATACTAATACCTGTGTCTTCCCGAGAAGTGATGAACACGACCAAAAAGAATACGTATAATTATGATTAATATCGACGTTTGTAGAATAAACTTAGGTACATTGTCGGAACGTTTCAATCTAAAATACTTCTTTAACTCTAAGTCTTTACAAATCATGTAACGGATTCTGGTCAGTGTGTTGACCACAGTCTCGACTTAAGTCGACAAAGCGAGACCTCAGGTAGAAGAATGCGACGGTGTGACTAAGGTGGAAACCGTGTAAGCAATCCATTTGATTTGACGTTCTAAAATCTTCTTTTTTAATCGTCCGTCCACCACATCTACTATTAATTACTACTAAGTGAATTTCCCCTGTCCTCTTCGAAATATAGTAGAAAGTAATTAAGTAAATAGTTTACAAATAGCGACGGACAAAAATCGGCCGTGACAACGAACTAGATCTATCTTTCTACTTTTCTGTATCGGAGATGGGAGTCCCTCGAATATGGGGGTGGATAAGTTGCTAAAATAAAACCACAAAAGTTCATATCCTAATCTCCCTCATACAGAAATTAAATAAATAATAAATTAAAAACTTTATAATATATAACTTTCACTTTTCACGTCCACAATCAGTGAGTCAACGTAGACTGAGAGACGTTGTGGTACCAGACATCGGGCGGTCCGAGGAGAGAGTCTTAAGAGGTCCGTTCTTATGACCTCACCCAACGGCAAAGGATGAGGTCCCCTAGAAGGGTTGGGTCCTCTACCCTTACCGATGGGTGAGGTCATGATAATAGAAATTTAATAAATTTATTTACAAAATCATAAATAAATTATAAATTATGAAAATAACTTTCTTCTATGGGTAAGGGACATCGGTCTCCGTACTGGATCACTCCATTAATAGTGTCAATGGACCTCAGGTTTATTAATACATGGTTGAGTTCCTCTGTCGACCACAAGGTTTTCGAAGAAAAGAAGAAGGTCTTTACGGGTTTATTCTTTAGTAACCGTAAGAGACCACCAGATCACCAATCATAAGACCCGAAAGTGACGATCCCGGACCCAAGTCAAGGACCAGTCCGTCGACTAGGGTACTTCGGTGTATCGTACCCTTTTTTTAAAAAAACTTGAATTGTAATATCTCGATATGGATTCGTATACATCGTAAGGAATAAACACACGAGTCAACATAGGTTGAGAAACACTCGAGTACTTGATATTGGTTATTCTGAGGAGACAGGTACCTCAAAAGGTCCGTTCTTATGACCTCACCCAACGCTGAAGGAAGAGGTCCCCTAGAAGGTCTGGGTCCCTAGTTGGGGTACAGAGGACATAATGTCCGTCTAAGAAATGGTGGCTCGGTGGACCCTTCGGATTCATATACATCGTAGGGAATAAACGGAAGACAGAATGGGAAAAAACGGTCTCCTATGAAACTACAAGACCTTTCCTTATCGACTACATCCTGACTACCTTCTCCAACAGACGTTATATGTCTTCCTTTATCTCCTCGATGAATCCCCTCAAGTCGTCGCCGAGTAGGTCCGAGGGAAGGTCCAGTGTCCATTTGTGTGATTAGGATTGCTACCACCAGAAATAATTTGTCATTGTTAACATCCGTCTGGAATAATCGGAGTACTTTGTAACTCCGTGTCCATAATAATAGGAGTAAAATGTCTAATCCTTTAATTCCTAGTATTTTGTCATTCAATGATATGTTTCAAGTATTGACATTTAAAATTGACATTTTAGATCAAAAAAATTAACTCCACATCAACTAAATATTATAACATAATCAAAATCCACATGTCGTTTTACTAAGTCAAAACACACACACATATACAAATATATATAAATCTAATAAAAGGTAATATTCAATAATCTTCTATGACTTATATCAAGGGACACGATATATCGTCTAGTAACAGCGAATACATAAAATATACATCATCACACATAGACAATTAGGGTATGAGGATGAAATAGGGAGGGGGTACCCCTTTACCATTGGCATTTGTACAAAAGATACAGACACTCAAACAAAGATAACACATTTATTTAAGTAAACATAATAAAACAATCTAAGGTGCATATTTATTATAATATATTATAAACAGAAACTGACCGAAGTGAATCACACTATAAGAGATCCAGGTAGGTACAAGGACGTTTATCATTATAAAAGAAGAAACAATACTGATTTAATATAAAGTAACTTACATATATGGTGTAGAAAAGATAGGTAAGTAGACGGTTGCCTGTGAATCCAACGAAGGTACAGAACTAACGACGTTTGACATTTAACGATGACATTTGTGACCTCACGTATATAGAAAAGTTTGACCTCAAAAGTAGTAAAGGCCTATTACGGGTCCTCACCCTAACGACCTAGTATACACCATCGAGACAAAAATCGTATGGAACCAAAATTTGAGTCCAAACCGTAACGAAAAAGGTGTCCATTAAAAACGGAAACATTTACCACGGTCTTTCGTCAGACAGAGAGAGAGCTATCTCTACATTTATCTATATGTCTCAAACTTTTAACTTCTTTAGGTGGGCAGAATCTGTCAAGAGTATAAGACAATCAAATTCCGAGGGTCTTGATAACACACGTGAATATTCACAAAGACGTATGAATGTCCCATGAACGACAGTACGTGTTACATTTTACAAAATTAGTAGACTAGGTTTTCCCGAGTAATACTCCAGAGTATTCGAACATACAAATCATTCAGGAATGAATCTAAACAATCTACACATAACAATGGAGAAATACTGAGTATGTAATACACATTCCTTCACAATCAACGAGTCAACACAGGCTGAGAAATACTGCAGTACCTGACATCGGGAGGTCCGAGGAGATAGGCACCTTAAGAGGTCCGTTCTTATGACCTAACCCAACGGTAAGGGAAGAGGTCCCCTTAGAAGGACTGGGTCCCTAGTTTGACCCCAAAGGACGTAACGTCAGTCTAAGAAATGGTAAATTCGACGGTCCCTTAGGGGACCATAAATGTAATACATTTATACGAATTTGAAATGTCGTCTTAAAAAAAAAATACTAACCTCCAACAAAAAAAAATTTCCGTTGATTATACTTTTTGTCCCCACTAAGAAAATCTGTCCCACCAGTTTCTTCGGGGGAGATTCGTCCGCCGTAAACTCATCTTTAGACTTAACTTCCTCTATCGGTACACTGTCTGACCCTCTTCCTTGTGAGGTCCGTCTCCCCTGTTTCTAGAACTATACTGTTATTTGGCTCACCCAAGTTTCTTAACCTCCTCACGACTGTACCGAGGTCACCTGATTCAATTACCTTTGTCACTATCCACTATTTCAACCTGTCTTCGTCCCCCGTGTAAAACCTATTCGAAACCAGTTTATTTTGGGTTTCTATTTCGAAACCCAAAATAAAATTCCACTGTAATTCGGTAGTATCACTAAAACTCGTCCTCTCATTTTACTAATCCAAATAAAAATAAAAATTTTCTAGTGTTACCAACGACACCCCTCTTATCTAATGTACTCCGTTCTTATCTTTGTTCTTCTGGTCAACCTCCTGAAGGGACCACCAGGTCACTGATTCTGACACTAGAGGATTACGTCCCCCGGGTCCAAGCTAGGAACCAGTCCTTTGATCTAGGGTGTACGACGTTGATTCTCACACTTACGACGTTGATTTCTAGGACGTATGACGTTGATTCTGGGTCAGTTCGGTTTATTTATTTGTCAACTTTTTCTTCTGGTCAACCTTCTGAGAACTTCCTCAATCAAGTCCGTTCTCTACCACCATCACACTTAATTCACCCATCACCATCTGGGCCCTTCTTTACTAGTATGACCCCTATACAAAACTTACACCTTGACTGTCCAGAACGACTACCTAATCTACAGTCCATTTTTTCTTTCTTTAGGTCCTATTGAGTATATAAAAAACAGACTTGACACTCATCACCGTTTTAAAGAACTCTACTTCTGACGACCCCATCCTTTAGTTTTAACTGAAAACTGAAAATTTAACTCTACGAATACTCCGGAAGTTTACCTCTACAGTGAACTGATTTGTCTTCATACTTAGACATTACATCCTTTCTCTAGACCCGACCTATCGATGTACACCCTCAAGTATCGTACAGATACTATGAGTTTTGATACTTTGCCCTGAGTTATACGGTCGTTTAAACCTTTTGAGTCGTCACCGGTGTCATGAGTTTTTCCAGTCAAAAGTAAGGTTAGGGTTCCTTTCCGTTACGGTTTCTTACAAGTTTGATGACGTGTTAACGTGAGTAGAGTGTGCGATCGTTTCATTACGAGTATTAAGAGGTTCGATCTGAAGTTGTCATACACTTGGCTCTTGAAGGTCTATAAGTTCGACCTAAATCTTTTCCGTCTCCTTGGTCTCTAGTTTGACGGTTGTAGGTAACCTAGTAGTTTTCTCGTTCTCTTAAGGTCTTTTTGTAGATGAAGACTAAGTAACTAATAGGATTTCGGAAACTGACACACCTAGTGTTGTTTGACCTTTTAAGAAGTTCTCTACCCTTATGGTCTGGTGGAATGGACGGAGGACTCTTGGACATACGTCCAGTTTTTTGTTATCAAGTTTAACCTGTACCTTGTTGTCTGTCCAAGGTTTAGCCCTTTCCTCATGTAGTTCCGACATATAACAGTGGGACGAATAAATTAAATATACGTCTCGTGTAGTACGTTTTACGACCGGACTACTTCGTATTCGACCTTAGTTCTAACGACCCTCTTTATAGTTGTTGGTGTCTATGCGTCTACTGTGGTGGGAATACCGTCTTTCACTTCTCCTTGATTTCTCGGAGAATTACTTTTACTTTCTCCACTCACTTCTTCGACCGAATTTTGAGTTATAAGTCTTACGATTCTAGTACCGTAGGGAAAGGTAGTGAAATACCGTTTATCTACCCCTTTATTACCTTCGTTACTGTCTGAAAGAAAAGAACTCGAGGTTTTAGTTACGTCTACCACTGCCGTCGGTACATTAATTTTCTGTGAACGAGGAACCTTCTTTTCGATACTGGTTGGATTTGTCGTATAATTTTTCGTCTCTGGTTTTTTTTTTTTCCGTCTCTGTAATGAAACGGTTGTCTCCAGATAGATCAGTTTCGACACCAAAAAGGTCATCAGTACATACCTACATTCTCAACCTGGCATTTCTTTCGACTCACGGTTTTTTAACTACGAAAAAGAGACACAACAACCTCTTCTGAGAACTCTCAGGGAACCTGACGTTCCTCTAGTTTGGTCAGGTAGGATTTCCTTCAGTCAGGAATCATAAGTAATCTTCCTGACTACGACTTCCAGGTTATGAAACCGGTGGACTACACTTCTTGACTAAGTGACCTTTTCTGGGACTACAACCTTTTCTAACTTCCGTTCTCCTCTTCCCCTACTGTCTCCTACTCTACCAACCTACCGTAGTGACTGAGTTACCTGTACTCAGACTCGTTCCAGTCCTCAACCACTACCTGTCCCTTCGGACCACACGACGTCAGGCACCCCAACGTTTCTCAGTCTGTGTTGACTCGTTGACTTAACTTGATTTGACTACTTTGAGACTCTACTGACACCTTCTCTCGACATCCATCTCTTCACCACACTCAATTATTGTCGAGTCAATCATTGGCGAGAAAGTTCTTCGAAACAAATTTCCCCGTATCCCTATGATGATAATTATTGTTATTTACGGGTACAAACCGTCAATTGTATACTATAAAGTTTAGAAGTATAGATAAAACGTCTCATTCATTATAATCAGGACAAACAAAGTTTACTTTTTTGACTCCTCACTTTACTGAATGGGTCCCAGGGTGTCTCTCCTTTGTAGTTTTGGTTCTAAGTCTGAATCGAGACAGACCATCTACTGGTACAAAAGAAAAAGAAAGGAAAAAAAAAAAACGGTATGGTGTGTCGTACACCCTAGAATCAAGGGACCGGTCCCTAGTTTGGACACGGGAGACGTAACCTTCCGCCTCAGAATTGGTGACCTGACGGTCCTTTCAGGTCTTACTGGTACAAAAAGATTTGGTTCAGTCTTGGATATTGGTCTACGTTCTAAAAAAAGGGAATAAAAATATAAATAAATATACCTCTCTACATATTTCTATGTTGTTAATTTATTTTTAATCAATGTGTACACTATTTAGAAAAAATGAATTATAAATTAAGAAACATAAATAAGAACCCGACGTGGTCCAGAGTCAACTCCGTACACCCCGTCCCTAGTTTGGACCCGGGGGAACGTTTCCCTCGCGTCTCAGGGTCGGTGTCCTGGTGGTCCCTACGGGATACTATTTAGAACCAATTTAAAAAAACTTTTACGTTAATCATAAGATTAAAGACTTAACAAAATATAAATATTCGTCGTATCATCCCTCAAACACCTCGTAAAGACAAAATTGACCTGTCTGGATAAAACAAAATTTATCTACGACGACAAGAATTGTTACATCGTGTATGTAAACCGGATTACCTGTGTCAGTTCTTCCAAAACCTGTTATCCTTCTTGGTTCATCTTGTCCCTCTTCTCGTCAAAGAGATATGAGAGTGTCCATACATATCGAAGAGAGAAAAGAAACTACTATGTAGTTGTAGGAACTCAGAACGGTAAACAAACAACAGAAGACAACCCTGACCTGACCGAAGAAGGAAGGAAGGAAGGAAGGAAAAGGAGGGAGAAAGGGAATGAGGACGGAAAAGACAAGAAGAAAGAGACAGAAAGAAAGAAAGTTTAGTGTATCATAGTCTAAACCGAAAAAGAGACATGTATCAGGGCCCACTCCACCTTATTCCAGTTCGTCTCCTTCGTGTTTTCCTTTCTTTTCTTTTGATCGTTATACTAGGAGGAAAATATAGAAACTTCCTAATTCTACAGACCATCTAACGAGGTAATCAGGTCATTATATTCACCGTCTTCTTATTTCGACTGGGAACAGAAAAAATGTAATAATTATGACTCAACCAACTATCTATGTGTAAAACGTGAAGGGAATAAAGACCATTAGTCTTTAATACTCGCATACATATTAAATTGGGAAAATTTATTTATAACCCAACCGGCTTTTCAAGTAAACCCAAAAAGACGTACTAGAATGTCTTTTTGGACTTGTTTAAAAAGCCGGTTGGGTTACGAAACACGACCAGAGGTTCGATCTAAAATCTTTATATTACAACTTATTCCATTAGAGTCAGAGAACTCCCGAAAGTTCCTTAAGTTCCCTTTCGTCTGAATCTTTATGCACGTTTTTCCTCAAGACATTGTCTCCGTATACCTTCCATACCACCACCTTGTTTCCCTTAATAGTAAATATAGGTCTCTTTTCAGTACTCTTCGAAAGTCTCCTTCATTCCATGTTTCGTTCAATCTCCATAGCGAATAGTTAGAATATACTACATCTTATGTCTGCCAACCCTTCTGTTCCGTTCTTTCTAGTAAACCATTCTCTTCTTGTTAAATCCAACAAAATTTGAATAAAAATACGGGTCAAATATAAAATTTAAGTCAAATGGTTCATAAGAGTCTCTAGGGGGAAAAGTAAAGTAGAAGGATCCCTATAATATCCGACAATGGGAGTAAAATGTCTATTGGGTCATTTCCGTGTCTTTCTTATTTACTAAACGATCCAAGTGTAGTGAGGAACTGTCACTTCGGGTCCCATCATGACAGAAGAAAGTCTCACCATCTTGTCAGACTTTTTACCAAAAGCAATCTTGACATCCGAAGACCAAGGAACAAGTATATAAAATCAATACTGGTGTTATATGTATTTCAACACAAAAGACGAAAAAAGTGATACTATATGTTTATAAAAAAGTTCAAAGATGTGTCATCGTAAAATGTCTCATCGGTAAAAAGATCTCTCCTTAAATTTAAAAGTTTTTAAAGAAGTTTCCGAATAAATAACGTCACTTGAACATACTTATATTGTAAAGAAGAATACAGGAAAATTTGATGAAGTACCTTCAAGGGACCACCGGATCACCAGTCCTGAGATCCGAAAGTTACGGTACTGGGTCCAAGTTAGGGACCAACCCCTTGACTCTAGGATATTCGACACTCCGGGGGGTTTTTATTTCTTTATTTGATGAAGTGTCCCGATTCGAACTCCGATTTACCATAACTATAAACAAATACCTCAAAACACTGGACAACAGTTTAAAGGCTCATCTAATATGGTTAAATCAAGTGTTCAAACTCGAGGGTTGTAACCCACAACAAAAAAATATTATGTGAGACTAAATTGAAAAAATTTTGATATCCAAATTAACTATAGAACAAATCCAAGTGTAAAGAAACTAATGGTGGTTTCTACCTTTTTTTTACATAGAATATTGGAAATTTTCCGCCGCAACATTTTAAAAACTGATACAAGAAATAGGGATGCTGAATCGCTGAATCACATGTGTGTGTGAGAAAAGAAGGTTCGTTCCTTAACTGAACGAGAACCACAGTGTGTCCTTCTTATCACGAGAAGCCCACATTGACCAATAAATAACCTCCATATAGTCCACGATTCGTCGTCTCTACAAGACGATATCTTGGTCTGAGTGGTCATCAGTAGTTCCAACCTAATCTGGGAACCCTCTCCCTATCACTATCTACATAACCCCACCCTTCCGGTGGTTTAACTGATAGTCTTCTGAAAACAAAACCGGGTTCGATACACTGGAATTTATCGGAATGAAGAGACCTAGAGATAGTTTTACTTACACAATCTTGAGATTGTGGAGGAAGTCAGACATTAAGAATCCCTGAAGGAGACATTGAAAGACATCTGAAGAGACCCCGATTACTATCTAATTTCGGTAGACCCAGTGGTCGTTCACTAGGACGGAACTTCCTATCAAACCTTTAGTGACAAAAAGTCTTACCGGTAACATCGAGGAAACATCCAGGTACCGTTGACGTTTCCCTAACATGTCTATAATAAAAGTAGACATCCGTCTCGTATATATTTGACGATCTGGTTTACCTCTGAAGGAACCAAACGTAAAACCACTCTCCACTGTTTTACGGTGTCCTCGAAAGCTCAACTCGACATCATCCTAGTGTCATACCGTTCTAAGACTTAATAGTGGAACGGATATTAGTGTGTTACTTTATATTATTGACCACCTCAACATTTCTAGTAGGTCAGATCAAGGAAGAACTTTTGTTACTGCACTGAACGGACTCCGATTTATCATAGTTTTGGTCCTGTTATGGGGTCCAGAGGAGTGAAGATCAAATGACAAGGGTTCTAATATGAAGAGAGATGTGTTTCAGACAGAAAGAAGAATCTGAACCTTGCAGTCAACCTTCTTGTCTTCTTCGTTCGGGTCCTAGTGTCCGACTTTAGGGTCTGTCAAGTTTTACACCATGACTACGGACACTCGTGAGGATTCGGAGGGTTTTCCGGGGCCGAGGTCGCCGGTCGGAGGTGGTGGCAGGACTCGGGAAGAGGAGGACAGGTGGTCGGAGTCAAGTGTCAGTAGAGTGGGTAGTGGTAGTGCGGTCACCCAGTCAGTAAAAGGTACCCGTTATAAGGTCACCGGTGGGAGTCGGTCCCGAGGTCAGGACACTGACAGGTGTGTGACGGAAGACCGGGAGTCGAGAAGGCAATACGGTGTCACCAGAGGAGTCGGTTCTCGTCGAGTGGTCTGTGTCACTGGTAGGTGGGAAGCAGATCGAACCGCGACGATTCGAGGTGGCGGTACGTCCTACCCTCATGGGACCCGTTGTACTGGTGGTACCACTCGGGACACCTCGACCACCGGTACCTCAGACCGGATTGGAGCCGGTAGGTCCGTCAACTTTCGTGGAGTCTCCTACCCGTCTGGTAGTAACTCTAACTGGGTCGGGGTCTGGGTCTCCGACTCCTATGACTCCCGTTTCGTCAGTAAAACCTCTGGCTTGACTCCTGACTCCTCTTTCAGCACCGACTCTACCTTCTTGTGGTCGTAGTTCAGGTGTTACACCTCTAACACCAGAATCTCCTAATTGACCCCCAGAACCCCGGTCCTCTATACAAAACCAAACCTTAAAATTAATAAACAAATAAAAATAGTAACAGGGTGAGTAAAGGTGTATCCTAGGAAAAAAAATTTTTTTGTTCTAGAGTAACAACATTGACTTGTACAGCCCAGGGAAGGTCGGGGAGAGACTTTTTACCTGTTTTGTTCGACGGGAAGACCTTCAACTCTTATCCAGTAAGTTACAGGATTGGCAGAATGTGGTTCTCTCCATAAAAAAACTCCCCTCCGTAGCTCTATTGGGCTTTGGGAGAGGTCTTCAGTGAAAGGTCCGATCAGAGAGACACATATGTGTACCAAAATCAGAGTATTTCCACGTAACTGGTTTGGTCCCTTGTGTCTAGACTGGGACCTTCCGTTGGGTGAGTGTGCACCTACGTTTTCATAGGAACTACAACATAGGACCTTGTTCGGGAGTCTCCGGTCACGTTTTGGGGGTTTGTTTTCACTCAACTTGAGACGAATCTCCCCTTCCATTGTTTGATCGTCTTCGAATTTTTCCCTTCACGAAACCGGTCCTACCCCGTTCCTTTAATAGAATGAAGGTCTTCACGATGACTACGGAGAACGATAGAGACTCCCAATGGTGGTACCCACGGCAAACCTCCGTTCCGGTCACAATTCGCCTTCCCATGTAAAAGTGGTTCGTCCACCGCAGTCCCTGGACGTCGAACCGTCTCTATTCTTAGGTCTCTACAGTGTCGACACGAAACCCCGAGTCCGAATGGAACGTCGGGTGAGACAGTTTCGTGAATGGGAGGATCAGGTAAGTAAACGTTTGTCACCACACCACATATTTTAGTGAGACCAGGAATCTGACACCGACAAGACCCCCACCCCCACCCCCACCCCGAGGTTCCGGTAGTAAAAATAACGCACTGAGGTCCTCGTCCTCTCAAGGAGAAGGTCTGGTTGACGGGAAAAAACACCCCGGGAAAGAACTGAAACCTTGGTTTTCGTCGGTGAGGAAACCACGAAGGAGAACAAAAGGGGAGATAGGAAGTTACCAATTACCGTAGACAGAGGACCTAGGGTGCGAGAAGTCGAAAAACCGACTAAGTCTCTTGTCACTGTCCACCGACGGACGGAAGCAGGGGAAAATCTAAGTAAATATGGTAAATATGGTGTCTACAAAGACACTCTATGACTCGAGTATTTTCTGGGAATCCAAACCGTCCCTCCTGAGTTGTGGGGTCGGATAGTCCATCTACAGAGGGAGACTCGCTCGACCTGAGGGACCCTTTCTTCACAACAGACGTCGTAATATAATATCCTTTACATGGTCCTTACATTAGTATTACAGAAACCCACCCCTCCCCCATAAAACAAAACAAGAAAAAAATTACAAAAACATATAAACCTCGACCCGGGTAAAAGACACGACACTAAGAAAGAGAAACTGGTAGAAGTCACAAACCCCGTTCTCACCTGGGACCAAAAATAAAGATTTCTTACGTAACAAATGACGTGATCCTTTTTACATCCCTTCGACGTCTGGTAAATTTCCTTTTCATCCAGTTTTTTCTTTCGTGTGTAGAATCCTCACCCTCCAGAAAAAAAAAAAAATTAATTTTTGTTTTGAAACTGGACATCAAAGGAATAAAAAAAACTTCCGTGGGTGGACTTCGGTACAAAGAAGGTTGCCTACAACCTTTGGGACAACAATTCGTTCACTTTTGACGCAAGACGGTAGGGAGGCTATCGAGACATATCGATCTCTTCGGGAAATTGAACCTTCCCAGCTAGAATTTTCCGAATTCCCACTTTAAAGACTTAGGGTACGTCAACACCAAAAGTCGAAATTCTAACAGACCCCAAAACAAAAAAGAAAAGTCTTATCAGTTATCTGTATCGTTAGTTAAATCTTGTTTCGAAACCGGGAATTATATAGAAATCACTCCCTTTACTGAAAATAAAGAACGAAGAAATCTAAAAGACAACCATGTATTTTTGTTTTAAAGACGGATTCAGATTTTGATGACGAACTTGGATCTTTCCGTGTACAGTAAGGATAACACCAAAAATTCCTGTGAAACGAGAAAGGGTCTCTGTTGTCCGAATTGAGACAACTCCTCCTCGGAATCTCTTGTGGATGTGCGATCGAGTCCAAGGAAAGAACAAAGTCTCTACGACCATGACAAAATTTCATCACACTCCTAGCACGAAGGATTCAGTTTTCTAGCGGAGGAGTTCTGTCTCGGACAAACAAAAGTGAGACTTATAAGGTGGACCACCTTTATGTACTCGAAACAACAAAAGGACCAGAAGGTTATCGGACAGTAATAACGAGTTACGATACGTGGGCAACAACTCACACCCAAAGGAGTATCGGGACCAGATTTACTCGAGTCTACCCCACTCTGCGTACGTTCGGCGACCATACACGTGTTCGGCAACGTTACTTGGCAAGGAGTCCGACTCGAAAGTCATCGGTAGGTAGAAAGACAAGTAAGTGGTTCATTTACATTCACAGTGGATACACGGTCCGAAACACGAGCCGTGAGGGTCATGTCTCTACTTCCGAGCGAGTCAGGTACGTGAGTTCCCTGAGTAAGAGGTCTCTGACAGACCTCAATTCTTGATACAAAGTTATATTAACCAAAGGAGACATTGGAATACATAAAATAAAGTACGCAACTATTTATAACAAGGCTCTCGACCAGGTATCTAAAGTCTTCCGATGGTTTCCATGTTTTACCAATTCGGAAAGAGATGCCTCTATGACTTTGAGTAGTAGGTTACCCTATTCACGTCACTGTCTCGATAACCGACCCTCTTCTCTCTTGTTTCCCAGTTCGTAGATTGGGTCGAACCTCCGTCTCTAGTCATTTATTACCCTCATGAAGGACCTCTTCTACATATGGATTGGACTAAATCCTCTCTGGTAAAAGCCGATGAAAAAACGTAAGGTAAAAGTTCAACAACCTGAATCCATACGTTCTTCCCCCCACTTTTAGACGACAGAACAACGAAGACGGAGGTCTCGTTCCGTCTCAGTCGTCGAGTCTGTCAGAGAGGACTCTCGTGAGGTGACCTTTTTCGGGTCAGTAAGTAGTCGAAGAGTCTCAAAGGTCGTCTACTTAGGTCATGTCCTGACCTGAAGTCGACCATCTTCCATTTACAGGGTTTGCAAGGACGGTACACCAAAAGTGTTTCCCGAGTCTTCGTTGACAAGTCGACAGAATGGACCCGGTACGGGGACGGACCACGTACGGACAAGAGAAGGGGAAAAGTTAAAGGTCCGAGGCAGGGACAGGGGAGGGGGCTAATTTTGAGGGACGGTAAGGCTTCAATTTTTCCTTGTTATCTGAACTTATAAATTCTAAAGTTCGACGAAGTACACTTCAAAGAAAATACGACAGGTATAAACCCTTCCTTCTGGTCTTAATTAGGTCTATGGGAGCTTAAATTGTAAGTTGAGTCCACCTAACTGACAAATCACCACCGTAAAATTGGGTAAAGTACTTTTCGTAATTTCCATTCAGACGTACCACCCTTCATGACCATTGTGAACTACTATCACTTTATTTCTATCACTTTAGTTCGTACTTTATACCTTGAGGATCAAGTAACTCAATATCGACC
Source organism: Capra ibex (assembly GCA_006410555.1). NCBI lineage: Eukaryota > Metazoa > Chordata > Mammalia > Artiodactyla > Bovidae > Capra > Capra ibex. The sequence goes on from SJYO01016970.1 coordinate 10,824,974, forward strand.
GGGTGTTGAGAGTTCCTCCGTCTTTCCTGTTTCTTTTCCAACTTAAGAGTTTTATCCGTACTCAACACTAAGTGAACCCATTATGAGGACTCCTTTATCAGGAAAGACTCTGTTTAGTCTAAGATCCAATCGATCGGGGACGGAAAAGTCAGTTGAATGGATCATGTTAACTATGTCTGGGGAGTGTGGAACCTATGGAGGAGGGACCCTTTAAGAACACATCAGACATTGGATGATGTTACTATTCGTTCCGACTACGCGATTTGTTTCCTAGTCAAGACGATCTGATCGTGAGAGACGGGGACTATAAGAGAAGAATCTATCGGAATCAACTCAGTAAAGATCCAAAGGAACGGTTGGACCTTGTGGAAAGAATCAGGGTTCGATCCGTTAGAGTGAGGGAGATCTTCCAAGATGAAAGGAACTTGTAGGAGTGGTACAAGGTGGTAGGAACGAAACCTCTTTGGTCACACTGACTCAAGGGTTTAGGACGGTACAATCATTGAGACGGAAAGAATCGTTGTTAAAAGAATAGTTGTTGAGTTCCGTTAGCAAAGGAAGGTTCCTCTGAGGTTCTGGGTTTGGAGTGGCATGTAGGTCTCTAAAGTCAGAAGTGAGATCTTGTCGGAAGAATTGAGATCAGTAGTGGACTTAACTCCGTAGAAACCTTATACGAACACGAACTTCAAGGAGTCTTGCGTCTAAGATTTTAGATAGAAAGTGTGGACTAACTAAGAGAGATGGATACCAGGTATCGGGTCCGATTCTTTACGGACAAACGACCTATTTAATAACGTCGGGTCATACTAAGAATGATGTAGAAGTATTGACGGACTTTAAAGACAACACAGATACTCGGAGGGTTGGACTTCTAAGGACTTCGGAAGAGTAGAATTTCATCCGGTGTGAGATGAAACTTTAATTGAGACCCAAGAGGAGAACGAAGATACACGGAAATGATCATTGATACCAAATACTATACCATATGTACCCAACTAAAAAGATCAAACTTTTGTTCACCTGTAATCGTAACCCAGTGTATATTTCTATTTAGACTCCGACCCATCACTATGTCTTCCTTTCTGCCCAAGGAGCAACCTGAAATTACATCCTCGAAGACATGGACGTAAAGTTTCATACAAAAAATTTTTTTTGGGTTTTGAAGAGTCAACAAAAGAGATTTCTTTGTATACACAATATCTCGTTTGACCTTTGGATGTCGAGACTTAGTCGGAATTCTAAATGAAACCGGGCGTAAAAACAAAATTGAATTTTTTTTTTTAGTAAATAAACCGACACAACCCAGAATCAACGACAACAAAATTGAAAAATAACTGTATATTTACGTATGTCCTTTCATGTATTTAGTGACAAACCATTTGAATTTAACTTGTATGGGTACTTTAGTCGAAAGTCTAGTTCCCCCCTCTTTTCATTTTTTGTTGGGTGGTCGTGGAGAGGGTCTCTCGCATTGTCGATAGATACAGAGATTCAATAAAAACTTGAGAACCCTGACCATAAAAAAGAGAGTTGTAATACAACATTCTAAGTGGGTATTACACACTTCACATCAACTAACGAAGAGAAACGACACATCTCTGATAATAAATGATACGGTGTTGACTAGTCGTGTACCCATCGAAGGTCATACCCCGACAATATTTATTTCGGACGTTTTTGAAACAAAACCACCCTCCCCGCGACACGGTACACCGAAAGGTATAGAATCAAGGGACTGGTCACTAACTTGGGTCAGGACTGTCACTTTCACAGTTTAGGATTGGTGACCTGGTGGTCCCTTAAGGGTGGAAGTTTATAAGAACATGGACAGAAAACTGTTTGTTTAGACACATAAATACGGATATACGTACGTACGAATCAACGAGTCAGAGTACAGACTAAGAAACGTTGGGGTACCTGACATCAGACGGTTCGAGGAGACAGGTACCCTAGGAGGTCCGTTCTTATGACCTCACCCAAAGGTGAAGGAGGAGGTCCCCTAGAAGGGTTGGGTCCCTAGCTTGGGCCAGAGGACGTAGAGTCCGCCTGAGAAATGGTAGACTCGGCGGTCCCTTCGGGGTAAATACGGATGTATCTCAAAGTTTGTATCCTTGTCAAGTGCACTTTTTAAATCCTATTTGGAAAAGAAGTTTTTTGTCGTTGTTGTTTTTGGTTTCGGGTCTACACCTGGTTTGGTTTACACCTGGTTTGTGACCCAGGTGTAAAGGAGTGTCGTCGTGGTCTGACCCTGACTCCGGACACAATCCACCCTGTACCGAAGAATTGTCTGCGACAGTAAGGGATAATGTTTGGGTTTAGATAATTATGAATAAAAAACATCGAATAAAAAACTAAGTCACCAAAGTTCGTGTGAGAAGGGGGGTCCATCGACGTCTCGAACAATAATTATGGAGTAAAGGAAGTGCAGAGGCGAGTGTACAAGGGAATAGTCTCTCCTGAAGGAACTAATGGGTAGGATACTTTTCACCGTTGAAGGAAGACGTGACACGAAGGGTGAAAGGAAATGGGACGAAATAAAAAGAAAGAAAATGATAGTGGACTATATGTACATAAAAAAAGAGGGGGTTGATCTTACCTTCGAGGTACTCTCGTCCCTGGAAAGAGTGGAGAATCAGTGACGACAAAGACGTCAGGGACCTTGTCACGGACCGTACATCATCTCCGACCTATCTATAAACTACGTACTTATTATTATAATAATTATTATTGTTATTATCGGTTATGAATATCTTCCTATTGATACATGGTTCGTAACAAGATTCGTGAAATGTAACAATTAGGTAAACTAGGAGTGATGTCAGGACACACCAGTTATCGTAACAAATGTAGTAAAATGTTACTCCTTTGATTGTAAATATAAGGTTTGTTGTCTATGTAAACTTCGTAACATATACCTAGTTTAAATAATTTGTCTCAGAAATTTACACGATCTCTTAGAATTATGGATTTTCCTTTGAAAGTTGATTGATAAAATAGTACTACTACAAGATGACTATTACATAAAACAAATCGACGAGGAATTCCAACAAAACGAATGTCAGGACAAGTGGCAGAGAGCTTTCATGACCTCTCCCTCAACACCCCCCTCCCTTGAATGGACTCTTTACTAAAATCTTGGGTTTAGTAGATAGGACAGGTAGTCAGTGTCCTTCATGACTAAATAGTGAAACAATCACCAGGAGAAACTCTACTACGACTACAGTATCAGGGACTAATCTTGAGGAAGTAAACAAAGGATGACATATCTCGGGTCGGGAAATGCTAATATGTCACCTTCACTCCTTATCTAAGTTCCCTAATCTAGACTATCTGTCTCACGGACTTCTTGATACCTGCCTCCAAGCACTGTAACATGTCCTCCGTCACTAGTTTTGGTAGAGGTTCTCTTTCTTTACGTTTTTCCGTTTTACCAACAGACTCCTCCGGAAATGTTAATAAACTCTTTTCTTCTCTTCGTTTTCCGTTTCCTCTTTTCTTTTCTATATAGGTAGACTCACGTCTCAAGGTTTCTAATCGTTCGGATTATCTATTCTTTCGGAAGGATTGTCTAGTTACTTTTTTTTTTTTTTCTCCTTTTGTTATCTGGCCCTTTCTGATCTCTAAAGAAGTTCTTTTAGTCTCTATGGTTCCCTTGTAAAGTACGTTTCTACCCGTATTATTTGTTATCTTTGACATACCTGGATTGTCTTCGTCTTCTATAATTCTTCTCCCCCGTTCTTATGTGTCTTCTTGATATATTTTTTCTCGAAGTACTGGGTCTATTGGTACTGTCACATTAGTAAGCGGATCTCGATTTGTAGGACCTTACGTTTCAGTTCACCTGGAATCCTTCGTAGTGATACTTGTTTCGATCACCTCCACTACCTTAAGGTCAACTGGATAAAGTTTAGGATTTTCTACTACGACAATTCCACAACGTGAGTTATACGGTCGTTTAAACCTTTTGAGTCGTCTCCGGTATCCTGACCTTTTCCAGTCAAAAGTAAGGTTAGGGTTTCTTCCCGTTACGGTTTCTTACGAGTTTGATGGCGTGTTAACGTGAGTAGAGTGTTCGATCGTTTCATTACGAGTTTTAAAAGGTTCGGTCCGAAGTTGTTATGCACTTGACACTTGAAGGTCTACAAGTTCGACCTAAATCTTTTCCGTCTCCTTGGTCTCTAGTTTAACGGTTGTAGACAACCTAGTATCTTTTTCGTTCTCTCAAGGTCTTTTTGTAGACGAAGTAACTAATGTGGTTTCGGAAACTGGCACATCTAGTGTTGTTTGACTCCTTTTAAGACTTTCTCTACCCTTATGGTCTGGTGGAATGGACGGAGGACTTTAGACATACGTCCAGTTCTTCGTTGTCAATCTTGACCTGTACCTTGTTGTCTGACCAAGGTTTATCCCTTTCCTCATACAGTTCCGACACATAACAGTGGGACGAATAAATTGAAGACACGTCTCACCTACGACAACGAGTCAGCACAGACTGAGACTTTGGGGTACTTAACATCGGATGGCCCGAAGAGACAGGTATCCTATAGGACCGTTCTTATGACCTCATCAAACGGTAAAGGATGAAGTCTCTTAGAAGAGCTGGCTCCCTACCTTGGGACCCAGATATACGTCTCACGTAGTACATCTTACGGTCCGACCTACTTCGTGTTCGACCTTAGTTCTAAGGTCCTCTTTATAGTTATTGGGGTCTATGTGTCTACTGTGATAGGAATACCGTCTATCACTTCTCCTTGATTTCTCGGAGAATTACTTTCACTTTCTCCTTTCACTTTTTCGACCGAATTTTCAGTTGTAAGTTTTTTGATTCTAGTACCGTAGACCAGGGTAGTGAAGTACCGTTTATCTGTCCCTTTGTCACCTTTGTCACTGTTCGAAAGAAAAGGACCCGAAGTTTTAGTGACATCTACCACTGACGTTGGTGTGTTAATTTTCTGTGAACGAGGAACCTTTTTTTCGATACTGGTTGGATCTGTCGTATAATTTTTCGTCTCTGTAATGAAACGACTGTTTCCAGGCAAACCAGTTTCGATACCAAAAAGGTAATCAGTATATACCTACACTCTCAACCTGGTATTTCTTTCGACTCACGTTTTTTTCACTACGAAAACGTGACACCACAACCTCTTCTGAGAACTCTCAGGGAACCTGACGTTCCTCTAGTTTGGTCAGGTAGGATTTCCTCTAGTCAGGACCCACAATTAACCTTCCTGACTACGACTTCGACTTGGAGATTATGAAATCGGTGGACTACGTTTCTTGACTGAGAAACCTTTTCTGGGACCACGACCCTTTTTAACTTCCGTCCTTTTTTTCCCCTACTGTCTTCTACTCTACCAACCTACCGTAGTGACTGAGCTACCTGTACTCAAACTCGTTCAAGGTCCTCGACCACAACCTGTCCCTTTGGACCACACTACGTCAGGTACCCCAGTGTTTCTCAACCTGTGTTGAGTTGACTTGACTTGACTCTCGGGTTGGGGTACACGGAACAAATACTCCTTGGTTAAAGTATCTTGTAATTATTATAACATTTCAGAAATGGTTGAGTCACTTTTACATAAAGGGACGAGGTCCTTGTTTTTACCTTGGTGATACGAAGTCTTTACGATTCAATTGTAAAGGTAACTGGTTCTGTAAGACTATTCGGAAAGACTCGTTTCACCTATATAAAAACGGAGAGTGTGAGACATCGACGGTGGGCTCCTAGTTTTCCCTTCGTAAATTGATATTTTGTGACAGTCTCAAATCTTCGTGTAAGTAATCAAATTTATAAAAAAGAACCGTGTCTGAATTTTAACTTGGTCAGGAAGGATCCAGAGGGATTGAAGTAAAAAGAGAACCTTGATAGAGGTCTTTAGAACAAATATGAAGTAAAAGGTCTAATTCTGATATTCGACAAAGGATCGTGTCACGACAACTTTGAGACTCTAGGACACCTAGTTATTTTCTCCAAACCTTTTTTTTTTCAGAATCCTTTGTCATACTCTTTTTTCTCTTATCCTTGGTCACACCTCAAGATATGTGATATAAAATGGTTTATTCCTATAATTAAATAACTGAATAAAAGAAAACGAGTGATAATATAGAAGTTGTAGATCACATATAAAAAATAAAAAGGTTTGGAATTTCAAAAATAAAACGTAACCCCATATTGACTAATTGTTACAACACGATCAAAGTCTCCTTATCGCTTCCCTGAGTCGGTATGTATATTTTTATACCTTATGAAGTACTTAAACGTACAGTAGGAACGTATCCCCGGTACGATTAGAAGAGACATCACAAGGTTAAAATCATATACACGACGGTTTCACTCGTTCCCGATAAAAAATTTACCGATTAAAAATGACCGTAGTAAACTCTTCTTTCCCGTAAAAGTGTAGTTCTTTCGTCCTCCTTTTGTTAGATTCTTATTTATTTAGAAGATGTGACTTATTCAAATCGAAATACTTTTCGAATAATGTAATAGTAATCGAAAGAGTAAAGAACCCCCTGACCACTTTGAAAGTTGAAAGTGGAGATCCGAGACTCAATTTTTGAAATTCCTAGAAAAGGACGATCGAGAAAGACCCAAGACCAAGAAAAGACGGGTACTACTGTAGGGGTTGTCCCCGGGAACACCTAAGGATCACAGGAATCCGGTGGACCGGGTCGACATCCAGAAAAGAAAGAAATCGAAACAAGAGTACAACGAGAAGAGTCTTGAAGTAAGTCGTTCAGTATTTTGTGTGGACGTGCAGTTTTCGGTTGGTAGGTCAATAGAACCCTAAAGGTGTCACGGAAAGGAAATTGTAAGTTAATACGATCAATTTAGAAGTGTAAATTGAAAACTTACGTTTCCAACCGGGGTGTTCCAAAAGTAATTATTTTACCTCTAACTGTAATGATCCCTCTTAAAACTTTTACTTACACTCTTTAATTAAGTTGTTTGTAAATAAATCGTTCGTGACCTAATATTTCTAATTATTATTTTACAAAAAACAGGATATTCGTCAGTATCTAAATAACCTCTCCGTCATATATCAGACTCTCGACCAAGAGAATTGGACGTCAGTTACTTTACTTACATGAACCCCTTTCACACTTTCGTTTTCGTAATTAGCGAGTCATCACAGACTGAGAAACGTCAAGGTACCTGACATCGGGCGGTCAGAGAAGCCAGGGACCTTAAGAGGTCCCTTCTCATGACTTCACCCATCGGTAAGGGAAGAGGTTCCCTAGAAGGACTGGTCCCTAGTTTGAACCCAGAGGACGTAACGTTCGTCTAAGAAATGGTAGACTCGGTGGTCCCTTGGGGGTATGAACCCTTTCTCTCATGTATTACTCTAACCTCCATTTTTAAACCAACAAACACGTAAAAAGACTCTTCAAAGTAATGAGAGTAATCTAAAAGTTGACTCAGGTTCTAAAGGTTTTCTTTTTACGACTATACTTGTCTATTGAAATTATGCGATTTTATCCAATGGTATTCCTTGACACTGGTTATAATACCCACCTGTTTCTCTCGTGGAAACAAGACGAGTTCCCTTTTTTATACCGAATTATCTAGTCCCAAAGCTTCCTGTTTACCCTCAACCCCTCCCCTCTACCGGTCCTGTGACCTCCGTCTTTCTTATCGTACACGTTTCAACATCCAAGGTCCTTTTTTACATACAAAGTCTTTTTACGTTACACCGACCTCGAACCTCACATACCACTCTTTATATGTACCGATCCCTCAGTGTTCGAAACATTTGACACACCTAATGTCTCTTGGTCATCTTTAGAAATTTTTATCCCAAAATGTCACAGTCAACACACTTCATATATTTGTAAATAGTTTCCTATTTACAAGGTAAGGACGGAATTATTCCCCCACTGAACCCGTTACTTCAGACGACAAGGACTTCAGACCTTCGTAAACTCTTTTTCTCGTTCTCACGATCCCGGGTCGGGTCGGGTATCATTTTAAAACCTCTAATGTGCATTTTAGACAGGATTGGTCCCTATCTAGGACAGGATTGGTCCCTAATTTGAACAGGATTGGTCCCTAAACTTTACTTTAATTTTCTGCGAATGAGGAACCTTCTTTTCAATACTGGTTGGATCTATCGTATAAGTTTTCGTCTCTGTAATGAAACGGTTGTTTCCAGGCAGATCAGTTCCGATACCAAAAAGGTCATTACATACCTACACTCTCAACCTGACACTTCTTTCGACTCATGGTTTCTTAACTACGAAAACTTGACACTACAACCTCTTCTGAGAACTCTCAGGGAACCTGACGTTCCTTTAGGTTGGTCAGGTAGGATTTCCTCTAGTCAGGACCCACAAGAAACCTTCCTTACTACGATTTCGACTTCGAGGTCATGAAACCGGTGGAGTACGCTTCTCAACTGAGTAACCTTTTCTGAGACTACGACCCTCCCTAACACCCGTCCTCCTCCTCCCCTGCTGTCTCCTATTCTACCGACCTACCGTAGTGGTTGAGCTACCTGTGCTCAGACTCACTTGAGGCCCTTAACCACTACCTGTCCCTCCCGACCGCACGACGTTAAGTACCCCAACGTTTCTCAGTCTGTGCTGACTCGCTGACTTGACTTGACTTGGTCTCTAATTGACATAGGGGACTCTACCTTCGGACTCAGAATCAGTGACCTGGCGGTCCCTTCAGCAGAGGAACGGACGAAGAAAAGAAAGAGAATAGGGGTGACGGGGGAAGTATGTAGACCTTCTTAAAGAAACCAAAAATGGAAGGTCTCCAGATTTTACCAACTTGATCTTCCTTAGAGTCTTCAATAAAACTCTAATTATCGGGGTGCAGGGATAAAATCAGAACCTTTATCTGAGACTCATTCCTCTACTAAAGGAGACAGAGAAGGGAAGGTAGAGATCAAACCATGACCCGGACAACGAGAAGACTCCTTTAAAGTCCCCGAGAAAACCGAAATTGATTGTAGGGGTATGGTCTCTAAGGTTCTAAACATAAGGATCAAACTAAAATGAGAGATTCGGAGTTTGGAAAATTAACAGATACCTTATAAGGATAGACTATAAAATCTAAGAGAACTTTGTGTCGTACAGGTTTCCACTTAATTACTAGAAAGGGGTAGAGATCATAATGGACGAAATCTTTTACCGTGGACGAAAGTTACGTCCCCCGGGTCCAGCCCCCTTGATCTAGGGTGTACGACGTCGATTCTCAACCTTACGACGTTACTTCTAACTTCTAGGACACAGGACGTTGATACTGAGTCACGTCGGTGTATTTATTTATAACTATAATTTTTATTTATTTGTATCAATTTCTTTTACCGTAGTCTAGGTGGTTTAGTAAGTTTAATTTGATCTATAATACAAACATAGCGGAGGAAATTACGGGAGGGTTTTAGGTTAGTTAGTGACTCTGGAGAGAAAAATGGTGGATTTTACAGGTAAACAGGAAAAGACAAATATATATACATAAAAAAAGGAGGGGGGCGATTTGGCGTGTTGAACACCCTAGAATCAAGGGGGTGGTCTCTTACTTGGACCTGGGAATTGTCGCTCTTGCTCCTCAGGATTCGTAACCTGACGGTTCCATAAGGGGTAGTAGTGACACAATCTGGTTATGGAAAACGAACCTAAACGACACTATAAGAAGATTGAGGATTACATGAGTAGAGAGAGACTTAGAGGAAAGGTGTGACGTTAGTGTCACTTGAAGAATTTTGTATTTGGACTCTTATGATACGAAGATAATTGGGAAATGGTCTACTAGTGACGAACATCAATTGTTGACTTCAGAGATAAAAAGAAGAAAGACGGGTTAAGAACTCAGAGTAAATCAAAGTAGGACAGAGAGTAATCCGTGGTCAGTGTGACCGGAAAAAAAGTCAAGGAGTGGTCACGGTTTCGAGGAAGGGACGGACTCCGGAAACGTGTGTAATAGAGAGTGTAAGAAAGGGAGGATCTGACCAGTTAAAGGCCAGTGTAAAGTCCAAGATCGACTTCGAGTCCTGAAGTCTCTTTTGAAGGACCAGAAGATTCACTCCAGGTAGATACGAAAGAGTACGTGAGATGTGTTGACACTAACTTATTAATAAAATTATCGATAAACGACGGTCAAAGGGACTGATATCTGAAGTTCCCCTTCACTTGAGAATACTGAAAGAGAGGTCGTGTGACGGAATCAAGTCAAGTCAAGTTAGTGAGTCAGCACAGACTGAGAAAAGCTGGGGTACCTGGTGTCGTGTGGTCCGGAGGGACAGGTAGTGGTTGAGGGCCTCAAATGGGTTTGAGTACAGGTAATTCAGCCACTACGGTAGGTTGGTAGAGTAGGAGACAGCAGGGGAAGAGGAGAACGAAAGTTAGAAAGGGTCGTAGTTCCAGAAAAGTTTAGTCAGTCGAGAAACGTAGTCCACCGGTTTGATAACCTCAAAGTCGAAGTTGTAGTCAGGAAGGTCACTTGTGGGTCCTGAGTAGAGGAAATCCTACCTGACCAAACTAGAGGAACGTCAGGTTCCCTGAGAGTTCTCAGAAGAGGTTGTGGTGTCAAGTTTTCGTAGTTAAGAAACCACGAGTCGAAAGAAATGCCAGGGTGAGAGTGTAGGTATATACTGATGACCTTTTTGGTATCGGAACTGATCTACCTGGAAACAACCGTTCCAGGCAGACGAAAAATTGTACGACAGATCCAACCAGTATTGAAAGGAAGGTTCCTCGTTTGCAGAAAATTAAAGTACCGACGTTAGTGGTAGACGTCACTAAAACCTCGGGGGGTTTTATCAGTCGGTGACAAAGGTGACAAAGGGGTAGATAAACGGTACTTCACTACCCTGGCCTACGGTACTAGAATCAAAAGACTTACAACTCGAAATTCGGTTGAAAAAGTGAGAGTAGAAAGTGAAAGTAGTTCTCCGAGAAATCAAGAAGGAGTGAAAGACGGTTTTCCCACCACAGTAGACGTATAGACTCCAATAACTATAAAGAGGGTCTATAGAACTAAGGTCGAACACGAAGAAGGTCAGGTCGTAAAGAGTACTACATGAGACGTATATTCAATTTATTCGTCCCACTGTTGTATGTCGGAACTGTATGAGGAGCGGGAGTTATTTATGAACAATACAATCATCTCCCTGACTTACTAGATACGTGGATCACCATTTCCACTTTGATCTTAGGTTTGATTAAAGATTATGTCATAAGAAAAGAGACGGTGGGATTCTACTATGGGGTGTGAGGTCTGAAGGAGAGGGAGAAGGGCTACTAATTAATATACAGAGAGAGAGAGAGAAAAAACCGATACGACCCCAAAAAGAACGACGTTCGCCCGAAGGAAATGAACACCACCCACCTACGTGTCCGAAGAGTAATACCACCGAAGAGAATGACGTCTCGTGCCCGAGATCCCGTGAGCCCGAAGTCATCAACGTCAGACACCCGAGATCACGTGTCCAAGTCATTAACACCGTTTGTTTAAATCAACAGGGTACTGTACACCTTAGAAGAAAGTAGTCCCTAGTTTGGGTACATCGGACGTAACCGTCCATCTAAGAATTGGTGACGTAGTAGTCCCTTCAAGATATACAGAATTAAAAAAAAAAAAAAACCGACACGACCCAGAATCAACGTCGTACACCCTAGATCTAGGAACTGACCCCTAACTTGACCCGGAGGACGACACCACAGCTCCTCAGAACCGGTGACTTGGTGGGTGGTCCTTTCAGGGATTTATATATAGTAATAACAATCACAAGACAAGTCCCCGGACAATTTCGGTTAGAACACTTGATTAAGTCCAAATCTCTGATAGGAAGGGGGGTCCTATAGACGGAAAATTGACCCTTGAGGACATCCTGTCTTTCATTAGGGTTTCCCTGATTAGTTTTAAAGTCCGTGATTCTTTTATAATAACTTTCCTCCCTTAAAAGTGATAGTAGGGAATTACCCTAATATCCTTTCTTTGAATTTTACATGGTCTAAACGAAATTACAAAAACAAAAAACTAAATACCTTGAAATAGAAACGTTGTTTGGACAATCCATCTATAATAATAGGGAAAGTGGTTTACTCCCTTAGTGACTTTCAAAATCATCAAATGGATCTCAGTATTTAGACAACTCTTCAGGACATAAATCAGTGAGGGAGAGGGTCCAATACTGAGGACCAGATTAGGATAAAAATGGTATGTGTAGATTTTCCCATCCAATCCATTGAAATGAATGTCAAATGTGTATTTAGACCCATTACCTCAATTGACTGATTCAATAGAAAGAAAGAAAGAAAAAAAAAAAAAATTTCCGAATGGTCCAATGAAAAGAAAGAAACCACCCTAGATACGAGACTTGGACCTAAGACGGTCTTTAGATAGTGTAAACCATGGAGTGGAATAGGTAAGGTTGGTATTTACACTAATACCCGTCCTTTTTTCATGAAACTCGTGAAAATCATTTTAATACTACGTTGTAGGTTGTACAATAGTGAATAAAATGATGACTCAGGTGGTTTCGAAGGACATAGGTCCCTTACCTACCATAGTCCAACTGGGAATTCTCACGTAATAAGTAGACAAATGATGATAAACGTTTTCGTTTTCGATAATCCATTACCCGACAGGGTATAGTTTATAGGAACGTGCTCAGTCCAAACGGAGAGTACTTTTTACGAAGACGGGTGGGAAACACACACGAGTCAACGATTCAGGACAGACTGAGGAATACTGGGGTACCTGACATTTGGGTGGTCCGAGGAGACAGGTACCCTAAGACATCCTTTCTTATGACCTCACCCAACGGTAAAGGAGGAGATCCCTTAGAAGGGTTTGGTTCCTATCTTGGACGTAGAGGACACAGAGGTCGAAGCCATCCGTCCAAGAAATAGTGCTCACGGTAGGGGTAGGAAATCTGGAGGAGTTATGTATACTAAAGAGAACCCCAACCTCCCGGTGATAATACAAGGAGAGTTACAGTCTGTTTGAAGAAATTATCGAAACACTGGAACCCGTGTACAGAATTGGAGAGACAAGGGAGTCAACATTTGACCTGACTGACTGTCGACAAAACTACGACTTTCGGAAATTATACAAACTTTTGTGGATTGTTGTTTCGAATCAGATGTCGTCCATAAATTTCTCGTACTTAAAGGAAGGAAGAGGTCCATTCCCGAGTAACTTTCTTGTCATTTTAAAACACATCTACACAAAAAGAACCTTTCTTTTAGGTGTCAAATTGTCTAATAGTACCCCCGGTCGCTACAAGGACTTTTTCTTAACATCTAAGAAGACGGACATTGGCGGTTTCCCATTTAGAGAAAGAGTCCCCTAGTCTAAAAAACACTTATAAAAACAAGAGACCCATGAGAAAGAACATCGGACTATTGTCTTCTCCTATTCGTCCACTGCCGAAAGAAAGAGTCCCGTCCCAGGGAAACTTGAGGGACTCCCTAGACACTGAGGGCAAACACAAGGGAGGGTATACTCCCCCTCACACGGTAGGCGTTGACACTTCGTCCAAATTCCAGCGAGTCGGAAGCTCCCAGCGAAGAAGGAGCTTTTTGGTTGAAAACATCCAAAGGAGTTCGATTTGCCGGAGAGAAGTCGAGGTCGACAATCAGTTTTGGAGCACCACGTTGGGACCGGCGGTTAGGGTGGGAGGATCCGGGGTTAGGGCTCCGCCACCCCCGCCCCTCCGGCGCGCGCGGCGAAGGCGAGGAGGTGTGCGGGTCTCCCGCGACGCCAGGGCGGAGACGGAAGGGCCCCACGAAGCGCGGCCCGGGGAAGGCGCACCCACTCACTGACACTCTCAGTCGCAGCGCGGCGCGCGCGGCTGGCGGAGGCGGCGGGCCGCGAGAATAAAGCCGACGCTCCCCGCTCGCGCGCGCATTTCCGTATCTCTGCCCGCAACTCGAGAGCCCGATCTCGCAGCGGCTCAGCCTCGGCCTCGGGCTCGGCGCGCGACACAGAGGCGACGCAGGCGGCTCCGGGGGCTCACAGTCCCTGTTTCGGCGGTGGCGCGGCGGACGAGAGCAGCGGCCCCGAGTAGGCGACGGCGGCGGCGGGACTCCTCTCAGACGGCGGCAGAAGTGGGCACTCCTAGGCTCTCAGTACAGCCGGTCGTCGGAGAACCTCGTCCATGTCCGGGCCGGGCGTACGGAGCCGGTAACACACTCCGCTCTCCCTCGGACTGATCCGGGCCTGGGCGGCGGGGGTCAGCCCGGTTCCGCTCCGCCGCGAAGAGCGCCCGGTCCAAAGCTCGGAGAGTCCGGCCGGCGCGGGTCGCGGAGCGGGAGTCGGGCAAGAGGGGCGAGAAGGGGCCCGGAGCCTGGGCGGCCGGCGCGGCGCAGGGAAGGAGAGTCGCCCGGAGCAAAAAAGAGGACAAAGGAAGGGGAAGGAACTTCGGGACCGGGGGAGCGCAACAAACACCGCGACGGGGCCGAGGAGAGGCGCCGGGGGAGGCCGAAGCGTGAAGGGGGCGGAGGGTAGAAGTCGGAGGAGGAGGTGGGGGCAAGGACTGCGGCGAGGAGTCCGGACGCGGAAATAAGGGAAAAGCCCGGGCCGAAATTAAACAAAAAGGAAAAGGCAAAGAAGGAGCCTGCTGAACGGCGAGCCGCTGCAAAGGAAGCGGACGTCTCTGGTTTTCCAGTTCCTTTGTTTCCACTCGCGCCGAGGCGGCCACCGGGGCCCGCCCGCTCCCCTGGGCCTCACCCCCCCGCCCCAGAGGCCCTTCGCGGGGCCCCTCTCCTGGCAAGCCTTCGGCGAATCAAACGTCCACGGAGTGTGTGAATTCACAAACTGGGGAAGCCACACAAGGACGTCGACTGCTTGTCGAAAAAGCACTTGTTCCTCATTAAGTAATCTTCACCCCCCACCTTAGCCAGAACTTTACAAGGTCCAGGAATCAAAGGACATCCAGAATCTTCCGGAAACAAAAAGTAGGAGCACCTAGTGTGAGACCTTCATGAGTGTACACCACCCCCTCCCCTTCGCCCTCCCTTAACTTTAGATCTCCTCGGTTATTTTACTGGAAAAATCTAGTTGAAAGAGACCCACCTCCCTCTGTAAAAGTGACTGTTTAACAACGAGTCGTAAGTGAGAGTAGAAGTGGCAAAACTTTACGTTTGAATTGAACGAGACAAATCATTCCAAAAAGAGAACAATCCTCCATTAAACTAATTAAACCCTCCATCTAACATGCTAACTCTGTGAGGATTAACCTTAAAAAAAGGAGATCATGTTTTACCTAGACATGTAGTTTTCCTACCTAATTTGCTACTACTAAAACTTGGAATGAACTCAGGTGTCCGTTCCGGGCACTCATCAATTGGTAAAAGTACGAACTAGAATCCTACATCATATGCAAATAAGAAACGAGATAGTTATTTAGATTCAAAGGGACCTGCTGAAAGAATTATGGTCAGTCGTACAATATTTTTTTTTTTACAACGATGTCTACAACATCCGACAATTCTAAGAGTAGAAATAACACTCGTTTGTTAAGAGACTCCGATCATGACTATTGTAAAATATCACATGATTGTCGTTGTGAACAAACTCATCAAGAAGAGGAATGGTTCTTATATTGTCACGCTTTGAATTCTCATGAAAAGACACAATTTATAAAAGTGGGGGTTTTGTAAAAAGTGTAACCGAAGAAACCCCTAGATATCTTAAATGTTTTACCTAAATTTCATTATATTCTATCACAAATCGTGTTTCTATCTAGTTCTTTTTACCTTAAGTCAAAAACGTTACATTAATAGAAGATTATACTTCTACTCAACGTACATCCAAGTACATACTTGTACTGGACACGTGTGTTTTCGAAAACTGAACCGTCAAGAAACATAATCATAAAACTTAGGGTTTCTGTGTCGGAGTTTCAACATCGATTATGTATATTGAGGGGTCTGATTAATCGGTTTTCCTTTTAACTGTCATTGAGTAAACCTTATAGGATCTTCTATCTCTTCGAATACCTTGTAAATATATTTAAGACTTGTCTACGAGACACTATATATATTATCAGAACTTATTGAACTGTATAATCACTCTCACGTACAAGCCCGGATTAACAATGCATTTTGAGAAACTAAGGAATACATTTTCAAAGACGTAACTTTCACATCTTTGGTGAATTCGTTCACTAACCCCTTTTCAAAAATGTCTTCTGTTGGTCAATTAGTCCTTTTCATCCCTTCTTCCATCTCCTTACTTGATAGTGACCCAAGGACGATAACTTCATCAAACGAATGTATTAGTATTGTCCCTCTCACTCTCGTAAACCTTTGTATTAAGATCCATCAAGAACACTTTGTAACACATTAAGTCTCAAAACTCGAGTCCCCGTACACCCTTGGACGGTCTACTCCACATCCATAAGTCGACAATATTATCGTTTTGGACACTATTACTCACGTAAACAAAATAATTTTTCTTTCGATTTTGAATTTACAGAACTTTTTGAACCTCCCCATATATTTAAAACCAACTCTTCTGTATTAAACTCTTAGAAACATCAAACAGTTCTCTCAAACTAGATAAAAAATTGGTCAAAAATAGTGTAATAAACCTTATGAAGAAGTCCGAATTAGATAATTCACATCTGACTTAAAGAATAAATATTACTTAAACCCCGACAATTTTAATATTGTGATAGAAACTCTGCATCCAAAAAGTATTTGAACTCCCATATACAGTGAATCAAAAAATTTTCTTTCAAAATTTAACCATCTCTTTTCGTGGTGATAAATTAATTTAACGTAATCAACTTTTTAAATTAGAAGTTCTCTACACAAAATCACCGGTCCCGCTTCATGAGAACCGAAACTATTATGCTTGATTATGTCTGCATCGTATAATTATCAATACTATTAGGTTCAGAGAGTTCTTGTTGTAAGGGATAACTGATCAATCACCCAAGAATCTATGGTCTCGAGAAACCTTCAATCCCATTTCGTGAGAATAAAAACTCAACCCGACTGAGACGTACATATCTTTGGTTAACATACACAGACAATGAAACTAAATTCCCTGACGAAACACTCAATGTCCCAAATAAAATTTTTTTCAATTTTATGACAGTCGTGACTACTTTCTTACAAAAATGTTACATTACAAAAGATTACACTTCTGATCAACCCACTTTGAAAAAGACCAACAATAAGAGTTCCTACTGAGGAAAAAAATTTAAAAAAAAATAAAAAATTTAAAATTTTAGAAATTAAGAATGTACGCAAGGGTTTGTACTTGGGGGGAGGGTGGAGGGTGGGGTATTGTAGAGAGACCCAGTAGGGGTACGTGGTCGGGGTTCGTACGACATAGGACGCAGTCCGTTTTATACCTGACATGGTACGGAAATCTTTAATTAAGGATAAAAATTACCTTTTCAATTCACATGTAAAATCGATGTGGGAAATGAAAATATCTACTTTGTCTTTTTTATCGTTATGAACAAATCAAAACTTAGGAGACCTTCGGTGACACGTGAAAGAAAGGTCCAATATTAAAAAAAAAAGTAAAAATTTTTAAAATCCAATATTAATTTATCACCGTAGATGACTACAAGAGTCTACCAGACGGTCTTTCGATATAATATTCGATCTACATAACTTGAAAAGAAAAACCAAATACCAACCCATTACCGACGTGTCTAAAACCCCTATCTTTAACTTTAAAGATCAAGAAAAACAAAATAAATAATATGTTACGTCAAAATTATCCTTTGAGAAAACTTATAAGAAGACAAGACGGTCATAAGGGTAAGGAAGTCAGGTCTCTATCACCAAAATTATTTCCGTAGGAGTCTCTCACCCGAAGGACCCATTGAGTCTACCATTTCTTAAGCGGACGTTACGTCCTCTGGGACCAAGATAAGGACCCAGCCCTTCTAGGGGACCTCTTCCCTATCCGATGGGTGAGGTCATAAGAACCCGAAGGGACCACCGAGTCGACCATTTCTTTCTTAGGTGGACGTTACACCCTCTGGACCCAAGAGGGACCCAACCCTTCTATGGGACCTCCTCCCATACCGTTGGATGAGGTCATAAGAACGAACCTCTTAGTGGTACCTGTCTGTTCGGACCACCCGATGTCAGGGACCCCAGAGTTTCTCAGTCTGTACTGACTCACCGATTCATGTGTAAGAAAGAGTGTCTTGTTCTGAATATGAACCACTCTACGACGCAAAAGGAAAAAGACTTAACTTCGTGATTTTCGATTCCGGACACAAGTCACATACAGTCAAATCAAAATTTACAAATTTGTGAAGTTACTAATTTGGTTTTATAGAGTCAGATATTTTTATGGTCGTTCAAATACCCTTCTCTGGTAGACTTTTTTTTGTGAGTAAAAAATACCATTACCGACTTTACAAGCATGATATACTTATTAAGCCTCTCCTTTACAGGACCAACAAAATAAATAAAAACACAAATCAAGATTAAACGGAAAAAAAAAGAAGGTGTCTTATTACGTATATGACGGTACAGTCTAAGGATGAATGGGTCAATGATGTCAGGGAGGTAACCGAAGAGGATAAGAAACCCACTTCGACGAACCAGATGACCCCCACTGTGTCGGTACGGGATAGATTGAAGAATACCTGTCGACTCGTTGCCTCTCGGAGTGAAAGATGGTCTACGTTACAAACCTGTTGGTCCTCGGGACCCATCGTGAGGTAAAGAACCAGTCGTACCAAAATTAAAGAAAGGGTCACCCTAACTGAAGAGTCGAACCCCTTTATTGTCAAGAGTCCCTGTCAGATGAGTCTCGAGACCTATATCATCGTTAATACGAATACGTGGATCGAGGAATCCACCTCGGTACTAACTACCTGTCAGTCGAAAACGGTCACTCTGGGAGTTATTCCGAGGACCGTACTTATGATATCTGGTTCCCTACCGTCGTGACTTCAACCCATCGTGTCTTCAACGTTCGTTACAAGGTTTTCAACATCCGAGACGACAACCATCACCCAGGTAATGATCATTGTAGCACCGAAGGTTATCAAACGGAGGTCGATGGTAACGAGGAGGTTTTGGTCGTAGAACCCGACTATAACGATCGTTCGGACGTTTTGTCGTTGGGTTCAACTTCTGGTTCTTACCGTAACGTCCCAGTTCAGAAGGTGGTGGGGGTTATTTCGTATTGTACCTATAACCTTGAACCCTATTGTTTCCAGGACACCGTTTTCGGGGGAGTGTCCGAAACCAAGTCTTATATCCAGTCGTCGGTTGGGTTCCCAGAGGCGTCGGACATCCAGTCGTCCGATTGTTATCGGGTGGTCACCGTGTCCGTAGTCATCCCGTTGTCTGCGTCGGTAACGGAGGTGGAGGTGGTGTCGGACGAGTTGACAGTCACGTCGTCGTCCGTCGAGTCGGTTGGGCGACCCATCGTGGAGCCTTGGCACCGTCACCCAAGCCAGTATTACCCCACCTACCATTACCTCATCCTGTCTGAGTCCGACCTAGACCTAGATGAGGAAGTCTTGGAGTAGGCCAGAACCTCTTCAACGCCAGGTAATTATTGATATTGGGGTTCCTAAAACTGACCTTAGACTTTGTACCGGCCCAAAAGTAGTAATTCTCGATGAGGCTCCTGCTATAGGTGGCAAGGTAATTCATATTATAGACCACGTCGTGTCTCGTACCATTGTTCTCTGACCTACGACGAATGGCGAGGTACTTGCCCTTTCCGGGGCAAATGAATGAAAAGTCACAGTTGCCGTCACCTGTGAAGACACCGCAACGTCTTTACTTTAGACGACACCTGATGTTGTGAACACGTCCACACACCAGGGTCCTGTTTACCTTCCCGGCAAAACTACAGTCCACCTAAAAACACTTCCTGCAAGGGTTATCGGTCGACGCTGTGTAAGCGGATCTCTTGTTGCTCTTATTTGGTCACTGGTTGAGGTCCCTGTGAGTTCTTCACGGAGACCTTTTTCGATTCGTCCACAACTTTTAGTATCGGTCGATGTTCGTGTGGTGAAGGTAAAAACTACTGAAGAGTGTGATACTCTTTGCGGTTCTCCTTCTTCTTTCACAATTTTTCCATTGGTCGAATGGGAAGAATTTTGAAATTCCCTTCCTCTCCCTTGGGAAAAAATTCTGAAATTCCCTTCCTCTTCCTTGATCTCTCTTGTCCTCTTCATATTATGAGTTGGCAATTATTTCGAAACATTTATTGTGTTCATAGTAAATTGTCAAGTTCAGAAATACCCTCCTATTAACCAGAATGATAAACTTGGAATCACACTTTCTCACACCCTTATAATTATCCCCCGTCTTTACACCCAAATTCAATTTCCTTTCGTCTTTGGTATCTCTTTGACTGAGATACACTACGTCCTTGTCCACTTCTCACTCAGACTTTTCATGTGTTTCCCTCATAATTTCACTTTCTTTGTCTTGACTTTCATCCTTTTCTAACTCCGGCATACACCGTCTCTTTTTCTATTTTTAAGACAACGTCCAAAACCGGATCGACCCATGAACCAATAAAAGTTCTCAGTGGTTCGGGATTGTAAAGACGGACGGACCACTGTTGACTGACAATTCCTCCTACAAAAAGTCTTGAAAGAAGGAACAAGGATAGAAAAGATCACAAGACGAATTAGTAAAAAAAAAAAGGTTCTAGAAAAAGGGTAATCTTTCCAAATAAAATATTTTGAACTTTTTGTCTACCAGTCTATTTCGACCGGAGAACGAGAATTGTAAAACGACATAAGGATTTCTAGGTGAAAGAACAAAGGAGACATTGTCCACCCAATAGAACCTGTCTCACTACCCCTTTTCTAGATATGGTTTTCCAACTTAAATAAACTTTCTCAACCAGGACACGTAACTGACACATTCCTGGTATTCGTTTACTATTTTATGACCAGTCTCGTCAGTACATAATAGGTCTTGAATTTGTATAAATTTACATCTTTCATCCACTCTTCTATTACCGCTCCTCCATTATGAATTTTTAAAAAAAGTAATTGCTATCTTAGGACTCACCAATCAAAGTTTGCATTTTATTTGTTTTGGATTGTCTCAATACACCTCTTCCGTTACCGTGGGGTGAGGTCATGAGAACGGACCTTTTAGGGTACCTACCTCCTCGGACCACCCGACGGCAGACGCCCCAGTGTGTCTCAGCCTGTGCTGACTTCGCTGAATCGTCGTCGTGGTCAATACATTTATATAAGAGGAACTTAACCAGTAATTAAGTATCCCTAGAAGACATGAACTAGATCCTGGACTCCGTGAACAAAAGGGAGACACTTACTGACGAGTTTCTTTATTGAAACGAGTCCATCTAAGAGGTGGAGGTATTGTGTCTTAGTCTCCAGACATCAACGGATTTTGTCCTACCAACTGAAAATAGAAGGTCATACATGCCTGTTTATTCTTTATTTCTATTATGAACAGTCATTACGACTTTCATAACCCCTCTATCTCGGTCTAATGACCTTTCAACCGACAGTTTTTTTGAACGAGGAAAGGATCTCAAAATTATTATATTGAATTTTAAGAGGTATTAGAACATCTTTTTTCTATCAACTAATAAAAACGGTTTGAACACTTTCCCAGATTCATACAGTATCGTGTCCGAAGAGAAAGACCTCCTTGTTCTCTCCTCTGACCGAAAAACCCGTAGTACATTACCGTCTCGTCTAATAATTACACACACTCCCCGTAGGTCCACGAACCACATTAGTGAACGTTGTACGTATCACAGTATATAATTCTTGGACGAACGAAAGTAGACGTTTCAAGACAAGATGTAGAACACCAAAATTTTCATTCTTCCGTTTCTGTCCTGATAAAAAACCTTACATGTCGTATTGACAATTCTAGTAAGACATATATAATCTTGACCACCCCTTCGACAAATTTTTACTTCATCGTTCAAACTCCTAACAATTGAATACAAGCCAGAAATAGTCCATAATTTAAGTGAACTCACCAAGTCACTTACTATTTTGAAGTATTCTTCCACATTCTATGTAACTGGTCGTAACATAAAAGTTTCTCACTCACATAATTAGTTCGATCCCAAAAACAAGTCCATTGACTACCTAGAAGGTATTTCTGAAAACTACTCACTCATGGGGTCAACAAGAGTCCACTTGATTAGTGATTTTTATTTTTATTTTCGATAATGTGAACACAGTCTAATGAAAAATCAAATGAAAGACATTCTTTTTGAACGACTCCAAAGTCCTTCCAGGGATGCTAACGAAGATTTAGGTCAATGGGAAAGTCAGTCATAACGGAATGAGGACACAACGGGTAACAATAAGAAATTGTACGAATGTATTGACTGATATTTGACATGAAAAATCAGAAATAATCCGAAGGTTCTATTTTGTTCAAAGTACTCTTACCTTGACTATCGAGTAACTTCGTCAATTGAGGGAATTCACCCCACAAACACACAGACGGAACCATAATAAATGTTCTAACGTTTTCTAGAACTGGTTTACCATTGAGTCAGTCATCCCTTTATGAATTATGAAGTAGGACTTTTACTACAGTGTCGACAAGATTTCAAGGCACTAACCCGTACAAAGAACCGTCTTGTGTCACTTCGTCTTGACACCGGTAAAAACGGAACAAGACAGTGTACTAGATTAAGTTATAGTTTTGGAAAAGTTCTAGACAGACCGAACTTATAGAATCGACAGACCGAACTGTGAAGGTCGTTTAAAGTCACTGAACCTATACACCAAATGAAACAACATATGGAGCCTATGACAAAACATTTGAGAAACACGTAAACAAATCTTGAACGGGGATTAACAATTTATAAAGAAGACACTGTAGTGAAAACTTCCGAAGTATCACAAGATAGTTTCTAAATGACATTAAGCGGTCAGGGACAACTCATACAGTCGAAGAAATATGTAAAAAGGGCCGATTTTATTGTGACAACATTTGTAAGATTCCCCGAAGGGACTATCGAGTCAACCATTTCTTAGGCGGACGTTACGGCCTCTGGGACCAAGTTAAGGACCCAGACCTTCTAGGACACCTCTTCCCTATCCGATGGGTGAGGTCATAAGAACCCGAAGGGAACACCGAGTCGACCACTTCTTAGGCGGACGTCATACCCTCTGGACCCAAGCTCGGGACCCAACCCTTCTAGGGGACCTCTTCCCTTTCCGATGGATGGTGAAGTTATAAGACTCGACCTCTCAAGGTACCTGACATATCAGGTACCCCAGAGTCTCAGCCTGTACTGACTCACCGAAAGTGAGTGAGTGAGAATTGTAAGATTCTATATTTACAACTAAGTGTGGATAGGAATTCACGACCCAGTTTCCTATACGAAAAACTTCTAGAACCGACACGATATGTAACGGTACTCGGAAAAAGAATTTTAAAAAAAACTCTCTCGAGACAGTCTATAAGTTTTCCGTCACTGTTTTTTTCTTTTCCGTCGTTGTCAGTTAAAAAGGAAGATAGAGTTGAACCCTCATCAGACCCTATCTGCCTCTCAACGAGGAACGTAAGTCAAGTCTAGTCAACGAGTCAGCACAGGCTGAGAAACGCTAGGGTACTTAGCGTCGTGCGGTCCGGAGGGACAAGTAGTGGTAGAGGGCCTCAAGTGAGTCTGAGTGCTGGTAGTTCAGTCACTACGGTAGGTCGGTAGAGTAGGAGACAGCAAGGGAAGAGGAGGACGGGGGTTAGGGAGGGTCGTAGTCTCAGAAAAGGTTACTCAGTTGAGAAGCGTACTCCACCGGTTTCATGACCTCGAAGTCGAAATCGTAGTAAGGAAGGTTTCTTTAGGGTCCCGACTAGAGGAAGTCTTACCTGACCAACCTAGAGGAACGTCAGGTTCCCTGAGAGTTCTCAGAAGAGGTTGTAGTGTCAAGTTTTCGTAATTAAGAAACCGCGAGTCAGAAGAAGTGTCAGGTTGAGAGTGTAGGTATGTACTGGTATCCTTTTTGGTATCGGAACTGACCTGCCTGGAATCAGCCGTTTCATTACAGAGACGAAAACTTATATGATAGATCCAACCAGTAGTGAAAAGAAGGTTCCTCATTCGCAGAAAATTAAAGTATCGACGTTAGTGGTAGACGTCACTAAAACCTCGGGGGGTTTTATCAGACTGTGACAAAGATGACAAAGGGGTAGATTAAGGGTACTTCACTACCCTGGCCTACGGTACCAGAAGCAAGAGACTTACAACTCGAAATTCGGTTGAAAAAGCGAGAGCAAGTGAAAGTAGTTCTCCGAAAAATCAAGGAGAAGTGAAAGACGGTATTCCCACCATAGTAGACGTATAGACTCCAATAACTATAAAGAGGGCGTTAGAACTAAGGTCGAACACAAAGAAGGTCAGGTCGCACAGAATACTACATGAGACGTATATTCAATTTATTCGCCCCACTGTTATATGTCGGAACTACATGAGGAAAAGGATAAACCTTGGTCAGACAACAAGGTACAGGTCAAGATTGACAACGAAGGACTGGACGTATGTCTAAAGAGTTCTCCGTCCAGTGCACCAGACCATAAGGGTAGAGAGAGTCTTAAAAGGTGTCAAATAACACTAAGTGTGTCAGTTTCCGAAACCGTATCAGTTATTTCGTCTTTATCTACAAAAAAGACCTTGAGAGAACGAAAAAACTACTAGGTCGTCTACAACCGTTAAACTAGAGACCAAGGAGACGGAAAAGATTTAGGTCGAACTTGTAGTCCCTCAAGTGCCAAGTGCATAACGACTTCGGACCGAACCTCTTAAAACTCGTAATGAAATGATCGCACACTCTACTCACGCTAACACGCCATCAAACTCGTAAGAAACCGTAACGGAAAGAAACCTTAACCTTACTTTTGACTGGAAAAGGTCAGGACACCGGTGACGACTCAAAAGGTTTAAGAGACCGTATAACTCACGTCGTGAAAGTGTCGTAGTAGAAACTCCTAAACTTTGTCGAGTTGACTTAAGGTAGTGGAGCTGATCGAAACAAGCATCACTACGAAAGATTCCGGGTGAACTCAAGTGTAAGGTTCTACAGACAGAGATCTAATCACTAGTGTAGTAGTACTAATAGACCCAACACTTCTAGAAAAAACATTAAAACAAATATTTGGAGTATTTTATCAACCGAACCAAAATAGAAAGATCGGAAAATTGAGATCCGTTTTTATTCTATCCGAAAAAACCACTGAGTCACCATTTCTTAGGCGGACAGTCACGTCCACTGTACCCAAACTTGGGACCCAACTCTTCTAAGGGAACATCTTCCCTTACCGTCGAGTGAGGTCGTAAGAACGGATCCTTTAGGGTACCTGTCTTCTCGGACCACCCGATGTCAGGTACCCCAGTGTTTCTCAGTCTATACTAAATCGCTGATTTGTTATTGTTGTTTATCCTATCAGATCATCTCCCCTGATTCCCGACACATTAAGATCGGGTTGTAATCTGACTCAGTCTATAGACCCATTCTAAATAGGTCAACAAATTGACCTTTCGAGTCCCCTAAAATCCTCTCTGTCTAGATCTCTTTTACACTAATATTACTGTTGTCGAATTCCAAATTTTTTTAAAAAAAAATTATAAATTTTTTTAAGGTAATGATCACTCACTCTTATCATCCTAAAGAAATAAAGATCCTAAGATTAAAAGTTCGTCTCCTGAATTTTTACCTCTGAATTAACACAAACCTACATTACTTTTAAATAATACCACACATTCTTAACTCTACCTTCAATAAATAGAAAAGAAACTTGTTAAAATGTTACACGATCTGAAATATCTTTTTAGTCTCCTCAGAACAGTCCCTCGGAATGTAATCACTATGTATTGTCATGTTTTACCTTTCACAAAACAGTTCCACACGTGTCCCGCGGTCAAACTTTCGCACTTCTAACGGATTGGGTCAAGCCCCACACCCAACTACTAGTACCTTCTTAGCAACTTCTTCACTAGAGACTCGACGCGGAGCCTTCTATTCATCTCCTATCGGTCTCTACAAAACTTTTCTCACTTGTATCAAAGTCTTGTCGAGTTTAGACAGATCTATTATTGTAATATATCTATTAAACCTTATCCTTAAGAACATATCAAGTTCTTCTTCAGATTTATCTCTAACAGTCTACACAAAGAGAATTCCTTCAAACCTCTAGTCTACTCCTTTTCCCTCAACTAAACGTAAATCAACCTACATCTTCCTTAGATGACTCTATCTATGTTTCAACCGAACTTTTTTGTCCACACATCCCATCCCAGATTAAACTTAGTCCAACCTCCTCCAGGGACTACATTGGAAGTGTACTTTCCGTCACCCTTTGAACATCTTCATTTCCACCCGGACATGATAATGGAACATATGTCGAGTGAAGAGTCGAGTGAAGAAGGGCGTCACACAAAATCTGTACAATAGAATATAGGATAAAGAGTAGTATCACAAATCGAATCATCTCTACTAAATCTTCCCCTTATATTGAAAAATTTTTGAGACCATCCAAATAAGAAGTACAGTCACTGTCGTGATCTCAGTTACCCATCTCCTATATCCCTCCTTTTAAAAACATTTATTTTCCCTCTTGAAAAGATTTTTACCTCAGAATCAGTGTCCTTCTAAACTTCTTCTCTGGGTTTCCTGAAAATAATCTATTTAAAATTTCTTCTAAGTGTATGTCCCATCAAAGCTAGTCTCTTTAACTCCCAATTCTCTCCCAAAAAAGAGAGAGGGGTCACCGAATGAGGACAGTCTGAGAACACTAGGGTACCTGACATCGAACGGTCCGAGGAGGAGAGGTCCGTTCTTATGACCTCACCCAACGGTAAAGGAAGAGGTCCTTCTCTCCCAATCCACCGAACTATTGTAAACTCCAAGTACCTCTCCTTGACTACTATGTTTTCTCTAGAAAAAACCTTTTGGAATAAAAACAAACACAAGATATTAAAGACTGAATTTATGAATGATGTATATTTTATATTTTTTCCCGAACTCCGATCTTCTTCTATCTACTGTCTTTCCTAAACACTTAAGAGTCACCTAGAACCATATCTAATCCACAGACCCATCAATAATTATATAAATAACACACAATTACTTTTCGAATAGATTTTACATTATTTCTGACTCGTTTCTTTGTGTTTCACTAATGGTGTATTAACAAAGAAAAAATTTCTTTTTTTTTTAGATCCAAATGACATCACAATCGTGTTCATTATAAAAAGAAATATTCCTTCAACAAAAACACAAAAAAAGAACGTCGAGAGAAAAAGGGGGGAGTGGGAAATTGAACCTGTAAGTCAAGGAACAAATGTTTATAACCGAGGTAAAAGTTGAAGTCCTTTTGATAAATTTTATAGTTTCAAAACCACTACCGTTTTTAGTCTTTCCTTTTTCGGCATTGAAATCGATGTACATAACGAAATAATTTAGAAATTCTTAATTTACTGGTCCCTCATAACAAGAAAGGTAAATTGTTATAGGGTGAGGACAAAAAATTTTAATGAAGAAGTCTTGATCACTCACCCGTAGGACAAAATTAGTCCTACCGTTTGAACTTACAAAACATTTTAAGATTCCGTAAGAAACAAAAGACAGAACGTCTATTTAAATGAACAGAAAAACGATTATCCTAACTCCCTTAAGATAAACATAATGAGTAGAAGGAACGAAACACTTATCTACTTTACGGAGAGACATCGGAAGAATTTCCTCCTGGTTTTTTCCTATCCAATGGGACTTAAACCTTGAAAAACTTCGTACGGGAAACAAACATAGGTAGAAAGTTGCTTACACAAACACAATTAACGACCCTATCTCGTCGATTTGTTCCGTGGTAGAAACAGATTCCTGGTTTGTCACAACAATTCGCATGTTGTTTTACCTATTTTATACTCTATTCTCGACATTACCTCTCTACTTCTTTATCAAACCGAAAGACCTCTTCACTATTCAAACCACTTTAATTCTTTCCGAAGTACCTCCTTTGTCGTAAACCAAACATAGTTTATCTTACTCATTCCCCCATTATTCGTAATGTACGAATAATGTAATGTTCGTGCATTACGAACCGTGAACAACGTATATTTTCAATTGATGGGTAGATCATATTATTGAAAGGGCAGATCATATAGTAAGAGTATAAAATCTACTCCTTCGCCCGAATTTCTCCAAGACATATTTCCAGAGTATCCATGTTCACCACCTCAACCATAAAGTCACAGGTCCAGGTTATTACACGAACGCGAACGAGTAACACTCGGTCGACAAGTCCAAAGTTCTTAAAATCGTTCGATCAATTTGTGTTAGTAATTTTTTTAATATACTTAATTTTTTAATTTATGTAACATAATTATCCACAAAATCTAAAGATAAATGTAAATTAATGTAATATTTGATGTCAAACTTTACATTTAATTTCAATTCGATGTATTTAAATCTTATGACAACAACAATGGTAATTTGGTATTATAAATTAGAACTTCAATACAGATAGTTATATTATGTGACGTTAACGTATAGAGAATCGGGACGTCTATCGGGTAAAAATCAAACTCGAGTCGATACAATAACTGTGATGTCTTTAACCGTTTACGACATATGTTTAGTCCTGAACTAAAAACAACTAACAGATCTGAATTTTCACTATCTCTTTTATAATTACGTCTAAACGGCACTCCGTAAGCCCTAGCTTGGGTACAAGGGACGTCACTTTCACACCTCAGGACTGGTGACCTGGTGACCCCTCGAGGGAATTACGTCTAATTTGTGTGAATACAGAAATAGGATTGCATAAAACTTATTGTGTTTTAAACTCCTTAATCAGAAGGTGTTAACCTTTTAGTAATAGGTCAAATCGTTCCCAACAAGTCTAACTACTCGGTCACTTCAGAACTGTATGCAGAAGTAAAGTCAACAGAATTCAGTCATTACCCGTGATTGAAACAATCCGTGAAAGTATCAAAACGAAATTATCCTTTTACCTTTGAGTCCAATCGTTACGTTGATTTTAGTAGACAATTTACCTCTCTCTCTCCATATCCACTGAGTCCGGTTTACGCTCAAAAAAATGTTATTAACCCTCTTTCTGTAACTCTCGGACCTAGTTCTATCACCCTTACCCCTTTACACTATCTTTGTAAACGACTATCAATAAATTTTTTTTTGGTTTTTGAATCTTTTATGACACTCGTCGTCCAATCCCAAACCTCTATACAACCGAAAACCTTTATCATAATCCCCATGGACACCATGTTAGTCAACTACCATCCTAGAACCCGAGTGCTCTCTCCAGACAACTATCTTTAAACCTCAAAGTCGGGAGGCACATTCCATTTCCGTACCTACTCAAATTCTAAGAAATTCTTATAACCATTATTTTTATTACCGACTTTAATATACAAGACATCACAGACATCATACGTCCACAGGACTTATGTATAAAAATACATACAAAAGTAAATTAAGATAGTAACACCATATCCATGTTCAATGGAGTCAAAATGTCTACTTCTGAAGTCTCTTGAGATTTCTCATTTATGAAGACGTGTCAATGGGTTTGATTCTTTCGTCTCGACTACAAGATGAATGACACCAAGGTCTCGGTTACACGTCACTCTCTTCTCCCGGTTTCTTTCTTGGGGGTCGTCATTGTGTCAAATTTCCTACTTAATTTCTCCCTCGTTCACTCTCTCTAACTGTCCCTCATCAAACTTAAAATTTCTCTTGGTCCTTTCCCGATATAGAACTCAGCTTAAAGTTTGTCACCCCATATTAGTTGAATAAGTCTCTGACGTCTCTCCATCGTCTACTGACGTTTACGGTTGTTGATAGACTTATTTTCATTGTACTCTCACGAAACAATTCCCAAACTTCCAAAACAGGAGGTGTGTAATAAGTTGTCTGAGACGTAACCAAAAAAGACATCAAAAGATTGGGAAGGGTTGGACGCTTCAAAAGGTTCGACAGATAAGGTTGGCTCAGAATTTCTCTAAATTCCTTCATTCTGGTCGAAGACAAATCAGTCATAACCGACAAAACCACTTAATCTGGTATATTGTCAAAGACTTTATGTCAACTCATAACTTTTACAGTCATAAGACCAAGAAAAAAGAAAAATTTTAAATAAATACGTGACCCAGAACCAACCAACGTACCACCCGAAAAAGATCAACGTCACTCGCCCCCGACGAGAGATCAACGCCACGCTACCGGAGAGTAACGTCACCGAAGAGGACAACGTCTCGCGTCCGAGATCCACGCGCCCGAAGTCATCGACGACGGGATCCGGGATACCAACACCGCGTGTTCCGAATCAACGAGACTCCGTGCACCTTAGAAGGACCTGGTGCCTACCTTGGACACAGGGGACGTAACCGTCCACCTAAGGAGAGTTGACATGGTGATCCCTTCAGGTCATAAGACGAAAACTATCCCCATTTCTAACTAGATCTCCCGCGGTAAAAAGGTCTGGACTTATCAAACCCTGTTCCTCACCAATTGTCAAAATCTTAGTAAATGATAAACATAAATGAGACACATCATATTTGGTTCTTAATGACTCTACACTTGATAAAACGAATAGATGGTCTTCATTTCTAATCAGGATATTCAAAAGTTTGAAAAATTGTAGTGTCACAAAAAAAAAAGACGAGGTTTGTGAACGAGTCTTGGGGTACTTACCGACTAAAGTGTACACACGACACGATTCAACGAAGTCAACACAAGCTGAGAAACGTTAGGATACCTGACATCGGATGGTCCGAGTAGACAGGTACCCGTAAGAGGTCCGTTCTTAGAACCTCCCCCAACAGTACGGGGGGAGGTCCCCAGAAGGGTTGGGTCCCTAACTTGGGTCCAGCGGACAAAATGTCCTCCTAAGAATGTACGAGTCACAAAAAAAAGGGGAGACCCACTAGAAGTCTCATGGAGGAGACACTTCGTCTTAACCCTTGGGTGACACACTGTCCTTAAAAAAAATTACCTTGCTTACCACGTTCCTCCATCTTAACCCTCAACCCCACTAGACAAGACTTTGACTTCTTGACTTTCCTTAGACGACGAAGTTGTAGAGTAGATCTACATAACCAATAAATCGGAACCTCCTTCCCTCCCTAATTCTTTTGTAGAGTGTCTTCGACCCCTACGATGTCGTGACCGAAACTGACGGAATTTCTTGACATACTATTCCTGACTGTGGACGTGACCAATCCTTAAAGTACATCTCCTCTTTTTCGAGACAATCTTAATCCCTTTCGTTTACACTAGAGAAGTGGTAACTTAAGACGTTCGGACGTCCTCGACTGTCGATCGAGTCATTTATCACGGGATTATGAAAAGTAAGGAACGACTTATTTGTTAGGGATTAACTTGATTGAATGAGGTAAATTGGGATCCCTCCTCTATATCTATTTTATCATATTCTATCACACATAACCTCCTCCACAGAATCTACTTCGTCATATCCTATCACACTAATTTCACGATTAAAATGTCATACTTTGATTCATGT
The DNA here is from genome assembly GCA_006410555.1 of Capra ibex. Classification (NCBI taxonomy): domain Eukaryota; kingdom Metazoa; phylum Chordata; class Mammalia; order Artiodactyla; family Bovidae; genus Capra; species Capra ibex. The sequence goes on from SJYO01016970.1 coordinate 10,856,423, forward strand.
CTTCTTTTCTTATCCTTCTGGTCCCAGCAGTAAAAATACCTTCTGACCTCAACTCAACCCAGATCTTCCTGTACATATATCTTTTTCTCACACCTTTCTTTCTACTCCCTTCTTTTACCGATTCAGAAGTTCTAAGTCGACAACTTACAACCACCCCCCGCCCCTCCCTTCTTCGTCCGTCAACGAGAAAGGTTGAGAACGCAAATGACGACAACATTATGGACAACCAAGAATACTTTGTTCTATAAATTATGAGACGATGTACACAGTTTCGACTTTTAAAACCTGTCTATTGAACACATTATGTACTTCAGTAAATATTTCCCATCTGTATATATTCGAAAACAGAAGTACACCTGGAAAAACCGTCAACCATACCTATCGTATGACTCAAAAATTAAATACAATTTAAACGACACACGGTTAAAATATAATTGTAAACGTGTAAAGGGTAACGTAAACAAAAAAGTGACCTTTTATATTGGATTAATATTTTTTGATATCGTTTACTTTCGACTGGGTATCAAGGAGACGAGACTGTTTTGGTGAGTAGTAAAACTGACTAAAAGGATGTGTCAAGTCACCAAATACATCAATAGTATAAGATATATCATAAATTAGGACGGAAAAGGGGGAACTGTGAAGTCCATAAATGAGTATAAATCGGTAAAAAAACGTGCAAATATATTCCGTGAAACATATACAATAACGTCTGCGGAATATTGTTAGGATATCTTATCAATTCTAATACAAACCGAAAAAAAAAATTAGGGGTGACACTTCGAGTTCCTCACCTCCCCTAGGACTGACCCCTAGGTTGGTGGTCCCTACCTTGGACCCACGGCTCGTTACCTTCGTCTCAGGAGGATTGGTAACCTACGACCCCTTAGGGGTTCTAACAAAAGTAAAATGTCAATCCCTTAACTCTAAGTTTTTCCTTATTGAAAGAATTCTCTGACCGACCCAGCATTTTCTCGACCTTAAACAAAACGGGGTTTCGAAAAACAAGAAACCAGAACACTTAGAAGTGTAAACAGTAAATTTCATTTCATCGATTGTCGTTACTAGATAATAGATAACTACGGACATCGGTCAGTGGAGAAACAACGGATATACTCCTCTCGTATTAATTAACTTTGAATTTGGAAATAAATTCGTGAATCCAAATTTTGAAGGGAGTAGTGTTCGTAGTTTTCCCTCGTTTAAAATAGATGGATTGGAACACTCTCAACGACGATTACTGTCGTCCTCATTCCCTCTTGTATTTACCAAGAAACCCAAAAACAAAATCGAAAATCTTTAAAATAAATGACAAATAGAAACCGACACGACCCAGAAACAACGACACACATCGGAAAGAGATCAACATGTGTCCAAAGGACGTCTCGTAACCGAGATCTCGCGGTCAAGTCATCAACACCGTGTGTCCGAATCAACGAGACCCTAGTCTGGGTGGAGGGGACGTAACCGTCCGTCTGAGAATTGGTGACCTGGTGGTTGATCCTTCAGGATGTTCAATGGTAAATGTACTGTCTAAGAACAGGAAGGAGAGGATGACTCACTCGTGGAAACTTCCACTCCGAAACCTTAGACGTAAAAGAGTCGAGGTATCAACTAAGGAACATAAATTTAATACTTACAGTAATCCATCAAAAAACACACAGGGGGTGGAGTCTAAGGAGTACGAATAAAAAGGACTTTCAAAGAAGGAAACCGGATTTCAAAAGGGTCAGAGACGGACGATCAGAGTTCTGAACTACAAACCTTTGTTACAATCTTCAGTATAAACAGACCATTCGGACCGACATATGGAAAAATATGACACCGGATGGAACTCCGACTTTCCCAGAAAACTCATCATAAAAAGTAGTCGATAGTTATAATGTTCGGAGGTCACTTAACGGACATTAACAAGTAATTTTCCACCGTCACATTGACTTATAGGACGTACATTGAAATACGACATTAGATGAGGAGTCTCTGTAATACCGATGAAGATTCTCCGAAATTACAAAAATTCAAAATCGAATAAAATAACATAGAAGGAAAAATACTCGTGGAATTAACAAGTCTCAACAATCTATTAAATTTCCTTATTCTAAATCACTGGTGATAGGTAGGACTTCAACAGGTTTCTACAATTGACTAAAAATTTCCATTAATCAAACCCCCCTAACACCCTTCCCTAAGACACTTCATATAATACATACTGCCCGGAAAATTTTTTGAATCCATAAATATATAACAAGTAATCCAACCATAATAACTACTGGTACTTAGTATCTCAGACACCAAAACAATTGTATCATCACTTTTCGGATCCTGGGAAGAGACTGAGAGTCACTAAACTCGTTCATTTGGAAAACTCGGAATCATAAAATACTTTTATCCCCCTTTTAGAATGACTCAACAATCCTAAGTCAAGTCAAGTCAAGTCAGCGAGTCAGTACAGGTTGAGCAACGTTGGGGTACTTAACGTCGGGCGGTCCGGAGGGACAGGTAGTGGTTGAGGGCCTCAAGTGAGTCTGAGTTGCAGGTAGCTCAGTCACTACGGTAGGTCGGTAGAGTAGGAGCCAGAAGGGGAAGAGGAGGACGGGGGTTAGTGAGGGTCGTAGTCTCAGAAAAGGTTACTCAGTTGAGAAGCGTACTGTACCGGTTTCATGACCTCAAAGTCGAAATCGTAGTAAGGGAGGTTTCTTTAGGGTCCCGACTAGAGGAAGTCTTACCTGACCAACCTAGAGGAACGTCAGGTTCCCTGAGAGTTCTCAGAAGAGGTTGTAGTGTCAAGTTTTCGTAGTTAAGAAGCCGTGAGTCGGAAGAAGTGTCAGGTTAAGAGTGTAGGTATGTACTGATATCCTTTTTGGTATCGGAACTGATCTGCCTGGAATCAGCCGTTTCATTACAGAGACGAAAACTTATACGATAGATCCAACCAGTATTGAAAAGAAGGTTCCTTATTCGCAAATTAAAGTACCGACGTTAGTGGTAGACGTCACTAAAACCTTGGGGGGTTTTATTTCAGACTGTGACAAAGGTGACAAAGGGGTAGATAAAGGGGACTTCACTACCCTGGCCTACGGTACTAGAATCAAAAGACATACAACTCGAAATTCGGTTGAAAAAGTGAGAGGAGAGAGTGAAAGTAGTTCTCCGAAAAATCAAGGAGAAGTGAAAGACGGTATTCCCACCACAGTAGACGCATAGACTCCAATAACTATAAAGAGGACCGTCAGAACTAAGGTCGAACACAAAGAAGGTCAGGTTGCAAAGAGAACAATCCTAATTTATATATATATACTGACTTCATAAACGTATGTGCAGAAAATAATTATAATAGGTATTAGAGTCCGTATATATGTATTTATATGTATATAAACACAAATAAAACCCAGTTTGTAGTTTAAGAAGTCATTGAAAACTATGTCATGAATTATTACGGCGACCCAGGGGTAAAAACCTTGTCTGACTCCTCCTGCGTTATGACTTTCTGTAGTCAATTTTCCTCAGACATCGTTTCAAGAAAACTCTCTAGTGTCACCGAACCCGATCTCTCCATAAGTACCTCCACAGATCCTACCAAGGTGACCTTTAAAAACTTCCAGCTTGACCTCCGATATAGTAAATAGTTTATCGACCCTTCGTATAAGTCACTAACGAAGTAAAAGACTTGAATGACAGTTTACGACCCTCGACCCCCCAAAACTGACTGTTCGATAATTTTTTGGAATAAACAATTTAACATAAGACTTCACAAAAGTCTTTAACCAAAATAACATTTTAATCAAAAACAAGTTTATATAAAGAATAACCTCTTAGTCAATAAAAACTTCTTATTGACTTTTTTACATTAGACAGAATGGGAAACAAGACAATGGTCAATCTGAATGATAAGTCACGAACTTTTATCATCTAATATGTCCGAAAATGAAGATTGGGAAAACCACTTTACATATATCCTCAAGTCGATGATTGAGCAATATTTACACTACCATCCTTTTCAATTATCAATTTACGTAAATGAAGTAGGACCACGAGGATACAGTGAAGGATCTTCAAATAAAGTTGATTTACAGGTAAAGACGTGGATCTTTTAGAAGTTTTCCCTCTTCTATCTTCTATGAAGTTTATTTTATGATATCGAGACGAAATTTAATTTCTTAACTACCTTCTATAAAAACAAGGAAGAAATACCCCTTCCGTCTTATAATTAAATATATGTCGAACACTAGAAAGACGGGAATCTGAGTCCATTACGTATATAATTGTCGTAGTCCCTAATAATTCTAACAAAAGTCCCTCAAGGAACCGTCAGACCACTAATCCTGAGGTGTGAAAGTGACGGCTCCCGTCCTCAAGTTGGGGACCAGTAGTCCCTTTATTTTAGGGTGTTTGGAGTTTCACCCTGGTTTTTTTTCTAAATAAGGCATTTGGTATATTTTGTCACCTTCAATAAAATCATATTAGGATGAAAAAGTACAATTCGACAGATGGTAAAAGAATAAAAGTCGGTCTCCAACACTTCACACACAAGAATAGATGGTTCCTGGTACCCCAGTATTCTTCTAAATCAACTCCCGACAATTCATTTAAAATAAAGTCTCCTATCTGTAGTTTAAAATTTCAATTATTTTAATATAGAGTACTTATCTACATACACACGGACAACACAAACACCGGGTGAATTTTCACCCCTCTCCTCACCATCATCTCTACTCTTTCCTATAACTCGATTTATCTCCCTTTTAATTCGTCTAAATTTCTTAGAGTCTTTCTCTAAATTTTACACGTCTGGAATTCATTGTAACGGTGAAACACCGGAAATCCTATAAAGGAGATCTCTACCTAAAAACGTAAAATATCAGTATCTACATTCCACTCTTCTCTGATTTTACACTACCTATCTACCACATAATTGGACATCAACAAATTCACTGTCTGGTCTATAACTCCGGATCTTTGAAGAAGGGGACCGAATATATAAGAATCAATTATAGAAATGTAAATAGAATAAATTAAAGTATTCTAAAAAAGGAAATAACTTGTTACTTGTTACCTTAACACTTGACTAAATTTCTAATCCACTTACAAGATCACCCTTAAAACATTACGTCACACTTAAGTCATTTTAGAACGAGACGATAAAAGGAAATAAGGAATAATATAGTGTCATATAACATTTCGAGACCCTCACGTAGAAGGAAGGAAAATCGTAAACCAGACAAAAGACAAATTGATCCTGAAGTACTAATTAAAACACAAACATGAACCCCTAGAATATGTCCCCAAATTGGATCTGACCGGTGAGGTCGGACAAGGATGGTGACTAGTGTGATATCGACGGAACGTGTACCGTGATCCAAATTTTTCACACCATCTATATCCGACGTTCTCCTGTGGTGCCACCCCTTTCGGTTATACGGAATGTAAAGGGGACGAAGCCACCTAGTCATCGTAGAGGTACCTATTTTCGACCTCACAGGTCGTTCTGAGTTCATGTAGAACACGAAGACCGTTAAGGTCGACCCTGGACGTGGGTAACCTCCAGAGTCGAACGAAAATACACAAGACGAGAAGGGAAAATAACAGATAGTAGTAAGAAGACAGAGTGGGGGTCCAAAAAGAAATAATTTATAATGGTGCCATCGTGACCAACTAATCTTTACAATATTTACGTAGACTGTTTACTTCAGAACTGGTATCTAACAGTTTCGTTAGTTAAATAACCCTAAGGACGTCATTATCCTTTATCAGTTTGTTCATTTTGTTTTCCGGACAACATTCTCTTCATAAAATATCTTTGGATTTTCCAAAGTTACAGAGTTTTACCAATTTTATTACCAGGAACACAATCTTAGAAAAGACAGTAAAAAAGAGTAAAATTTTCTGAACATTTTTCGACTATCCGTATACAAAGAAAAAGAAAACGATTTTATGAGAGTACAAACTAATAAAATCATATCTATACTCCTTTATTTGTGTAAAGTTTCAAAATACTCAACAATTTTGTATTTGAAGAAAAAAGAACCGATGTCGACGTTCACCCCAGAATCAAGGGACGGGTCTCTAGCTTGATTGTTGGGAGACGTAACCTTCACGTCTCAGAATTGGTGACCTGACGGTCCCTTCAGGGGTTTGTATCGAAAAATTACGTCGGTTAAAAACGTCTTAATTTACTTAACAGGGTGTAAAATAATCGAAAAATAGAACTTTATTAAAGTTTAAACCTCTTTAAATTTCTTGTCACGTTTTTTTTTTTTCTTGTCACGTTTCTTGAGGGTTTATCAGAAGTGGGTCTAATGGTCACATTATAAGACGATGTAAACAAAACAGTAAAAGAAACCTCTACACACACTTTAAAAAAACACCTGGTAAACTTTCATTTAAGGTTCCGTAGCACGGGAAAAGAGAAGTTATGAAACGACACACCAAGGATTTTTCTTCTCGTACGTAAATACTGGTGTCACGTCAAAAAGTCTTAGTTCTTTAAATTGTAACTACGTCATGACAACAGATTAGATGTCTACCATAAGTATAATAATGGTCAACAGAATTACAGGAACCATCGTCAAAAAAACACCAGGTTCCGGGTCATGTCCTGGAAAGTCAAAATACAGAAAAATCAGAGAATTAGACGTCAATATACGTGTATTAGTGTGTGGTCGTAGGGTGGGTAAACGGGAAAAACAAATAATGTACTATAAAGACTTCTCATATACTTAAGACGAAAACATCTACAACGAGAGCCAAACAGATTTCAAAGAAAAGGAGTATCACACGTTAGTCTAATACGAAAAGACTGTCCTTATGACGCATTCACTGACAGGAGTCGCGTAGTGTAATCCTCCGTATTTTACAGACAAACAATAATAACCATCACAAATGAAACTAGTGAATTCCATAAGTACACCAAGAAGTAACGTCTCCATGACAAAAGGAAAGTTATTCACCCTTTTATCAAACTCTGATATTTATTTAGAACGAGGAGTAGTTTATAAGTGGAAAATCTAAATCGTAGGTAAGAACGGGTCAATTCTATAATGATTCTATCAACAAGTGAATAGTAATTCCGACACATTACGAGTGTAGTAGTATCTAAACCCGTCAGTACCCGGGAAGTTCGTCCCAGTAGACTAAGTAAAGACAAAGATCGGTTCAACACCTAGAAACAACAACACAACACAAAACTAAAAGAAAAAACCGACACGATATACCAAACGGCCTAGAATCAAGGGACTGGTCCCTAGTTTGAACTAGTCCCTAGTTTGAGTACAGGGGACGTCACCTTCACACTTCAGGATTGGTAACCTGACGACCCCTTAAGGGGAATCAAAAAAAAAGAAAAAGAAAAAAATTACAAATTTTATAGATCGTTATAATTTTTAGAACAGTTAGTAAATGTCAAAATAATAATAAATATAAATGTCAAAATAATAACCACGGTTTGAGTAAAATGAAAAGTTCAAACTTACGAATTCATAGAAATGTTAAAGGCTCTTCTACCTATAAATAAACAATTATACATTTAAATAAACACATGTGTAGTTTTAATCATAAACCTTCATCTTCTCGTCAAATTAGTCGAACGTCTTAACCTAGTTACACTATAAAAGAACTACAACTAATCCTCTAATTCCGTCGATTACGGTAAACAACAAACGTACTTTAAAGGTATTAAATTTCGTCACCAGGGGTTGGAAAAACCGTGGTCTCTAGTCAAAACACCTTTTGTTAAAAAGGTATCACACCCCCACCCTCACCAAAGCCAAAACGGGGGTGGGACCGGGGACGGGATGGTGTCGACGAGTGGAGGACGACATATCATACCAAGGACTGTCTGACACCCCACCCCACCACAAAATCCTGGGAACTAAATTTCATTTGGAAGACAGTGTGTCCAAATGTAATCCTGTGTCCACCATAAACGGGAGAACCATATTAACACACCAATTTAAGTCCTTATCAAAACAACCTCCGTTTCAACTTGTGTCCACAAACACCTAAATCATAGTACAATATATTCCTCTTTATTTGAAACAAATATTATTCACGTCAAAATGTCACGACAAAACTTAAAGAAAAGTGATTTATAAAATTTACAACATTAACGGTTCGGCGACCCGTGTACCTCTAAAATCAAGGAGTTGGTCCCTAACTTGGGCACGGGTAACGTCACCTTCGTACCTCGCGATTGGAAACCTGGTGGTCCCTTAAAGGATATTTACATAAAGAATCCCCTTTTGTCTAAACCGTCTCAGATCCAAAAGATTAAATCGTCATGTTAAACCTCGTATATCCAAATAAACATAAGAACCCCGGTGTAATATAATTTTATTCTTTATCATCCGTCTTAAAAAGGGGGTCATAAAAAAAAAAAACAGAAAGATGGTCAGGTAAAATAAAAAACTACGTAATGTTTCTTCAACAGTAATAGTCATGTCAAGTGGGGATTTGTAAAGTCGTATGTACAGTAATAATCTCGAGTCATAAACAAAATACATGAAAAACTCAAATTGAATGTACTTTACGCGTTCACATATAAATACCTTACGACTGTTTCCATGGATGGACACATTGAGTTTGAGGATACTTCTATATCTTACTCCTGAAGGACCACTAGATCTCCAATTCTGAAACAGAGGGTCGCATTCTCGACGTCCAAGTTAGGGACCACCCCTCGGTTCTAGGGTGGATGGAGAGTGATTTTTAGGTTTTGCATTGTGTCTTCGTTGTTTAAGTTATTCCTGAAATTTTTACTAGATGTAGTTTTTATTATTAATTTTTTTCTATGTTTTTTGTAAGATCTTCAAAGGGAGTACGGGGAAGAATCAGTCAGGGTGGGGACGAAGTGGTTTCTGTTGATGAAAAGATTAAAACAGGGGTAACTAAACAAAAGGGACAATATTTTGAAGAGTATTAACCTCAGTACGTAATACACAAGTAAGAAAAACAAATTCCGAAGAAACTAAGTCGTACAGAAACTCTTGATGAAAAGAAAACTTGACGAAAAGAAAATCTAGAAGTCATGAATGTAAGTCTCGATCCTCCCACGAGGGTCTAGGTATTTTTTCGTCTAGATATACACGACTTTAACTTGTCAGACGTCCTGCATAATTCAGTCCCCCCTCTTTCGTTTCACTTCCCTCACAATGTACGATGAACACTTTTCGTTTTTTGTTATAGTCGAAAATACACGCATTGTATTGAGTCCTTCCTGTCCTCCTTGACCATTATCTTTAACGGAGATCCCTAAAAAGGGTCAAAAAACTCTATGTTAACTATGTCGTAACAATTTACACATGATGTCGTATCAATAAACTATTTTCACATATAACTCTTTACGAATGGTGTTATTCAATTAATTGTAGGTAATGGTAAAAAAAAGAACACTATTCTTGGTCTTAAAATAAATTTTCAGTTAACATCGGACAATAGGAGACGGTTTGAACATTCATTCACACACTCACATTAACTTCTGGAAAAGAAACGAAAGATCCTCCAAAACCAACTCAACCCTGATTAAAAGATACTTTGTTTTGTTAATGTAAAAGTTAACACCAACGTCTAAATCTTCCTGGAAATTTTGACGTCACCAATTCCTCCAGAGTTCCTTCCTCAAAACTTGACATGGGATTTCCAGTCTTTCGATCCATAAGATTCGTAAGAACCGAATTTTGATATTCTTACTCTAAATTAGTTCTTTGTACTTTTTTCAGGTATAAAGGACTTTCCTTTCTATCTAAAACTAATCGTTGTCTTCTCTCCAATCTATTTATCATAAGTAGGTTTAATTCTTTCTGACTTGATCCATCTATTCAAATTCTAACTATCCTCTTTTTAAGACATTTCGTTAATATGAAGTTATTTTTTTTTTCCTTTTTCTTTGTTAACTATCTTGGATGACAATATCGTATCCTACGTAAGTCATAAAGCATTATTGGGTACTACTTTTTCTTATATACATTGACTTAGTGAAATGACATACGAACTTTGATCGTGTTGTAACATTTAGTCGATACAAAGTTAAATTCTTTTTCTGACTATACTCTTAACTACACGACAACTTTCAAAGTAAAACCAGTCACGGTCTCCAAAAAAATCAACCTTAAAAGGATAATATTTATAATATAGGTAGTAGTTTTGAAACCCTGTCAATATATCTTTCACACACATCCCCAGTTATAACGTCGAGTCCTTGTAGTCTTAAAAACTCCAGGGAATAAATACAACCTAAATTAAAGAAAAAAGAAAAAGGAAAAAGTTTAACAACTCAAACTTAAGGTCTTTATCGTACACCCACTTAAAACAATTAAAATAACAAACTTTAAAGGTTTACTGAATAAAACTTTTATTATAAGGTGAAGAAACATACAACCACTCAAATAGAGACTTAAGGTCTGTGCAGGTTATCCTGTAGTGTTTTTCTATTGACGAGGAAGACTTATCAAATGACAAAAAGTATAGGTACCTCATTAAATCACCATCCCATCAGTCAAGTGGTGTTTCGGAGTGAAGTGAAACAACTGAAAACCTATTTATAAGGACGTACAACATCTGTCTCTTGGTGTATCGGTACCCAAACCTTAGAACCAAGAACCCTTTGGAACCAGTTCATTGATAAAACTCAAAATCAAAAAATAGTGATTTCGCCCTCATCAAGTCAGCAACGCCCAACCAATACTTCTAGTAATACATGTCGCGGACCTTACACCATCGGGTATTCACCATCAACCGAAAAAACCAACAAATTTATCCTTATAAATTGAAGTCTTGGTATCAATGGTATTCCACTTATCCTCGTTTACTGATGAATCCATCGAACTACTTAACTCAGAATTCAAGTCCATACACGCGAACGAAGATTAGTGAATTACGAAAACGAAAACAAAAAACGAAAATTTTCCGTACACCTAAATCAACATACAAAGTTTTAAGGAAACACTCCATCACACACTTTACCTTACTACAAATCCCATTTAAATACTTTTCGAGTATTTTCCTACTAAGAATCAGTCTTTCCTCGTAAATCTAAATAAAGTCCTTTTTGTATTCATAACGTAAGTCAAAAGTTTTAGGTAAAGACTCACCTAAAATTTAAGAGGGAACCCCTTTTCCTACTAAAAGAACGGACGACACCTCATTCTCGAAAGACATACAGTCGAGTAATTAAGAGGGTGCCGGACCTATGTATAGGAGTGAAATGGTTTTTGTTCTTCCTTTAACTGCGGACACTTATACAAATTACGGAACCCTGATTATATCCTCTTGAGGTCATAACAAATCCCGAATGCATTCTTTTTATTAAAGTATAATTAATCCCAAGCACTCACAATCATGAAGTTAAATTTTATAATCTTCATCTCGAAGGGACCACCGAGTCACCATTTCTTGAGTGGACAGTTACGTCCTCTGTGTCCCAACTAGGAGACTAGACCCTTCTAGGGTATACGACACCTCGTCGATTCGGGCACCCGGTGTTGATGACTCGGACACGAGATCTCGGGCCCTCGACGTGGATGACTTCGGGTGTGGGGCTCGGGTACGAGACGTTGTTCTCTTCGACGACTTCACTCTTCGGGAATGTGGCGTTGATCTGTCATCGGTACCGTCGTCGTTTCTGGGTCATGTCGGTTTTTATTTATTTTAAAATTTTATTTTATTTTATAATCTTCATTTTTCAGAAATGGACACCCCTTAGAAGACAAATCGAGTTTATTAATTAAAAGACATCACAATAAGATACTTCGAAATTAAGAACGAGTCAATTCAAAATTGATTGGTAAAGTTAAAAAAAAAAATTGAAGATATCCTTGCAGTTCCAGCACCCTTTATTCTCCGTCAAGACGTGTCTGACGTCGTTGCCAACGTAGACGTATAGGATTCTCCTTTTTTTACTGGAAGTTCTCTTAATCCTGAAAAAAGAATTAAAGTAACTGAAGTCTCTGCTAACGTCTGAACGTCAAATTCATAACCTTAAAGTGTTTTCTGTATCCTGAATTGACCTTTTACTTTTTTTTTTCTTTTTCCTTTTTGATTTGTTTTTTAGGGAGATCCATCAAATCCACTTTTTACAGGGAAAATAAAACCGAAACCAACACTAAAGTCTCGTATTACGAAACAAAAAAACAGAAAAATGATACAAAAAGCCTAAAATTTCAGGCATTCATGTATGTCAAAAGAGATTAAAAATTTGGGAAAGGAGGGGGGCAAAACTGTAAACGTGAACCTCTTGTGAACTCAAAACTTCCAAAACCCGTAGGTGGGGTCTTTCACCCTTAAACCAAAAAAGGAAGGCTTGACCTTCTTGTAAAAATACTTCTTAAAGACAGAACCTCTTAAATTGTCACAATGGGTTCCAACACAGAAATTCCCACCAAGTAAAAGAGACTGGGAAACAATGAGTTTCATTTCATGATCCTCAGGATTCTTTACAAGACAAGAACATGTAATATGACTAATTCAGTCCTAATTAAACTAAAGTTTCGATTCTTGTCACCATTTTTGAACAAATGTCTTTACGTAAAACCTTCTCTTTTTATAACATTTTTGCACATCACTTACAAAGAAGTCAAAGAACAAGTCGGTTACTCCTTTCCCGTAACGGAAAGAAAAATGGTAATTAGTGAAGAGTTATTTGCACTCTAGGACAACTCGTAGTGAAGATCATGGTAAATAATCATAATAAACTAAACGATACAAAACACTCTCGAAACCTCATGTTCCTCAAAGTACTCCACTCTGTCGTTGGTAAAAATCTTTCAAGTGACTCTACCTTATCAAGTCCTTAACAAAACATGGGTCTCAACCTATTGGTACTGGTGACGTTTCGTCCCATCCGGTTATAAGTATTACGAAATAAAGACCTATGAAGACTCTTCCATCACGGGGACGATACGATTTAACAAGTTGTTTATAAACTAACACATAGAAATGATCAACGGTCCGTCCGTGACACGATTATTGGGATATCATTGGACCGGTGTATAGAAGACACGTTTTATCCGTCTCGGGTCATAGTTCCTATATGTCAAATTAGACTTTATACTGACTGACTCCGTCCTAAGGTACACAGGGTTCTTATTCTTTAAGGTTATCCGAACCTAGAAACACTTGGTACATTGGTATTCCCATTAACTAAGTAGTAATAAATAAAAGATTCCAAACCTCTAAGAGAAAAAGAATGTATAAAAATCGGGAATTCCACAGAGTCAATTTACATTTTTGAAGGCATTATTCTTTCCTAAGTCCTTTATCTAATATTATGACAACCTAGCACAAAACGGGAGTTTACTGAATAAGAAGGGTAAGATGTGTTGGGTCCGATGATTGAGTATTTAACGACTATTATTATTAATCGTAATAACAATTGTGAATCTCAACTCTTGAAACGAGACGGACTCTGTGCCAGGTCATATAGATCTATAAGGATAAACGATTCGAAAGACTTTATGTAAGGGGGGTTTAGTCCCTCAGGAAACACGAAAATAGTCAAACTCCTACGGGTCAAAGCTTAACCTTTACATTGTAAATAACGTAAGTTCAATTCGACTCTGAAGACACTGAAAATCTCCTGAGGGTACCCGAATTACCTCCAAATCATAAAGTGAAAACTTTCCCTTTTTTGTAGGACTCTTTTCGTTTAAGTTTTAGTCAAAGTCGATCTAAAAGGATGTAACATAAGTTCAACCTATACTCTAGTAAATTCTACGGAAAGACGTTAAGCTTTACAATGACGGAGTCATAAATTCGGTCAGAAATAAAAATGTAGTGTATTTTTTATGACCATACCGAAACTCCTGTTCGACTTTCCTTAAACCTCGGAAATTTTTCCGACGAGTGAACTCACTCATAACTCCCTCAGTCCTACAATCTAAACACAATAAAAAAAAAATTTTTGTATGACCTGAAAATTATATATTCATCATATTTTTAATCTAATATAAGCGAGAATTTTTCAAACAGGTTTTCAACCAAACCACTTCTAGGGGTTTACGTCGATTTGATCAAGAGAGTAAACGATTACTGTTGAAACGGTCACCTTTAACAACTGAAAACTGACAAACGAGAACAACTGAAAACTGCCAAACGGGAATTACGAAACAAACAGTAAACACTTACATTCTGAGGTCGTCGGTACGAACAAATGGAAAGAGGAAACAACTTATACTTCCCTTTGACTTGTCAGAGTGTCGCACGGTAGTCACAATTGAGTCTCGTAAAATTTAGAAATTACACTTGTTTGACACACAGAGTGTAAGTGAACTAAATTATGAATTAACCGATGGAAAGAGGTTGGGACAAGGTAAAAAATTTTTGAAACGTTTTTACCACACTTCTCAAGAGTATATGGGAAGTGAGTCGAAGGGGATTTACGATTGTAAAATATATTCGGTGACTTGGTAAAAGTTTTCGTCACTTATAGTTATGTCATGATAATTGATTAGACATCTGGAATAAACTGAACACGGTAGACAAGTTCCTTACAGAAAAAAAGGTCGAGTCGTAAGTCAGGTCCTAGGGTACCACACAAATCAACAGAAATCAAACATCCGACGTTCAAGAAGGCGGAAATAGAAAATACTAAAACTGTGAACCTTTCTCATGACCGGTCAACAAATATAACACGGGGAACTTAACTGAAACAGATTATGACAGAGTGATGATCTAACTTCTATATAAAACCATTCTTATGACGTTTTTAGTATACGGGAAGAACCATGTAATATAGACCTGTGTACTACAGGTATACATAATACCACCACAAGTGAAACTAGTGTAATTCCATCATAAACGGCACAAAGAGGTAAGATTTCAATAACAAAGGGAAACATCACTTATTCATTGAACACCTCCCTATATTAAAATTTGTTAGAAACAAGTGGTTAAAACTGTGGAATCTAACAATAAGTGACCGATAGTTCATACACTGTAAATGGTTTACAATTAAGTAACACAGATAAGAAAGAAGATGTAAACATGATAATCTTAAGATATTCCTCTGTGACAGGGAAGAGGGGTAAAATAAATAAATCACTGTAGTCATACCTGAGTCTTCATAAAATAAGATACCCAGTCACGATAGTAAACAACGAGTTTAACAGGGTCGAAACCGACAACCCTCGAGGAAGTTCAACCGAGGACACAGGAAAACTGTACGGGGATCACAAGAAAGGAATTGTAAGACCATACATGATATTCTACAAGAACCGATCAGAACATAAAAATCAGAGAGTCGGGGTAAAAAGGTTTCTTGTTTTCAAGAAAAATAACCTCTTATAAATCTTTGGTTGGGAACTAAAAAAAGATTTCGTCGTGAAACTTAACGTTATCTAAGAATTTCACCTCCGAAATAAAAAACATATTCACTTCTTAATAAATCGGATTAGTTTTGTGATTGGTGAGGAGAGAAGGTGAAAACATCTCGACACATGGTCAGAAGACCTCAACACCTCTCCCGAAAAGTGAGCCGAATTATGAAGTAGATCTCACCCCCGGCTACTCGTACCCAACCACACGTGGGATGTAATTAAAGACAGAAAAATCACAACATTTAATCTCTGGGTTTTACAACTTTTAGGACCGAAGGTGGGGTGGATTTGATCAAATCCCCAAGTCTCGAAAAAGACGGACACCTTTTCATTCACCAGTATACGACTGTAAAAAGTAATCCCTCGTCTACCGTGAACTCATAAGGGTGAGAATAAACTTTTTACTAAAAAAAAAGAGGACCTTTACATCAGAACACAGTACTTACATCCTCGGAAGGGAGACTTTTACTTTTACGCAAGTTCACCGGACTCCTAAGTCCAAAGTATTTCGGTCAAATGTTAGCAGGACAAAAAACGGACACTATCATGGGGGTGAAAGAGTGCTGACATAGTGAGTGACGATCGGGACAAAGACCGTCGTCCACTTTGAGGAATGGGGACTCTGTTCGGAAAGAAACTTTGATTATGAACAATGTTGACGACCCAAACGTGCACCTTTCGACTGTACCGACATCCTATTAGTCGGTGTCCCTCTAATTCACCCAACCTTCTACAGGGTGTTTGGACGTCCCGAGACGAACGTCCAAGGGACCTGACCGAGATCGGAGCGGACGTCCCCTCACCCGCATCCCGTGGGCGGGCGGGAGCAAGGCCAGCGACCCGAGGCACTGACCTGTCGCGTCGCGCGCGTCCAACCACGACGCGGACCACCGGTGCCGTAGTACTGGGCGTCCCTCCGTCTTTGAACACGGGACGATTGGACTAAGAGGCATGAGGGTGCTGGGGCGATTAATCGGGCGACGTCGGACCCCCCCGGCGACACGTATGGGATGGTAAACCAGACTAAAAGGGGACTGAAACTGGCACTCTTTACACCCAAGTTCTACCACATCTATGACGAAAACGTGACCACGTTTTCGGAGAGAACCACGGTTCGGAGTGTCCACTCGATCCAGAGACGACGGATTTCCTGTCCCTTGACCCCAAAGTGTGATAGGACGAGCGCCCCGTCTCTACTGTAATCCCGGTACGTACCGAACGACGAACGACGAAGGAAAATTTTATTACGAGTTGGCGAACGGACCGACTTCCAACACTTTGACAATGACACCGGGGTGGACGACCGCTACCCGTCACAAGTGCACGAGCTTTTTATTTCAATGGCACCTCAAAGGGAAATTCCCCTTCGAGGGCTTTCTTTGGGGGTTAAAACGACGCAATAGGTCAAAAAGGACTCTCACACAAGTAGACGAAAAGGGTAGATAAGTCAGTAAGTCAGACATAAAACACTCGGGGACAACCACGATGACCCGTGACCCCCTCTCCCTTACTAATTCTAAGAGCAGGAGTTAAATCAATGTTCCTAACGTTACATCTCATCCAAATGTCAACACCCTCCATGTGTCTCATCCTTCTTGTCTCCCCGATATGGATCGCCTAAAGGGAAAGTCATAACCTAGAAGGATCTAAAAAGAATGAGCCACCCTTGGTGGACTCGAGGAACGGAGAAGTAGTAGGACAACCGTCAAACTCGAGTGGGGCTCCATGAGACGAGGTAGTTACTCTACAGACTAACCCTTTCAGTCCCTTAATGAGACGTGCATAAAGGAGTGACCTTTCTCCTTAACTGAAGACTTTGGTGAACTACATACCAAAACGGCCTTAAATCTAAGTAAAATTGATGATCCCGAAAAGACTAGTTTTGTTGGACAGGTCTGTCAATGTATATATCTGATTTCATATAGAACCATATTGTGAAACGATAGATAGGAAGATTTGGTAATTTGTTTAACGAAATATACATTTAAGTCATATATCATATATCGTACACACATAAGGACTTATATTACGTATATTAAAATTCAATAAAATGTTTCTACCTTATTATGATTTGATAGATGTCACACACGGAGGGACGGGAAGGGGGTAGTGTCAAAGCCGCTAAAAAGATAAAACCAGACGGACTCTTCCTGGGTCAAGAAGATCTTATTATACCAACTGGAAGATCCTAGGACCTCACTCATCACGGGGTTCCTGGATCCAAAGACAGTAGTTTTCGATGGACCGTCTTGGAACTTGAACAGTAGAACAAGAATTCGTGACCCTGGGTTTAAAAGGTCTGATTGTAAAGGGGTTTCACGTGACACAAAAATCTACTTGCAGTAAGGTTTAGTCCCATGAACCTACGTCTTCAGATCCTGTACGGGACCTACACCAACTTCTCATTCGACCGGTCCTAACCCTATTCCTCCTATTACAACCCCCCCGTGACGATTTACGGTTCGTCTTAAGATCCGTGACCCCGGTGTCGCCTTTTGACTTTCGGGAAGGAAGTCACCCTGAAGTTAAGACCCTACTCACGATATCTCTTTTCTTGTGTTTACAAACTCCGACCTTCTCAGTACGATTGTTTAAGTCTCTCCACTCACTACTTCTGTTCGACCCATTCCGAAACTCTTCTTTCGTGAGTGAAAACTCTTTTCACATAGTAAAGTGGAGTGACGTGGAGGAGAGATAAAGGATCTGATTTGAAGTACCAGGAGTATTAGAGGGAGGGTGGAACATAAGTGACAGTCGAGAGTACGGGGAAAGAGAAGTAGACAAAATCGACTGTCTGGTGTCAGAACCAATGTATTTTAAGAAGTGGATGGGTGTGGACACGTCAACTGTCACCAACATATTTTAGTAAGTCGGTCGTAGAACAGACTCTAAGTACTAGTAGTTGGAGTCCTTCCCCTAGTAAAGTTGTAAAGGGGGTAGATAAGTGAAAAGGATGAGTGTTCTGTTGGTAAAGGATGATAAAGGAGGGTTGTGGAGTATAGGGTAGAAGTGAGAGTTACTGAAGTGTACTGACTCTTTTTCCTTCGTTAGTCTTACTTTTAGTGGCTGAAGACGGCGAAGTAGATGAATGGAGTATTGACACCTAACTACAAATAATTTCGGACCAGAGGTCCGGTCGTCATAGTCGTGGTGATTCCTTGAACAGCCTTTACTTTTACTAACCTAAGGTGAAATTTGGATAACTTAGTTTAAGTCTCCCACCCCGGGTCGTTAGACACGAAATCATTCACGAGTCCACTAAGACTACTTCAAATTCTCAAACACTTGGTTACACAGACCCTGATTCATACAAAGATACTTCTCAGGGAAACGTGTGGTCTGAAATCAGAGTCGTAGAGTCCTTGTGGTGAGGTAGTTTAGAAGGTGTAGGGTTAAAATGGAAACAACCTAGTAAGGGTAGTCGTATTTTTACACGACGGAAAAAAGGGTAAAGAAAACAGTCAATGTTGAGTAAAGAGAGAAAGAGAAACGTAGTTCTGGGGTTTCTCCTTCGACAATGAGGGACCGAGGTAAAGGGGGAGTAAAAGAGATTGGGTGAGGTTAGTCCGAAAGTAGGAGAAGTAAAGTCACCGTGACTTGGACAGTTCCAGTGGTCACTGGAACGTAACAATTAAGAGTCGGGGATAAACTGGATATTTACCGTTCACTAAAGGAACTATGTGAAACAAGTGAACCTAAGGTCGTACCGTGTGTGTGAAGGACCAAAAGGAGGACAAAATGACCAACAAGGATAAATCAGAGAAACCAACCAAGAAGGAGACGAAAAACGGGAGAACTACGGTCTCACTAGATCCCCGAATCAGGAACTGGACGTGAGTGATCTAAAGTAGGTCAGGTTCCCGAAATTTGTGGTAGGTACACGGTTGATGAAGGTTTACAGCTCAGTCAAGTCCAGACAGGGACCGTTAGACCATATAAGTCAACGGTCACGTCAGAGAGGTGATTTCAGAGTGGTTATAGAGTTTGGATTGTGAATATATTTGGATGTGTGGGGGGCGGAGGATTAGACGGGGTAGAGTACATCATTCAAGTAGAGAGAGTAAAGAGTCCGGTTTAGGACTCTCATTACACACTGAGAGAAGGAATATAGGATGCAGTATTAACAGGTATTCAGACTGACCAACAGGTGAATGGTATAGATACCAGTTCAATAGTAGGAGAGAGTGGATCTACTGACGTGGTCAGAAAATCGACTAAAGGGATTACCGAGTCACCCATTTCTTAGGCGGACGTTACGTCCTCTGTGGTCAAACTAAGGACCCAGTCCT
Source organism: Capra ibex (assembly GCA_006410555.1). Classification (NCBI taxonomy): domain Eukaryota; kingdom Metazoa; phylum Chordata; class Mammalia; order Artiodactyla; family Bovidae; genus Capra; species Capra ibex. The sequence goes on from SJYO01016970.1 coordinate 10,876,017, forward strand.
TCTAGGCGACCTCTTCCCTATCCAATGGGTGAGGTCATACGAACCCGGAGGGACCACCAAGTCCACCATTTCTTGGACGGACGTTACGTCCTCTGGACCGAAGCTAGCCCCAACGTCTCAGCCTGTACTGACTCGCTGAAAGTGAAAGACAGGAGGTGTGTCGTTATTTCCCTAGGACACCTTTTCAAGTAGTCTAGTACGGTGAAGCCTCGAGTCTGAAACAGAGCCGAGGGTAGAGTGAGATCTCATCTCCGGTTTCGGAAGTCGTCGAGTGTCTAAGAATGCGGTAGAACTCGTAGTGTTAAGGTAAAAGTAGAGTGACAAGAACAGAAAAAGGAGTGGAACAGGAGGGGCGAAGAGAAGTCTGGGCGGCCCAAGGATAGTGTCCCGGACGTGGGACCAGCCCAGAAGGCGGACCTTATGGAAGGACGCAAATAGACGTTCAGGGCGAGTGGGGAAAAGGTCGTTCCTAAGGGAGCGGTCGCTCTAGAGAGGTCTGCTAGGATAAATGTAAGCGAGAAGGTAGAGGGTACGACGGACGAAGGGAACGAGACCCGAATATCCGTCGTCATTTGGGCTCTAACGTAAGTGGCGTCTAGACGAAGAGATTCCACCTCTCAGTCCTTTCGATTATTTTTCCACTGTGTTTAATTTTATTAACTAATAGTTAATGACCAATGGTCTTAAAATTTTTATATCAAAGATAGGAGGTTAAGGTCTAAAGAACCCCTCTATCTTGTGACTGGACCTTCAGTCTTCGGAACTTAAGATCGGGACCTAGATAGTATTTCCGCGAAACACTGGACACCGTTCGTTCAGTAGTCCGAACCAGTCGGGTCCTTCACTCCCTTGATCCGATTTACTAGATACTCCAACTGGAAGGTTAGTACAGTTGGGACGATGGTTTTATTTAAACGTGTGACAGCCACAAAGAGTAGACGTGACGTGGTGGAGAGGTACGACAAAGATAAAGGACGGACCCCATGACGTAGACGGAGGAAAGAGTAGAGGACAGTGAGAACAGGAAAGTAGGAGGAAGGTGTGTCGACGGACTTACTTACATGTACATATTTAGCCTCGTACGGGTGAACAGAGAACTCGGGAGATTGTCGACGGGCGACGTGAATCTTAACGGGGACACGAGGAAGACCGGACGTCCCGGGTAGTGGCAGACCGGGACCAAAGTCGGTGTCACCAGAGGTCGGAGAGGTCATACGGTTCGAGTAAAGGTGGTACCGTCAGGAAACAGAACGAACGCGCAAGAAGGAGCACACAAGAGGACCACTAAAGGAGAGAGAAAAATAAAAAAAAGGAGCTTGAGTCGAAGTTGTAGTAAAGGACTCACACTCGTAAGAAAGGACTAGTGACATCCATTTCGGTCAAGAGGAAAAAAATTTAAGTGGAGGGATGAATAAAAGACAAACGTACGATTGTAAATAAAATTTGGCACGTTGTAAGCGTGTTACCTTATGGTATGTTAATATGTGTTCTATCGATACATAACTATATCTCACTGAAGAATTCTATATAACAATTCACTTTTTTTAGGGTTCCACGTCCGATCTCACACATCTTATGGTGGCAAACATATTTTCCAACCCCAGCCCCCCCCTTATATAAACGAACATATAAGTATACAAAAGAGACCTGCCCATGTCTTCTTTGACTCTTGTAACGACCGGAGATACCTCCCCCGATCCACCGATCCCCGTCCTTACCCTCCGAAGTGACACATGGAAAAACATAAAACTTAGTATGTCACATGGTGGACAATGTTTATTTATGTATTTATAATGTTCAACACACGAACGAAACAAAGGACAGAGGGGTTTCTCTTGTGTTTGTAGTACTTTCACATACGGTACAGGAATAAGGGATGATACGGGAGTCGTGAGTTGTGTCGCGGACCGTGGATTGTCACGAGTTATTCCTTGATGTCCTACTTACTTACTCCCCTACTTCCAGTAAGGACGAGGTATTGACTAAAGTTCTGACCTTCTGTACCTGAGTTCCTGGTCGGCAGATCTCCGCGGCTTACACTTGACAAAACAACACACATGTCAAAAATAACAATAGTTATTTGAAACTTTTTGTTTTCCCAACCCCCCCACCACATACCACCCACTTTGCACCTCCTGGAGGAAGGGTTAACTCTCGGGTTCACGGTGTTTTCCTGTCACAGGACGAATCTGGTACAGCGTCAGTACCGGAGCCGTGTACCGTCGGACTCCCTGTCCGTTTCGTCGGGGGAAAGGACTCCAGAGTCTTGCAAGTCCTAGTGTGGCGTGAGGTCAAGACTCTGACAGAAGAAGGGATCTACCATTTGAAACAACTCCAGTCCTTGATGTAAACAGAACAAGTGGTCATATGAATCTCGGACCGTATCTGCACTACTTTCTTAGTAAGTTTCTTGTTAAACACACCTTTCGGGTGGTAGTCCTCGACAGTAAGGGGTAGATCGGTCCTCCACCGTAGTCTCCTCGTAAAAGACTCAACAGCCAAGGGAGGTTCGGATGTCAGACCCCACATCTCGACATAAAACTGGTCCCTGCGCCGCCTCCCCTGTCCATGGACCGAAAAACTGTTTGAATGATTCGTCGAGATGATCCGTAACTCCCAACATTCTTCTCTATGTCTACCCTCTGTCTTCGGAGTGTGTCTTTAGTTGTGATACGTCCTTCTCTTCTCGATAAAGACCGGGAATCCTTAAGACTCTCCCCTCCTAATTCAAACTCCGTAAACCCCTTTCAAGTCTCCTTCACTGGAGACTTGACCCGGAACTTTTCCTTCTAAATCCGTCAACCTCCTGTAATACCCATCTTCCTTACCAAAGTACTCTTTGACACTCTGACCACTTAACGGTTCTTATCGACTCAATAGGGTTAAACCACCCTCTGTAAGACGAGACTCTTAAATGGGAAAACAACTTTCCTGTTTTCTGAGCACCTTAATCACGCTACGTACGTGATCATTGAGTTCTTTATCGGTCACGTGACTCCAGAAACACAGTCCGTTCATCACCTCTGAGGTATGTACACAACAACTTACTCACTTAGTACCCCGAGACCAAAAAAAAGCGTGATGCAGTGTACAGGAACGACTACGGAATACTCGTACAAAAGGTTCCGAGAAAGGAGGACACAGACTTCGAGGAGTGCCTGTCGAAAAGAAAGAGAGTTTCTGTCTTTCGGACCGGGGTTTCCCCTTTCCTAATGTTAATTGGACACTCCGAGGGTCACAGGTCTCGGAGGAAATAACCTCCCAAGGGTTCCGGACAAAGACTTTGTATCAGAGGAAGGCGCGCGCGCGCGCACACAATCAGCGAGTCAGCATAGGTTGAGAAACCTGACATCGGTACATCTAGGGTGCCTGACATCGGGTGGTCTGAAGAGACAGGTACCTTAAGAGGTCCGACCTTTGACCTCACCCAACGGTAAAGGAAGAGACCCAGAGGAAGTAATCCTGACTCTATTTTCATTAGTAGTGAATATAAAAATATCTTTGACTACAGAAGGTATCGAAAGGATAACTATTTGGGTGACCTTTGTAAAGTTAGGAGTAAGAATTAAGTCTTCTGACGAGGAAAGAATTTTGTAAGAGGAAGGCTGAACACACTGGGGAACGAGAGATCAAATGGTGGACGGAGAGAGGGGAAAAGTAGACGACTGAAGAGAAGGAGAGACCTCGGTGAAATCCGACTCAAGATCCAGGATCGGAGGAGAACGAAATAAGAGACGGACCCACTATAAGAAGGGACACCAAAGTCGATAGTAGATCTACAGTCGGTAGGAGACCCGTGGTCGGGTGTGTAGGGTGTCGGATGAACCGAAAAAACAAACCTACAAAGAACCCGTAGAATTAAAGTTATACATATTTTTGAGTAGAAGAGATGGATAAGGGGATGGTCCCACTTACCGGCGTAGTGGGTCGAACAACTCGGTCGGTCTTCGTACACACACACACACACTCAGTAGGAACAGAGTTCAGGGCTAGTAAGGTGGGGGAGTGAGAGGACTTAGAAGGTGAAAGAAGGGAAGGGTAGTAGTGATGACAGTGGAGGTCGATGGACGAGACGATCCGGTAAGAGAGGAGTCATCGGTTACACTGAAAAATTTTTACGGTAATTCTAGTACGGTGTTGAGTCGTAGTAAGGATAGGGAAGGGTAAAAAAACTCCAGTAATAACAACAAGAAGGTAAAGGGAAGATATTTCAGGATCGGGAAATTGGTACTGGAAGTTCTGGGACGCACTAGACCGACTACGGGTGGAGAGTCTGAGGAAGAGGAAGAGTCTGAGGAGGAGGTGAGATGAAGTCGATCCTCTTTAAAGTATATTCGTAAGTAAGTTAGTAAGTAAGTCCGTTGGTCCATAAATATCTCGCGGAGTAACCACGGTCCACACCATGATCCACAAACCTACACTTGTTCCCCTTATAGAGACGGGAGCACTGGGGAGGGCTCCAAGGAGAAGGACGAAGTCCGACAAAAGTATGTGACGAGGGAGGTGGAGTTGACGGAGGAGGTTGTATGCGTGAGATGAAGGGAGTTGATGATTGCGGCCGAATAGTGAGTCCAGTTTTAACTTGTAGTGAAGGAGAGACTTCGAGAGGACCCCGACGGTCCGAGGAAATCTTGAGCACAGTGTCTAGGGTCCCCAGGACTGGAACGGAAGCAACACGTAAGACAAAGGGGACGACCTGGTCTCCGAGGTACTCTTACTTTTGGTCTGGAGGCCACAAGTGGCCACGGACCGTGCTACGGACCGAGCGCAGTACTAAAGTCATGTCTACTTACTTTCCTGTGTCCGTAAAGGAAACCCAGACGAGAAAATATTATAAACTCCTACTGTGGAATTTCCGAGTATCTGTCCCGGTGGGATCACCGTCGGAACGTGTCAGGTCAGATGGTCCACGGTTACGACACGAAATTTGCTCCGGAGCCTGACGCTATAGTGGAACCAAGTTCCTTCGTTTGTGGGTCCGACGTGTATCTAATCGACGATTTCGGAAAGTACGTCAGTCGGACAGGACGTCTTTCCGTCAGTCTCCACAGTCTGTTTCCTGGCCCCGAAAGGTCCCCTCCCTAAGATCGAAGGTCAGAACCGGTGAACAATCAACACACTTGTGCAGTAAGTCGCAAAGACGGGGTGTCGGAAGGACGGACACCCTTTCTGTCCATATTAGTATACACACAACGACCCGACCACCCTCCTCAAGTACTCGACAGTGTCTCCTGAACCCTCGGTAATCTCAGTCAGAGGAAGTATTGAAGTTCCGTCACGTCCAATAAACAATCGTCAGAACCAAGACCCAGTCTGTCTGGTCTCAGACTCTGGACCGAAACAGTGAAGGATCACTAGACTGGAACCCCTTCAGTACACTGTAGAGACTTAGAATCAGACGTACTCACCTTTTACGTCTGTTTCAACATGGACGTAGGTCACTCACGAATACACTTCTCGTACATATATTTCTCGAGTCGGGTCTCGGACCATCACGAGGTATCTACGTACATCGTAGTTCTACCACTGTCAGTTCCTCTGTCTTTTACGCGGACTTCAAGACTAGGAGTGACCACTCAAGTAAAGTTTGGACAAATAGTTCGCAGATTGAACACCTCGTAGAATACCTTCCCATAGTAAGTTATACCTGGGGGAGAGAGGGTTCAGATCCTACCCTCTCTCCTGTATTTATTCTTTCACACACGGTTCACTATTTGCAATAAAATAGTTTCCAATAATTCCCTCAAGGGACCACCAGGTCACCAGTCCTGAGACTAACCTATGGACCAGTCCCTTGACTCACTCTACGGTGTTCGACATATCACACCGGTTTTTTTTTTTTGTTTGGTTTGGTTCTCTGAGTTTTTGAACAACTTACTTTCTTCGATCTTCGTTTCCTCAGGCATGTACTAAGGTGAAAATACTTCAAGATCTAGACCACTACCTCTCTTCACACTAAGGGTGACCCCGTGACCGACCCTCTTCGTACTCCCTCGAAAGACCTTTACAAGACAGAACTAGACCCATCACCTGGGGACCAACATACGTTTTATACGTTTTTAAGGTGTTAAGTCTAAACACCTTTAGAATGTCATTTGACATACATTTAATATAAAAATTTTTAACGTGGTCTCCTCAAATCTCTTCCCTCGCTGAGGAAGGTCGGTATACCTGTTCCTTCCGACATACCTGACCTCTCCCTTATCTCTCCTTTACTGGGGAAACAGAGAGAACCACCGAGTCATTGTTTCGTAGATTTGTTTCGTGAATTTACCTCAGGCTTTAGTAGTCATTCACCAAAACCTCTAATAAACGAGAGACAAATGTAACTTTTTTTTTCAAACTCTAATACATTAACGGTTTCAATTTCAGTCCCTCCATTAATAGTTCACATTGTACTCACGAGATAAAAACCGGAGCGCCGATCGAGAAGACCGGGAAGTAAGGGAAGTCGATTACACTAACGTTCAACAAAACGACCAAGAGAAGACAGCCTCCGCCGACTACTACCCTCCGTCACCTGCCCCTTTGTGTCTCACCTTACTATTTAGTGTAGAGACGACCCGAAGTGACAAGTGTCTCGTGGACACACGTGTCGCAGAGTGGACTACTATCGTTAGATCCTCACCCCGCCCCCATAGTCAGTCCCAATAGCTAACGTTCGTTATCTTTGGTTAAGACCCATCGAATTCGTCTCTTGCTCACACAACCCTCCAGTAGTTTATCGAGTGTCTTAGTGTCCCTTTGGCCTCTTGATCCCAGTCTTTTGTCCGTCCTCAGTTTCCTTCGAATGAATTCAGACCCATAAACTCCGACAGAAACGAAGTCGTCGAAGCGATAGTACCAATGTAAACCTTTAGTAGCTCTGTCTAAAAGTACATTCACCATCGCACCTGTAGCGACTACCTTTCATTAAACTGGTCGTTTCTTCCCTCAAAGGTCCTACCTGAGTAACCTACTCGTCTCCGTCCCTCCATCCTTCTTGAAACTTCCACACGAACCCCTTGACTCAAACAACGTTCCATCGTCTCTCGATTTCGACCCTTCCCTTCACCTCCGACATGGCACTTCTCGGAACACACAGACCCACTACTCAACCATGAACTCGGTCTCCCGTCATTCCTACGAACCTCCAAAAATAAATGAATAAATAACCTGACGTAGTCCTAAATAAACCCCGAAGGGGTCATCGAACTGAAGGGACCACCGAATCTGCCATTTCGCAAACGGATGTTACGTCCTCTGGACCCAAGTTAGGGACCCAGTCCTTCTAGGGGACCTCTTCCGTTACCGTTGGGTGAGGTCACGAGAACGGACCTTTTAGGGTACTGTCTCCTCGGACCATCCGATGTCAGGTACCCCAGTGTTTCTCAGCCTGTGGTGACTCACTGAAGGGAAAGGGAAAGGGGTAACCGAGTCGACCATTTCTTGGGTGGACCGTCACGTCCTGCCTCTTCCGTTACCGTGGGGCGAGGTCATGAGAACGGACCTTTTAGGGTACCTACCTCCTCGGACCGTCCGACGTCAGGTTCCCGAACGACTCCCAACCTGTGCTGACTCGTTGAAATGAAAGTGAAAAGTGAAAGTGCGTAACCTCTTCCTTTACCGTTGGGTGAGGTCACAAGAACGGACCTCTTAGGGTCCCTGTCGTCTCGGACCACCCGACGGCAGATACCCCAACGTGTCCCAGCCTGTGCTGACTTCACTGAATCGTCCTCGTCGTCGGTTACATCCTCCACACCCAAACTAGAGACCCTTCTAGGGGACCTCCTCCTTTACCGTGGGGTGAGGTCGTAAGAACGGACCTTTTAGGGTACCTGTCTCCTGAGACCACCCGATATGAAGGACCCCAGTACTTTTCAGTCTGTGCTGACTCGTACGTGCGTGCGTGTGTCCCCAGAATAGACGTCACACACCCGAACCAACGGGGCACCGTACACCCTAGACTCAAGGGGTTAGTCCCTAGCTTGGGTGTAGGGGACGTAATCTTCCACCTAAGCATTGGTGACCTGGTGGGCCCTTCAAGAGGGAACCTCCAAAAACTTGTTCCCTCATTCTAAAACATAAGGTGAAATCCTCCTTATTGGACCATGGGTGTTCTCCTGACACACTTCGTCCTTCTCAGACCTGGACCCGGACGACTGTATCCTTCACTGTGAGAGTGGAGGAGGACTCTACGACTCCGACTCCTGGGATCTCCCGAAACCACGGACCCAGTGACCTTGGTGCTCTTTCGTCAAAGTCCTCACGCGACTCCGGTCACACGTTACAATCTCCGACTCAACCCCACTCCTAAGCCCCAAAGTCCGTCTACTCTTGTGTCCGGGATTCAGGTTCGAAAGGTGGTTGATGGGGGGGTCGGGTGGTGACAGAAGTCGAGGAAGACCCGAGGGGCATAGAGGGGGCTGGGGTGTGAGAAGGGGACGGAGTCCCGACTCAGGAAGACCTAAAACGAGAAAGTAGGACAAAGGGGTCGAAATACCTCTTAGAATCGTAGACCCGGTAGATTTCTGGAATCTACTTGGTCGCCTCCGAACCCCTTCCCTGTCCTGATCGGTTCCTGTGTCGGTCCCTTTCCGTCTCGGTTCTCACTTCGAAGCAGAGAAGACGGGGCAAGTCCCGGGACTGATCTGTGCAAAGAAGACTCTGTGACATGGGTTGACTCGGGACAGTGACCCAATATAATATCACAGCACCACCGTAGGTAAGTCAAACTAACGTATAAGGCACCCGTTGAATTTTAAGGACTAAACTACACAGAAGGTTACTCTGCGCCGTCTCCGGATAAAGAAGCAGGAACTACAAGGGAGGTCTTGATCTCAGGTCCCGAGAAGTGCCCCTCGAGAACCCGGACCACAACTCCGGCCGAAAGGTAGAGTTGGACCCCTCTAAAGAATCGTGTCTGGGACGTCGGAAGTCTGACTAAGGGTTTCCGTCACGGGGTACTCTCTTGTGCTTCGATCCTCCATGGGACCATCTTCCGAACTCGGTCGGAAGACGAGGAACCTTTAGGGAGATCTCTGGCGAAGTGGAAGGTCCCTTATCAGATCGTGGTGGGGGTCCGACATGTCCGGACCATACGATACAGAACGATCTCATAGGAATCCCCGGGTCCTGTGTAAAATACAAGTAGGGAGTCGAACACGAAGGTTCTAGTACACTCCTCACAGTTCAGTTCGATGTGTGGACTGGGACTCCTCAAAGGACCACCAGGTCACCAACCCTGAACAGTGAAAGTGACGGTTCCCGGACCCAAGTTAAGGATCGACCCCTTGCTTCTAGGGTGTTCGGTGTCAAATCAAGTCAAGTCAAGTCAGCGAGTCAGCACAGGCTGAGAAACGCTGGGGTACTTAGCGTCGTGCGGTCCGGAGGGACAGGTAGTGGTAGAGGACCTCAAGTGAGTCTGAGTACTGGTAGCTCAGGCACTACGGTAGGTCGGTAGAGTAGGAGACAGCAGGGGAAGAGGAGGACGGGGGTTAGGGAGGGTCGTAGTCTCAGAAAAGGTTACTCAGTTGAGAAGAGTATTCCACAGGTTTCATGACCTCAAAGTCGAAATCGTAGTAAGGAAGGTTTCTTTAGGGTCCCAACTAGAGGAAGTCTTACCTGACCAACCTAGAGGAACGTCAGGTTCCCTGGGAGTTCTCAGAAGAGGTTGTGGTGTCAAGTTTGCGTAGTTAAGAAACCGCGAGTCGGAAGAAGTGTCAGGTTGAGAGTGTAGGTATGTACTGGTGTCCTTTTTGGTATCGGAACTGATCTGTCTGGAATCAACCGTTTCATTACAGAGACGAAAACTTATATGATAGATCCAACCAGGATTGAAAAGAAGGTTCCTCATTCGCAGAAAATTAAAGTACCGACGTCAGTGGTAGACGTCACTAAAACCTCGGGTTTTTCTATTTCAGACTGTGACAAAGATGACAAAGGGGTAGATAAAGGGGACTTCACTACCCTGGTCTACGGTACTAGAAGCAAAAGACTTACAACTCGAAATTNGGAGAAAGTGAAAGTAGTTCTCCGAAAAATCAAGGAGAAGTGAAAGACGGTATTCCCACCACAGTAGACGTATAGACTCCAATAACTATAAAGAGGGTCGTTAGAACTAAGGTCGAACACAAAGAAGGTCAGGTCGGTGTCCACACAGGTTTTTTGTTTGTTTGTTTTCTGGTTTTTTGTTCGGACTCGAACCTAATCTCTAAGGGTCCCTTTATGGGTGGGAGGTGAGATTGAGTCCGGTTGTGTATGTGTAAAGGAACAAAAAGGGACACGGTCTGCTCTCTAAAAAAAGAATTAGAGGAGAAGACGGTTCTTACATCAGGACCCTCCCAGGACAGAGTCAAGATTGAGGAGCAGGACATAGTAATCTTGGACCCGAGTCGATGGGGAACAATAGAGAGGTGAGTTAAGGGATGGGACTCTTAGAAGGGGACGAAGAGGAGTTGAAGTGGGACCTCCTTAGAGTCGTACCGACACTAGTACGAGTTCTTGGAAGTCGCCGAGGGGTACCTAATCTTTGCATCGTGTAGCAATCGATTCATCGCAAAGTCTGGAGAGTAGTGGTCGCTGAGGGTCGTCTCTCCGGTGGCCTGTCCGTCTCGTCATCGGGTCGTCCATAGTCCCTCTTCACGGACGGTGGACGACCGGGAACGGACCGTGTTGCTACGGGGGAAGAGACAGTGAGTGTACGAGGAGCCTGAAGAACACGGACAAAATAAGTATTGTCTCTTCCCTACTCTTTTTTTTACGATAAAATTTTTTCGACGGGGTTTACCATTTAAAATACAATACATATAAGTTGTTCCCTTTATCACCCCCTTTATCTTTCCCCTTTTCACCTTCGTCACTGTCTAAAAGAAAAGAAGCCGAGGTTTTAGTAACGCCTACCGTTGACGTCGGTACTTTAATCTTCTACGAACGAAGAAGCTTCTTTTCGAATACTGTTTGGATCTGTCGTACAATTTTTCGTTTCTGTCGTGAAACGGTTGTTTCCAGGTAGATCAGTTTTCGATACCAGAAAGGTCATCAGTACATACCTATACTCTCAACCTGGTATTTCTTCCGACCCGTGGTTTCTTACCTACGAAAGCTTGACACCACGACCTCTTCTGAGAACTCTCAGGGAACCTGACGTTCCTCTAGTTTGGTCAGTTAGGATTTCCTTTAGTTGGGACTCATAAGTAACCTTCCTGACCACGACTTCGACTTTGAGGTTATGAAACCGGTGTACTACGTTCTCGGTTGAGTAACCTTTTCTGGAACTACGACCCTTTCTGACACCCGTCCTCCTCTTCCCCAGTTGTCTCCTATTCTACCAACCTACCATAGTGGCTGAGTTACCTGTACTTGTAACCGTTTGAGACCCTCTATCACTCCCGGTCCCTCCGGACCGGAAGACGTCAGGTACCCCAACGTTTCTCAACCTGTGTTGAATCGCTGACTTGTTGATATTGTCATAAGTTGTTCTTTTTTTAGACGGTCCAAAGTAAAGTAGAACCACATTCTGATGGAATTTTTTTAAAAAAATTACAAAATAAGTGTAAACGAAAAAGTGAAAATCACATGAGTGTCTTTTAACCCTGTGGAATTCGTCAAATTGTCGTTAAAAACATTCGTTTCAATGTAAGGTAGAAATACAGTTTAATCAGTTTCGAAGAGGTCATAAATGTTTTGTACTATCTGTTCTACGATATGTTTTGGTGACGTAGACTTCTAGAAAAGGAAACAAGACTTTCTAGTGACCTTTTCTTTCGTAACAGACGTCTTCTGACGGAAAACCCCCTGTTATAAGGATGAGGCGGAGGGAACTACGGTTCCTACTTTCACGTCTTTCTTCGACTCTGGTTTTATCGTTTTGTGCAGGGTGGTCCTCTATTTGCCAGTCGGAGACCGACTAACAAAGCAACAATGACAACAAACAAAAACAAACTAATATCTACGACAAGACCAAGAAAGAGACCTCCTGGGTTCTTTACCCACACGCCGCGTCTAACCTGTGTCATTACATCCCCGTCCTTGGCTTCTTCCAGAACTCAGTTCGTCCCTTCAGGGGAGAGGACACCGTCTCCGACCTCCCCCACCCGACTTCCTGGTCTCCCCGTACCGGGTCCCCGGACCACTACCGGTAAATAGATCATCCCGTAGCCAAAGGTCGAAAGTAATTGACTTAACGTCAAAGGAGTGCTCCATGGGTTCGACAGTCGTCCCGAACACTCGCGGTGTTGATCGGACCCCGACCGCGACAGAACCCCTTACTTTCCTTCTTGGCTCCGAGAGAGACCCACTTCCACTAACCCTCCCGCCGTCGTCGGACTTTTTCACTAATGTTCCGTCGGACCTCACTAGCCCTTCGTCGCTCTCGTCGAAACATCCAATGTGCCGTTGTTCTGTATTGATATTAGATACTCACAAAAAGACGGTATGGCGTACAGAACACCCTAGAATCAAGGGGTTGCTCCCTAGCTTGGACCCCAGGGGGAGAGTGTCACTCTCGTGACTCAGGATTGGTGACCCGGCGGTCCCTTAAGGGTTGGATACTGAAAACCTAAGTCCGTCGACCAAAACTAAGTACCAACATGGAATGTTCGACACACTGGAACTCGTTCAATTGATTGGAGGGGCTCGGAGGTGACATGGGAGACAATTTACCCTTATTGTTAGGGCTGGAGTGTCCCGACAGTACTCCGACTATACTCTATGTCGTCAGGGGTGGAGTAGGGACCAAAACGAAAGACTTTAAAGTCAATGGGTACCAGTCAGTGTCAGACTTTTATAATTTACCTTTCAAGGTCTTTATTTGTTATGTCTGCAACATTTAACACGGTACAAAACTCTAACTCTACTCTAGAGTACGCCAGATCGAGTCGGATAGGTCAACACTTAGTAGGGAAACAGGTCGTATAGGAGGGACAAAGAGCGAGTCATTGACGGAGGTAATAGTCTGACTGACAGCTCCGTAGAGTCACGACCACAATTCATTGGAAACCGGGGTTTCGGGTTCTCATCGTTACGACCGTTAAGTCTATACGGTTTCTCTTCGGTACTGCGCGACGAAAATTCACTTTCAAGATTTGAATAATTCCTTTTACTAGTATACGACTCCACCGATTCTGGATGTCCTCCTTGTTCAGAAGACAGATCCTCCGACACTTCTTCCTCCTTCTTTAGACGGTGTCGCGTTTATCGGTTCCGACACCGGCGTCACACACTATTCACGAATTCACTCTACTCTTTTCACAATTTAAACATGCCATTCTATAAAACTCTCGCTCTCAATACACGTAAGTGCATTGAAAATAATATCATATAGTATACGGAGTAAATAAATATAAATGATACGTATTAAATATTTAATTTTAATAGTATCCATTCATATATATTCCCTTTTTTTATAGTATCGCATATAGACCAAACATGATAGGACAAAGTCTTTAGGTGACTCACAGAACCTTGTATAAGGAGGCTCCTGTTCCACCCCTCACGATACGACATACATATTAAGTACAGTGCATCTGGAGTCAAGTTGGCATACTTTAGGGAAAAAAACACAAGTTTACCCCAATTCTCCGTTCAAGTATAACAATCCAGAGTGTTCCTGGACTCCCCGTAGGGTCCACCCAGTCACCATTTCTTAGGCGGACGTCACGTCGTCTGCTTCAAAGTTGGGGACCAAACCCTTCTAGGGGACCTCTTCCTTTACCGTTGGGTGAGGTCATAAGAACGGACCTCTTAGGGTACCTGTCTCCTCGGACCACCCAGGTAACCCAGGTACCCCCAGTGTTTCTCAGTCCGTACCGTCTCGTTGATGTGTTATTCCTGGGTTTTTCGTGTCCTGTAATAAAAATAACAACAACTATAATAATTCATAGAGGAGAGGTCCTTGGGAGTCTTTATAACCGTTCTTCTGACCTGAGGGACGTCAACAAGTCTCCCCTTGACCTCACCAAACCAAGACCATCATTTCCCTTCCCCCTCGGTCCCTTGAGTCTTTTGTCCCCTGAGAGTCCACTGTTAACAATGGGAGAACTTTTCTTGAAGAGAATGAACCGGGTATATGATTTACATGGAACTGGAAATTAAGATCCATAAAGGGAAAGTACCGGGGAGATTGAGGGAGTGGGTCAGGGTGGGAGTACGTCTAAAATGGACCGGGTATCAATAAAAAATTTCATTAAATAATAAAGAAAAGAAAAACCTACACGATCCAGAAACAACGACGTGAACCCGAAAGAGATCAGCACTAGTCGTCCCCTATGAGAAACAACTCCACGTGCCCGAAGAGGAACGACACCGAAGAGAACAAGGCCGAACACCCGAGATCTAGAACCCCAGTCATCAACACCGTGGCCCGAATCAACGAGACTCCGTACACCCTAGAAGGACCTGGTNCATAAAGGGAAAGTACCGGGGAGATTGAGGGAGTGGGTCAGGGTGGGAGTACGTCTAAAATGGACCGGGTATCAATAAAAAATTTCATTAAATAATAAAGAAAAGAAAAACCTACACGATCCAGAAACAACGACGTGAACCCGAAAGAGATCAGCACTAGTCGTCCCCTATGAGAAACAACTCCACGTGCCCGAAGAGGAACGACACCGAAGAGAACAAGGCCGAACACCCGAGATCTAGAACCCCAGTCATCAACACCGTGGCCCGAATCAACGAGACTCCGTACACCCTAGAAGGACCTGGTCCCTGACTTCTGTACAGGGGACGTGACCGTCCACATACAGTCCTCCAGGGACCTGGTATTGACCTCCCCCTCCGACCAGGATACCTTCGTCCACTCCGTCTCGGACCCGACGTCTCTCCTTCGTCCCCAACCCCCCCTATCCTCCCGTCCCAACCACTCCCCCCAGAGGTCCTCCTCCCTGCACCCCCTCCGGACCGAGGGAGACCCGTCGTACAAGACTGTCGTCCCAGACGCCCGTCCTTCCCGACCCCGGAAGTCCTCCCGCGACCTTCGACGTCTCTTTCCCCCGGAAGAGGTCTTGTGTCTGGACCCATACTTCGACCCTCCCCTGTTCTACCTTTACTTGTGGGGGCGGGGGTCGGACCGGAGCTCCCGCCCACCCTCCACAGAGACCCCGACCACCCGTTTCCCGGTCCTCGACCAAGAGACCCCTCTCGGCCTGTGAACCCAAGGGGAGTGATAGGGACACCTTCCTCTGTTCCCTCTCTACCGGTTGAACACTCAGGAACCCTAGAGACACGAATAAAGTGTCTACGAACTTCTCGTCAGACTTAGTGCAACGGTTCACGTCACTTCCGTCCTGTGGGTCGGAGACAGAGGTCCGGGGAGGAGTGCACGGGGGGGATGGGGCGGACGACAGAGACGGGGAAGTCGGTCTGACCGTCGTCCTCCTCTAAATGACTAAAGATTCTTCTCCTTTTATCGAAACAACCTAAAAAAAAAGACAAATAATATTTTCTAAATCTGTCACTGTATTTCTATAGAAAGAAAGACGTAAGGGAGGAAGGAAGGAAAGATGGATGGATAAATAGGTAGATAGATATTCACTCGTTTTAGTGCACCAGGGAGGTCGGAGGTCTGAATCGAGGGTAATCGCAAAACCACCGTTCGAAAGGTGTGAAACAAAAGAATACGTAAGTATACGTCCAGTGGGTCTTCAGACAACCCCAGAATTCTACTTCTTTTCCGCCCGAACTTGGGAAGTAGGGTACGGGTGACCTTTAGCCTAAGGGAGGAGCTTCGTCTCAAAGAGGTCCCTCTTTGTACTCGAGTCAGTGGAGACAGAGATAGAAGGGTCGAGGGGGTTTACCGAAGGAACCACCAAATCACCATTTCTTAGACGGATATTACGTCTTCTGTGTCCTCTGGGTCCAAACTAGGGACCCAGTCTTTCTAGGGGGCCTCCTCCCGTACCGTTGGGTGAGGTCATAAGAACGGACCTCTTAGGGTACCTGTCCCCTCCGACCGTCCGATGTCAGATACTCTAGCGTTTCTTAGTCTGTACGACTTCGCTAACTCGTGTGTGTCGCGTACACATTGTGTAGGTCCACCGTCGACTCTGAACCTTAGATCGAGGAAATGAGGTAAAGGTCTTTTCAAGGGAAGTGTTCTTTGGTACACATATGTACAACGTTTGTAAAGATTCCACCCTCCCTATTACCACCCCTCATCTTCGGTAACTTCTAACTTCCAACTGTACGACAATTCCGGAACCACGGGTAAGGCGGGAGGAAGGAAAAGAACAAGGAAGGCGGGGTCAAGTACAAGAAGAATTACGTAGAGAGAGGATCCGACCGGACTCTCACTTACGTGGACCCACGTGCGAAGGAGGAGTTCACCAAATAGTTTCACAATAGAAAATCTCGCTGTCAAGAGAGAGGTTCCTCGGGTGACGGTAGACAATTCTACTGTCAAGAAAGGTAGGACGATCTGTATAGTAAAAAAGAGTTTACTCGAGTAAGATGAGTAGGAGATACTGTTGCTTTGACTATAAGGGGGGGGAGGTAAAATGTTTTCTCCTTTGACTTTACTTAGAACCGAGAACGGATTTCCGACGAGACGGGTCGAGAAGTGCACGGGTCCTGAGACCCAGTCCGTCGAGATAGGGACCTCAACGTGTGTGAAGACTTTTGTAGAGAGTAATCACACAAATTATAACACAAAGAAAAAGGAGGAAGGAGGTCTTCCATTTGAGTGACTCCGGCGTCTGACAGGTAAGACAAGTGACGAGACAGAAGTCTTAATTAGCGTATCATCTAACAAAGAAGTCTCTTTACCTCAGTTATCCTACATATATACATCTCTCTGAGTCAATAAAATGCCTTAAGCGAGTCCATTAATACTTTCGACCGTTCAACTTTGGACATCCCACCCGACCGTCTGACCTCCGGGTCCCTTCTCGTTAAGTTCAGACTTGACCCCTTAAGTTCGACCCCTTAAAGAAGAACGAACTCCCTCAAATCTGAAACAAGTTAAGTCAGGAAGTCGACTAACCTACTCTGGGAGGGAGGAGGAGGGGGGGGGGGCGGGTGGCGGGGGTCGTAATATCACGAAGGTCCACCGTGTCACCATTTTTTAGAGGGACGGTTACGTCCTCTACGTTCTCTATCAGAGCTAGGGACCTAGTCCTTCTAGGGAACCTCATCAATTACCGTTGGATGAGGTCATAAGAACGAACCTTTCAGGGTACCTGTCTCCTCGGACCACCCGATGTCAGGTACCCCACCGTTTCTCAGTCTGTGTTGACTCGCTGATTCGTACATACGTATGAGTGTAATACCTCCCGTTAGCTGAAATGCGCTTCAGACGGTTGAATGTACAATTATAGTAGGTTTTTGCGGGAGTCTCTTTGTAAGTCTTATGACAAACTGGTTTATAGAAACGTGTCACGGGTCGGTTCGACTGTGTGTAAAATACACAGTGTTATCCGTGTACTGTTGATAAACAACTTACTCACTGTTACTTACTTACTTACTTGAATTCCTCTCACGCTCAGAAGGGTCCAAGTGTGTCGACCATTTTTTCTTCCGGGTCCAAAAGTCTTGAGTCACGTCCGTCGACAAGAAAGGTAGGATGGTGTCCCGCAGATCCTTACGACTGGTCTCGGTCGGAACACACCAAGGGTCCTGACGAACAGTCCCGTATGTTCTGAAAGAGAGGAGAGGTCAGTTTTATTCGATGAAGGACACACTCCATGTGCGGGACGTCAATTAAGAGAGACGACAACACAAAGTGGACCACGACAATAGCGTGGACCTTACATAGAAGGGGAGGAGATATAAAATAGGTAAATAAATAAGTAAGTTGTTTTTAAAGAAATCGTAGATGTTGTTCCACCCATCATTCTGAATCGTGACCATTGTGTCTCTACTTATCTCTCTATTTCACGGACGGAAAGACCTCGTGAATGTACGATCATGACCCTTTTGTCTGTGTTGAGTTAACTCCTTCGCTTGTTCTATTAAAGTCCACCAGTAGTCACGACCCTTCTTTTGGCCCTTCATTATTGTCCACTGCTTGTCCGACTACACTTTCTACCACGATCCTTACATTAAATCTACCTCGAATCCCGACCACAAACTCCACTCTGGGGTTGGTGCACACCTCGCCCCCTTCTTGTGAGATTCACCTTCCTTGTCCTACACGGTTCCATATTCCGTCTTGTTTAAACTACACAATCTTCTCTTCTCTCTTTTTTGAGTATGGATAATGTGTCAAAGACAATCTGTACACGATCCGAGACCTTATGTTTCTATTTATCCCGTACCAGTGGCCCCCGCCTCCTCCCCTGAAGGACCACCAGATCACCAATTCTGAGACTCGAGAGTTACGTCCTTTGTGTCCAAGTTAGGGACCAACCCCTTGATTCTAGGGGATGCCGTCCCGGTTTTTATTTTTTTTTTTTTTTTGTTGTTTTTCCGTCCCGTATCAGGAAAGGGGATTTCTCAAGTAATAACCCCCTTTCTGTTTGTACTGTCGATGGTGGGAAACTCACTAGATGGGTGCGGTACTTGGTTACTGGCGTAGGGACCGTCGGTATACACATGAGACACCGGTGTCGAGTAACCAACGCTTCCCGCAAGTGGACTGAATTCGTCCTGGTTAGTCGAAAGAAAGGGAGTCCTAGTGACTTATCCCCCCCAGTCCGTGATGGGAACGAACGTCCCATCACGGTCGACCGTAAACAATACAGAACTCGTCCATAACGGTCCCACTGAGTCGGAGGACTGAAAGGGTTCTGACTCTCCAACGACACCTTTTTGATTCTCTCAGGGTTCTACCAGGCAGTAGGGTAGAAGTCACACGGCCCAACTGACAATTTGGATTCTTAAATCCTCGACCACTCCCCCCCACCACAGTCTGGCCAGTGACACCGACCTCGTCTCTCCTACGAGCAGACATCTCTCTCCTCTTGCCTCCTCGCTACTCTTCGTCTCTAGCTCAAGGACCCTAAGATAAGAACCATGGTCCCAGAAAGGTCCCCGGTAGATGAAGGGACTGATACCTAAGAGTCTGTGGGAACAAGGGGATGTCTTTTAGAGGTTACAGACGAACTCAGTCAACGTCACCCAAAGACAAGGAACGTAGGCGTCTGAAGATTGACTATCTCTGTTACTGATATTTATTGATATTGGGTCCTCCACATACGAACTATCTCCACAGGCGTCGGACCCCACGTGACTCCTACGCCGGACGGACGAACCGATGTAGGGGTCCCTTCGGAAGGGGTTGAGTTAGATACCAGAGAGAGTGGAGGGTTGTCGGAGTAGACTGGGAGTGAGTATTGTGAGTAAGAAGGGAATATAGCAGACAGTGGAAGATCGGACATTTCTGAGTACACACTTTTTAGAAACATGAAAGAAGGTTTGTATCACAGAATACACCGATTATAGAACATGAAAACGTTACGACGTATACATTTCGTAAACAACAACAACAACAACAAAACCGGTTCGTCATACCGAACACCCTAGAAACAAGGAGGTGGTCCCTAACTTAGACCCGAGAGTCGTCACTCCCGTGTCTCAGAATCGACGACCTGACGTTCCCCTAAGGGATGTTTCGTAAAAGTTCAAGTAATAGACTACACGTAGGTTGAGAAGTTTTTAAACTTATAATCGTAATTATTATCGTCGACGACAAATAAAACACGTATGACATACATGATCCACCCCCGCCCCCTTGAACTCTGAATCTCTTCTATGCACTAAACGGGTTCTAGAGACTTAAATACACAGTGTCTAGACCGGTATCTTGTAATAAAAGTCCGATATTTGGGTACGAGAGAGACGGGGCGATCCTAGGACCCCGTCTCACGTCCGACGACTAGGGAAGGGACCTGGGAGACTGAGTTTAGGAAACCCGACCGGGGCCGAGACGGAACTGTAAAAGGTCTTCTCGTCCAGAGTCCAGTGAGTCGAACGGTCCGACCGGTTCAGTCCGCTTAAGCCGAGGGACCTCGGCGATACCAACGGTACCGTGGAAGGGACCAGAGGAGAGTCACATTTGGACCCCCGCTCGACAAAACGTCGTTTATCCCCACTTTTGTCTTTAAGAGGGTACTTACACCCGTTGATCGTTTGTCGGACGGAGAGGAACCTTAAGGTAAACTACGGAACGTCCACCCAAAAATCCCGGTACTTTAGGTTAAGGAGGTAAAGTGTCCACTCCTTTGACTCCGGGTCCCCGAATCACAAAGTGTCTCTAAAACACGGTACCGGTCCTCCAGAGACCTCAGTCTCTCTGGACCCAAGGTTAGATCGGAGACGGACTGTGACCCGTTCGAGGACTTGCTAAGACTCGGGACGTGAGGAGTAGGCATTTGACCCCGAGTACTGTGAGGAAGAGACTTACTCAATCCCCTTCCCGATTTAGTATAAAAAAGTATAGATGTATTTTCACGAAGGGTTCCCGGACCATACACTTATCTACGTTAACGGGTTCCAGTCGGACGGTCCTCACCCCCTTCCATACAACAATGTACTAAGTCCTCTATATCTAAGACCAGAACTGAAACGACGATTGAACGACACACATTCAGGGAAGTGGTGGAACTTGGAGTCGTTGAAAAAGACATTCACTTTCCACCCAACCTACTCTACTACGGAGTCAAAAGTAAAGGGGACTGGATGTCCACACACGTAGACCACTGTCTTACGATCAAGGGTCCCGAGGATTTCGACACGAACAAGTGGTGTGGTGGGACGGAGTGGTCGTTTCACCGGGTCCCTAGGTCAGTTCTCGGGGTCTCAGAAACCGCCCTCTCCTTCCCTACGAGGATTTCCATCCTTGAGAGGTACTCCCGGTTCCGACGTGAGTAAGACTGAGGTCGTAGGAGGAGGTCAAGTCTCAGGACGGGTCCGAAATACCCCTCCTGTCCCGACTCACCTTCCCTCTTCTTCCTCCAACCCCTGAACGACCACTCCCTTTGGGTAGACTACTCCAGTCGACTTTCGTCAAAATTTATGACAGTCGCAATCACCCACCTCTACTCTCCACCCGTCACAGCTTCGAGGCGAGTCTATCGTTGTTCCTGACTCCTTTCTCCTCTTCCTCTCTGCCCTCCCCCACCGTAGTCCCTAGGTCGCTCCTTTGTCCTTAGGTTTAAGCCCCCTCCTCCTCCACTCGTCACCCTACCCCTCGACCTCCGTTACCTACCTCTTCTTCATCTCTGTCCTTTCCCTTCTTGACGAAAAACAGCTTCCTTTTACTATCGAACTATCCTTTTTGACCTCTATCTCGTACAAGTGAGGGTTGTGTCACAAACAAGTGACGGCGGTCCTCCGTCCGCCCCTCCGTAACTCGTGACAGGAGCCTCCCCCTTCAGGCTACCGGGAAGAAGGGGAGACCCGACGGGAACTACCCGACCGGACGACCCCGGGGCCCGGAGACTCCCAGGAGTGGAAGACGTACATCGTGGTCCGAAGATTAGTGTCTACTCGACCCCCGGAGACTCGGACAGAACGTGAGAGAAGGGTCGGTGGTAGGGTGGGGACGAGGACGACGACGGGTCCCCCGCAGGGACTCGCCCTGAACCTTCAGGGAAGATTAGGGAAGGAGAGGAGGTGGGATTTGTTGGTGTAGGATGTCAAACTGTGAACCCTTACTTGAGTCGTGTACATGGGTCGTGACCGATGAACACCCCCACCCGGGTAGATCTAGACCCTAGTGAAACGGAGTGCTCTAACTCTTTCCTTCGAACTATATTTGTACCAGAAGAACAATAATCATAACCCATACTAATAACATTGTTATCATGATCAATTCTTGAATAACTTACAAAAGACAGTCTGTGTGTTCAAAACATAAACATAACGGAGCAAATAGAGGAAGTATTAGGATAGTTTATACATAGTAATAGTAAAGGAGAAGAATCTACTCCTGTAACTCTGAACCACTTCAACTCTTTGAATAGGTTTTAGTATATTAATTGTACACTGGTTGGGTCACAAGTTTTGGTCTCAGGTATGAGAAGCTCTTAAGATGGAGGGGGTCAGAGGTTTGTTTCGACATCAGTACGGTCCTTCGGTACAGATGAATAAGACCACAGTAAGAAGAACCTACAATGGGAACCTACAATAGGATTACGAAATTCGATGTTCATTTGTTTTTTGGTAGTAATTCTTACAGAATTTGTTTTCTAGAACTTCAGGTCTCGGTCATATGAATCTCAAGTTGTTGTAGTAGTTGATAGGTCCGAATAGGAAAAAAAGCTAACTGTTGGAGAAGCAAAACCGAAAAATAGGAGTACGAATAACGAAACGAATAAACGTTTTACCGACGATATCGAGGTCCGTAGTGTGGTCGTAGGGTTCCCCAGACCCGTTTGTCTAAAGAAGACTACGTCGAAACGAAAAATAGGACTTTTTTTCTACAGTCACCTAAAGAGATATGTAGAGTAACCAAAGTATAGGTAGGAATCTGGTTAGTGACTACATCCTTCCATACATATATGGATATGTAGTACTACCAAGGACGAATTGTCTAGTAGGGTTTTGAATTGTTCGTAAGTGATCACGATACTTAGACACCTATCGACTTACCAAGACGACTAAACTCGGTCCGGTCGGAGTAGAATCAACCCAAAGGAAGACACGGACACTTTCAACTATCCAGTCGACCCTTAACGGACCAGATCGAGTGGGAATGAATGAGTGTACAGACCACGACCGACAAACGGTCGACCCCACTACCTCACTGATCCAGAAAGTAGGTCTTCAAACCGGGTTCGAACAAAGGTACCGTCGCCCTCCCAAGGTTCTCTAACTCATCTTCTTCCGGTCCAGAGGACACCGGACCTGAGACCTGACCGTACGAGTAAAGGTAGCGTAAGAAAACCCGTTTCGTTCAGTGTTCGGTCCAGTCCACGCCCCCACCCCTTTACCTAAGGTCAAACTACCCGCTCGACGTTCCAGTGCACCATTTCCCGAGTTTACGTCTCTCACTACTTCTTGACACTGACAAGACGTCGGATGGTGTCTAAACAACAAAACAAATCAACGAGTTCAGGTTGAGAAAACGCTGGGGGACCTGACATCGGGTGGTCCGAGGAGACAGGTACCCTAAAGGGTCCGTTCTTATGACCGCACCCGACGGTAAAGAAAGAGGTCCCCTAGAAGGGTTAGGTCCCTAGCTTGACGACAGAGGACGTAACTGACCGCCTAAGAAATGACAACTCGGTGGTCCAAGTAAATCCGGTCAAGTAGGGGATTCCCACCCTTCCCGAGGAAAGGGGGTTTAGTTCCCTTATGGGGATGGAGGACTAGTCCCGTGTCCACGTCCTTTATTTCCCTCCTGTACCGAACACCCATCTGACGCAGATCTGTCCCCAGTTAGGGTCCGTGTTCCACCCCTTCCCTCTAAAACGTCGAAGTCAAAGAGGTCCAGTGGAAGGAAGAAGACTTCTCCCATTAAAAGTAGACAGAAAACGACTACGAACCAGACCCGGAGTACTACGAAGGTGATTGTCCGTATACGTAAAGGAGCTGTGAGTCTACGTTGTTTGTTAAATGTTTTGATTTATTTTACTTGAGACGGCGGTAGGTGATCAACACCCTTTTAGGTCACAGGCAGTGACTCCTGTCCGGTCCCCCAACAGATCAAGAAGAGGGACTCCAAACGTACTTAATCCTTTGTACTCCGTTTCGGAAACCATAAACCAGGTAATTTCAAAGAACACTCCACGAAAACAGGTGTGGGGTGGGTCCACAGGTAAGTTTTCGTTCTCTGAGATAGAGACGAAGGAACTAGAACAACATCTTTTAAAGGTCCAAACACTTTCAAGGGACCGTCAGGTCCCCAACACTAGGGTGTTAAGGTAACGGTCCCCGGATCCAAACTGGGAAACAACCCCTTGTTTCTAAGGGGGTTTGGAGTGTCACACTGGTTTTTTTTTTTTCTGGAGGTCCGAGAATTGACAGGTAGGTTTCGAAGTGTTTTCCTTGAATGTTTGGAGGAGACGGGAGGAAAAGAGTTTCTTACGTCGAGAGAGGACGGAGGGATAAGTTGAGGTGAGGAAGAAAAAGGATTGTCTGGGTCGGGAGGGACTGTTACAGACCCACCCCAACAAAAGGTCCTTGGGTTCTGGACTGACACGAAGGACCTTCTTTTTCGTGGGGCTCTCTCGTCTGTCATGCACTATCTTTGCTCCGACTCCCTAGTCCCTTCCTCCTGTGTAGAGTCGACTCTACCCGTCCTCCCATCCTCTCCCAATCCACTGGTTCCCAGACCCTTCGGGCGTCATCTCACAAGGTCCGTCTCCACGGTAGGAATGACGTTTTCGGTTGTATGACTCGTGACGGTTGTACGGTCCAAGGCACTTCGTCTACGAAGACAACAGGGGTGAAGTGCGTTGAATGGTTTCTTCAATTCCTTGACCGGGTTCCTGCACGTCGATCATTCCACGACTCGACCCTAAAAGTTAGGTTGGTCAAACTACGACTTCGGGATGAGAATTAATGAATCTACTTGGGTCTGTACTCTCCTCTTCCAACAAACCTCTTGGTTTCCCTCAAATAAAACCGACCTTGTATCACATACTTCCCCTTCCACCATGTTCTCCAATACCTCCATCTGTCTCTACGGTCACACCGCTGAGGACGACGGTGTAGTGGCGAGCCTCCGTGGGTCGGATCTTCGTAAAGTCTCCGATAAAGTTATTGAAATCGTCCTTTACTACCACCCAGTCAGATTCGTCTACCATTATTTTTATCAATTTTTTTTTTTTCATTTCCTGAAGGGACCACCAGGTCACCAAGTGACGCACGAGGGTTACGTCCCCCGTACCGAAACTAGGGACCAGTCCCTTGATTCTAGGGTGTACGACGGTCCGTACCGGGTTTTCAAGGTTTTAATTTTTCTTTACCGTCCCCAATAATCCTTCTTACCTGTCGGGAACCACTAATGCATCACCTTCCCCTAAACCCCACCCCCTTCTCCGTCCTCAGTTCTCACTGGGAGTCTAAAGACCCAACCCTTTGATTTACCTACAGGACTAGGATAAGTGACCGAACGAAACTTTCGTAGAGAGGGTCCGAGAGATCGACAGACAGAAGGATCGAGATTTTACTTCTATTACTTTGGACTGGAGGGGTAATAGGTCTACCACAGTTCTATTGTACTTCAGTAGTTAAACCTTCACGAAGTCCTTTCAGTCTTCATGAAACGTTTACGTTCACCAATAATAAAATACCAATAGCGATTCGAGGACGGAGAGGACCCCGAACGTCTACCTCGGTCTGAGTTCCGTTGGGTCCCCTTGACGGGCGACCGAGAGAGTGAGTGAGAGAGAGAGTGAACCTCCGTCAGAGTCGTAAGGATCGTCCGTCACGGAGAAACCGTCCACCCTCGTTGTCAGGATGCATGATTTAACAATTATCGAAGGGACCCCTCAAGGAAAGACGAGACTGAGGAAGTCATTAAAGACAAAGAGATGAGGACTGCGGAAGATTACGGGACCCAACCGGGTCCTAAGGGGTAGGTAAAACCAAACACAGAACCAAGACTGGACTTCAGTTCCTACCCCAGTTCGTTTTAACTTAACAAACCGACAGGTCCGTACCTCCCGACACATAAGACACGAGGTGGTTCTCGTCCCTGCCTGAATTCTTAGGGGCTACAAGTTACTGAGTAGCGGGAAGTGTCGGCACCTTTCAGACGACTTGTCTCTGTCGTCGGTGGCCAAGAACACGAAACCCCCCTGACTGAAAGATCCAAAGCGAGACTCGCGTCCTCACTCCCCGCCGTCCTCGCTCCAGGCAATCCTCACCGAAAACCCCAGTGTGTCTGGACCGAACTGCAGGGACGAGACCGTAGTCGTATAGTGGATTCGAGACGGTCTACCTTGGTGTCATCTTTCGAGAGTGTAAAGATCCCGACGGCTCTTAATTTACTCTATTAGGTGCCTCGTGAACCGGGGCCGCGGACCGTGTGTCGTCTGAGAGAGATTTACCCTCGGTTACCCTAGTAAATACTCAACACTGGTGTTTTTACTCTGACAGAAAATTTCTATTCATCTGATCTTACGAGTGTAGGTTCATTTTTAACTAGAGAAGTTTCACAAGTGAAACCCTCAAGTAACCCCTTTGAGGAAAATCTACAGTAAGTCCAAAGGTACACAGGAAGGTCACAGGAACCCCACCCCCCCACGGTCAAGTGTACGTGACCGTAACTCGGACTCAGTAGACTCCGACGACATTGTTTCATGGTATTGCGTCACCGGATAGTCGTTGTCTGTAAGTACAGAGTATCAAGACCTCCAACTTTCAGAGCCACGTTTGTCCTAACTCAAGACTACTCTTTGGAGAAGGTCGAACGTCTGACAACGGCAGAGTAGTATAGGAGGGTACTCTTTTGTCTCTACCGTTCGTTTGAGACGGTTCCGTGTCGGGTACTGTCGTGCACACCGCAGAGTCGTTGGTGCAGGGAGTGCACGAACCAGTAAGTGAACAGACAGTGCCGAAGAACTGACGCTCGAGGAAATTCTCCCGCTACCAGACTGAGTACGAGAACCAAAGTATTGAACAAAAGTACGTCGGGAAAGAGTCAACCGTGTCGTAGACAACAAAGTGGTCTAGGAGTGTGGTTAGGACGGAGAGAGACGAAAGACCTACTCTTTTGATTCCGAGTCTCTTCACTTCCCTTTGAAAGACAGAAAACCGAGGTGGTATCGACACTGAAAGGTGGTATCGTAAAGGAATGGGTTCTCCCTGAGTTTTTTTGTACCACCTTACGTCACAAATTTTTAAGGGAGGTCGGGTCATACCTCTCCCCCACCTCAGTCTTCTCCCCTTGTCATTTGGGACCCATCCTGGTCTGACCAGGGACACAGCAAGTGAGTACAGTCTAAGAAAACGTTGGGAAAACCTAACTTCGGGTGGTCCGAAGAGACAGGGACCCTAAAAGGTCCGTTCTTATCACCTCACTCAACGGTGCAGGAGGAGGTTCCCTCGAAGGGTTGGGTCCCTAGTTTGGGTGTAGAGGACACAGAGGACGTAACGTCCGCCTAAGAAATGGGGGACTCGGTGGACTGACCCTTCCCGGAGTTTACGTTACGGCTCCCCACTCCCATCTGGACAAACCACTGTGAGTTTTCGGTTCCTCCGCTGCCTCAACCCTTGATCCTGTCTACAAGAGAATAAATGTTACCAAACTAAATGCTAAAAAACTGAAGTGTCATCGCGTTTTGACGATGTGTAAGTCATTTTTGACACCAAACCTAAAACTTAAAACTAGGACAGGTCCGGATACGATACACCACACCTGTCGTAGTCACTTGGTGTCGAGGGTGAGTCGGTCCTCTAGTACTTTTTGTCGACCATATGAATGGTGTAGGACACGGGTGTGTCGGTAAACGAAAGTCATCTCATAGGTTATTTAATCACTCTGTCAGTTGTCAAATAATAGGTTATCCGAAATACAATCAACCGAAACGGACTGACATTCCTCATGCAGTTCCGACATATAACAGTGGGACGAATAAATTGAATATACGTCTCATGTAGTACTCTTTGCGACCCGACCTCCTTCGTGTTCGATCTTAGTTCTAACGACCCTCTTTATAGTCATTGGAGTCTATACGTCTACTGTGGTGGGAATACCGTCTTTCACTTCTTCTTGACTTCTCGGAGAACTACTTTCACTTTCTCCTCTCACTTTTTCAACCGAATTTCGAGTTGTAAGTCTTTTGATTCTAGTACCGTAGACCAGGGTAGTGAAGTACCGTCTATCTACCTCTTTGTCACCGACTGAAATAAAAAGACCCGAAGTTTTAGTGACGTCTACTACTAACGTCGTTACTTTAATTTTCTGTGAATGAGGAACCTTCCTTTCAATACTGGTTGGATCTATCGTATAATTTTTCGTCTCTGTAATGAAACGGTTGTTTCCAGGCAGATCAGTTCCGATACCAAAAAGGTCACCAGTACATACGTACACTCTCAACCTGACACTTCTTTTGACTCGCGGCTTCTTGGCACCACAACCTCTTCTGAGAACTCTCAGGGAACCTAACGTTCCTCTAGGTTGGTCAGGTAGGATTTCCTCTAGTCAGGACCCACAAGTAACCTTCCTGACTACAACTTCGACTTTGAGGTTATGAAACCGGTGGACTACTCTTCTCGACTGAGTAACCTTTTCTGGGACTACGACCCTTTCTAACTCCCGTCCTCCTCTTCCCCTGCTGTCTCCTACTCTACCGACCTACCGTAGTAGCTGAGCTACCTGTACCCAAATCCACCTGAGACCCTCAACCACTACCTGTCCCTCCGGACCGCACGACGCCAAGTACCCCAGCGTCTCAGTCTGTGCTGACTCGCTGGCTTGCCTTGACTTCGATTACAATCACAAGACTCGTACAAATTCCATCCAATCCGATTCGATATTACAAGCCATCCAACCCACATAATTTATGAAAAAATAAATAAATAAAAAACCGACACGACCTAGAACCAACGGTACACCCGAGAAGAGATCAACGTCGCTCGTTCCCGATGAGAACCGACACCGTGTGTCCGAAGAGTAACGTCACCGAAGAGACTAACGTCTCGTGTCTGAGGCCCTACGCTCCCGAAGTCAGTAACACCACGCACCTGAGTCATCAACGCCGAGTGCCCGAGATCTCGTGACCGAGTCATCAGTACCACGTGCCCGAATCGACGAACACCGTACACCCTAGGAGAGCCTGGTCCCTAGCTTGGACACAGAGAACGTAACCGACCGTCTAAGGTAACTCGGTGGTCCCTTCGAGAATTTATGTAAAAAATCAATGGTACTATAAAAATTGACTGTTATCTGAATAACCCTGTATTAGGGTAACACTCGGAATCAAGTCCCGACGCTAATTTCGGGACCTCCACGACCCTACACGACCCTCAAGTCCCGGTTATGAAACCCGTGGACTACGTTTCTCGACTGAGTGACCTTTTCTGGGACTGCGACCCTTTCTAACTCCCGTTCTCTTCCCCCACTGTCTCCTACTCTACCAGCCTACCGTAGTAGCTGAGTGACCTATACTCAAACTCGTTTGAGACCCTTTATCACTTCCTGTCCCTTCGGACCGCGACATCAGGTACCTTAGCGTTTCTCGACCTGCACTGACTCACTGACTTGTTGTTGTTAGGGTAACATTAGCCCCCTCTAGACATGAAGTCAAGGTTTATTCTACACTGACGTCTCAAATACGTTTCCCAAAACTCAACGAATTCTCTTAAACATCCAGGACATACTTCGACATTTACAAGACAGAGGAAGTAGTTTCCCCCTCGAGTGGTTTCCACCTTAACTCGAAAGATCAGTTAGTGCGTAGTTCGTGATTCCTCCTCCACGTCTTCACGTGTTCTAGATAACATCTCCACTACGTGTGTTTAGGTCACTAATAGGTCTATTTAAAGACACGCCTTCTCCACGTGCTACGACACTCTTGTTTACTATTCCTGTCGAACTAGATTAACATACCCCGTCACCTCCTCCCGTCAGTCACTTCCAAAGCACCTCCTTCACTATAAATTCGACTTTGAACTTCCTACTTATCGTAAATCGGATTCCTCCACCGCCTCGGGAAGGGTCACCTTCTTTATCTTATACGTTTACAGGACTTCACCCTTTTTTAAACCGAACAACCTCCTCAACCCTCCCCCGACCTTGAGATCACTTTGTCGGGAGGACGCAGGACAAGGTTAAAGAAAGAAGACCGTGGTCTTTTCAGAGACTCATATGGTCCGGAAAACCCTGTTCCCTCTCTCAAGACCGTCGTGTGCACTGGTGTCTTATTTTTTTAGTGGACAGACTACTCAGGAATCTACCAACCCGCCCTTTCGGAACCCCCCACCCCTCAGACGACATCGATCATCGCCCCGAACCTGTCGTCGACTCTCCCTATTTCTCTTACCTCTCCTCTCGAAGGCACCAAGGGGAAGGTCACCAATTCTTAGACGGACGGTTACGTCCCCTGTGTTCAAACTAGGGACCAGGCCCTCCTAGTACGGTGCCTCGTCGACTCGGACTTTCGGCGTTGATGACTTCGGGTACGTGGATGTCAGGCACGAGGTGTTATTCTCTTCTGTGCCGTTAGTCTTCGGACGCGTAACGTTGTCTCATCGGGGTGAGTCGTCTTGATCTCTTTCGGAGATACGTCGTTGTTTCTGGGTCGTGTCGGTATTTGTTTGTTTGTTTGTTTTGGCAAGAATTTTTCCTTTTCTTACCTCTCCTGCTACTAGAACCCTTAAGGTCGAAACAAGAAAGACCCTTTCCCATCCTTAGAACACGTATCTACCTACTGAGTTCGGTCTCTCACTCCCCAGGAGTCGGTCGATGAGTGTCCCGGTTCTCACAGTGGCGTCTCAGGTCTCGAGTTCTTGAGGTCATAACAGGGTAAGTTTAGGCGGGGGGGGTTGGGCCCAGGAAATAAGTAGGTTGTTCATAAAGGACTCGGGGGTGACACTGGCGTCGGGAGGTAACCCAGGTCCCTAGTTAGTTCGGACCAGAAGGGTTCCTCCTTTGTTTGAACCGATCTTTATTAATGGTATACCCCTAGGTCACTAAATTCTGAAGAACGAAGGTGACGTCCCCCGTACCCAAACTACGGACCAACCCCTTGATTGACTCCGGTTTATTTTTAATGGTATACTCTTATAATCAGAAGAACAGACATTTGACCCCTCAGATACAGTTTCACAACGAAACCTATTTCCCGAGTCGTGTCACGACCTTGTTATCCCTCTTACAAGACCCTTCCTGTCCCCGGGGGTTTTGCTCCTACCGAGACCCAACCCCGACCAGTCCAGTCTCTCTTCTACAGTCTTTACCGGAGAAACGTGGACGTGGATGTCGTCGGTGTCTCTAGGAATTCTGCGAGAAACTCTAGGATGGAAGAGGGGTGTGAGGGAAAGACAGGAGAGGAGAAGGACCGGAAAATAGGGAGACTTGTATCCCAGAAACGTGTACACTAAATTTTTATATATAAATTTTTGTGAAATAACATTAAAAACTGACACGACCTAGAAACAACGACACGCCGATGAGACATGAACGTCACGTACCTGAATAACGTCACCAAAAAGAACAACGACTCATGACTGAGATCCACAACCGAGCCATTAACACCGTGAGTCCAAATCAACGAGACACCGTCCAACCTAGAAGGACCTAGTCCCTACCAAGTTTGGACACAGAGGACGTAATCATCGGCTTAAGAAGTGGTGACTCGATGGTCTTTCGGGGGTACACACTGAAGAAACTGACTTTACGAGGAGGGGTCAGAGAAAGGATTCAGTCAAGGAGGAGTGTGAAGTGTAGAATGGAATTCGCCGTAAAGGAGTCCCTTCGACAGGACTGGGGACCGAAAACATCCAGGGCGGTTTCCTCACGGGACGAAAGGAAGTGAGAGGAGGCACACACTGGTCTAGAAGGAGTCACACTAGGACCCTAACTCCAGAGAGAGGGGGTGACCCGACATTCCTCCGTCCCGAAATACGTGATCGCCGGGGAGTCGACTCGAAGGGACCACCGAGTCTACCATTTCTTAGACGGACGTCATGTCTTCTGGACCCAAGCTAGGGACCCAGACCTTCTAGGGAACCTCCCGGACCGTTAAGTGAGGTCATAAGAACGGACCTCTTAAGTGGAGTTATCATGGACCGAGAATATAAGGCGTGGGTTTTTTCTAGACAACTCGTTTACTTACCCGACGTTTTTTTTTTTTTCTGTTATTACCAATAAATACTTCGCAAATGATACATGGGTCGTGACTCGATTTAAAAAATTGGCGTAGCAATTAGAGGGGTTGTTAGGAGACTTCCTCCACCACACTAATAAGAGTGAAATGTCTTTTCCTTTTACTTCAGCTCCCTACAATTTACTGAACGAGTTCCAGTGAGACGAACAATCGCGTCCCCACTCCCCGCCTAAGTGTATGTCCAGGAAGGGTGGGTGTTTCGTCGCTTTCTGCGCCGCCACTCAGGGCCGACGCCAGGCGCGCCTGCGTGGGCTCGGACGCCTCGCAGGGATCCCTCCCTCACCCGTCAAAGGGGGCCGAGGTGAGGCTCGGCCACGACGTCGCGGGCGGGGGCCAGCGCCCGCGTCTGACCGCCGGCGGAGGCCCGGTGCACCACGCGCGCCGCCCGCGCAGGCTCCTCGGGCGTCGCCGAGGCCCGAGTCTCGAGAGGGCCGAACCTCTCGCCCGCCCTCGGCCCCCGACCCGGCCACGCCCGCCGCTCCGCCTACTCCTCCGCGCCCCCATCGTCCCTCCGGCCCCGAATCGCAGGCCGCCGCAGCCCCGGGGCCGGCGTCGGAGAAGGGAACCGCGCAACGACCGTGGCCCAGAGACGCGGGTCCCGCGTGCCGCCCGTCCCTGCGTCGGGCCGGAGAACCGGCGGTACCTCGGCCGGGGGAGGCCGCTGGGGCTCGACGTCGGGGTCGAGGAGCGGTTGCGCAGCCTGCGGAAGGGGTCGCGGAAGGGGTCGCGCCCACGGTTGCGCAGCCCCGGCGGTCCTCGTGCCTCGCGGAGCAGGGAACGGGACCGATAGCGGTAGTGGCGCGAGATGAGCCGCCACACGCGGCACCCCGAGGACCCGTTGCACGAGCAGTACAAGCCCTAGCAGGCCACTCAGGCGACGCCCAACCTCGCGGGCCGTCCCGGGGTTCCCACTCCCACCCCTAGCGCCTGGACCCTGGGACTGGAGCCTGAGGCGTGTGGGCCCCGGAGACCCGAAGGACTTCCCCCGCAGGCCCCCGGGTCGCCTTTCTCGCGAAGGTACCGCTCCCGCTGGGACCGCACACACACACACACACACACACACACACACACACACACACGCGCGCGCGCGCGCGCACAAATTGATTGTAACCCATTAGACAACCGGAGGGGGATGAAGACACAGTCTGGCACACCCTGTCAAACCACTGTCAACACACAGACAGTGTCAAACGCTCACGCACTAAGACACAAACACTGTCATGGCAACGTACAAACCTGGAGGACCACCACCACCCGTCTCTACGGGCTCCACGCGACCCGGAGGCCGCTCTGTCGCCACACACCCGACTCCTACGTCCACCCCCGTGTCCTCGCGAACACACAGACGTACCACGACTGCCCGTGAATGGTTCAGTGTAAACCCCTGGTAGACAACCCCGAGGTCACAACCACATACACGAACAGAGTGTGATAGACAACCATTAAGAGAGACAGTCTCACTCACTGTTGCACTGACAAGAAATCACCGAGACCTGTGAACACACACGTAGACGACTCCCCAGTGGTACCAAGGACCCATGTCACCCGGTCGGTGAGCGAGAGACGAAGGAAGGGACCCCGGTAGACCAAGACTCGAGAAATGCCCTAAGAGTCTCCGACGTCTAGGAGGAGTGTTTACAGGGGAGAGAGTGGAAGAGAAGAGGTTGTGAACCAAAAAAAAGACCGTTTTCACTACACCAACCCGACCTCACCTCAAATACGAAAGTAGAGTCTTTCATTTCAAGAGAAAATACACAGAGACACCACGTCCCTGGAAGAGTCTATCAGATTTCGTAGTACCCGAACGAATCTTCGTCAGGACCGGGTCGGGACGGTTACGTCTGTACCCGCTTTCCCGAACTTTCCTTTGAGGGTAGGACCAATTGACCTTTACCCAGTAGACACGACCGACTGGTTCCCTGTTAGGACTTGGAGAGACCCCGGACCACGGTGGTCTGGCCCGTCTTCCGTCCCCCGTCTAACACCTAAGTCTCCGACCTCTACACTTGACACCAGAACCGGGTTAACGACTACGGACAGTGTGACCCCCGGGAAAGGAGAGTGGGTGGTAGACAGGGTGGACGGAGTCAAAGGGGCAGATCCCCATCTCTGGGTCAGAGACGTCGACCCTGGTACTCAAGGTCTTACCCTCTAGAGACAACCTGTCTCGTGCCATGTGACCTCACAACACACCACACCCCCACAACACCCTCGAAACCGAACCTACTAAGGCCCCCTTCGAAACGAGGGGGTCCTCCTCACCTCCCGTGTTCTTAAAGGACAAGAAAGTCACTGAGTGGTGGTCGAGGTCACCCTTTTAAGGGGGTTCGTGTCCGTCCTCGCTAGAAACGAAACAGTCACCGAGAGGGGTGAAATGGAACCCTTCATCAGGACGTCTGAGTTCAGTTGGACTCACAGTCAAGATAGGTGCTTGACCGAGACGGTGACCCCATTTGGCGAACCGGAGAAACTCGGAGTCAAAGAAGTAGATATCTTACGCCTTCATTATCTCAGAAGAAACTGTCCCAAAAACACTCCACCGTGAGTCGTAATATTTACGTCGACCGTACCACAGACCTGGGTCAGTCACACTCCTCCTCCTCGTTCTAAGAGTCTTCCTCTCACTCCCCCACGAAAAGGATTCCACCCGGACCCTCATCGAGACTAAGGTCCTCGGGTCCAAGGACGTGAGCGCGAGAGCCCCCGACCCCCCCTCCAGAGTCACGAGACTAGACCCCTTTCGGTTCACAGTCACACGAGTGAAGGTGGAGGTCAGAGGAAGGACCCCGGAGACCGACCAGTCGACTACTCACTTGGGGGGCAGGACGACTCGGTCCCCTCCCGGAGAGGGAAGACTCCCAGGTGACTCCCGTCCGAGACCCGAGGTACACGATCCCACGACGGGTAGTTGGAAGGGGTTTAGTGGGACACAGTTCACGTAAAACGTTCGTCGTATCGCCCGGGGAATCCAGGGACACAACACGTCCGTAAAGGGCCCCGTCGGTAGATACACTAGTGACCCGGACTGACTAACGTAGGAGCGGACGTCGGGCCACCTTATCCGTAATCGTAGAGGTAGTAACAGTGGAGGTCAGATGTCCACTTCTTCGACGTTAAGTCTCCCTCCGTTCCTCCGAACAAGGAGATCCAGGTCTTGAAAAAGGTCTCGACGGACCCCATCCCCTGTTTCTTAACGTATCTTCCTCCCCCGCCTTAGGATAAGGAGGAGAACAGGATCCTAAGAGTCTCTTACTACCTCTGTTTTTGTGCCGCTGAGATGTGCACAATAAGTCGTGTACACGAAATCCGACGGCAGGAACCCCTCCCCTTACGTCCGGGACCGTGAATCAGGAGGGGGTGACTTTCCCTCCGATCCCTGTCCCGTCGACAGACCCCGAGCTGAGTTCTCGTCACACACCTGTCTCCCCTAGGTCCTACTTCCTTTGGAGGCCACATAGGTACCAAGAGACTGGTACGTCTCGGGTCGGGGTGGTCATTCACTCAGTCAACTAACCGACTTACTCACTCACCAACTTACCTACTTAAGACGGGCAGTCAGGACTCGAGTCGGATGAACCTCTCGTCCCCTCCCAAACGTTTTCGCTAGGTCTCCCGGCAACCCTGTTTCTTCCTCCCTCCACTCGCCGTCTCGACCCCGAGACTTCGGTCTGTGTAGTTACACGTTTAGGTCTCAAGTTTCGGTGAATGAACGACAGATAAACCTGAGCACTGAAGTGGAAAGGCTTCGAGCAAAGAAGCGCATATTTCACTTTGTTGTCGTCCTGCAAACCCCACCACCACTCCTAATTTCCTCTGTACAACACAGACTCGGAAAAGATACACTTCCTTACTTTTCTTATTTGAGTAAGTTATTTTTAGGTACGATCTACGACTCTACACTACCACCCCTTCTTTTAGGTGGTAGGGACGGGAGCACCCCGAATCCAGACCCTCTTTATCTGTAAGTAGGTGATCAGTAGGTTGTCTCTATTCAAACGTCGACACGACTCCCGGTACCTTCTCACTCGACACTCTGGGTCCTAGTCCCTCCCAGAGTGGACTAGACCTTTAAGGTCTTTCCCGAGACTCCTCGACTTTCCATTCCTCTCCCATTGATTCATTTTTCCACTCCTTGTTCCGACTGTATGTACTCCCCGACTTTTTTTTTTTTTCTAGTGTCCTTAGAGTCTTAGGGTCTCGTGTTTCGTGAGGAACAAGGGGGTAGGGTAGAAGGTTCCTATACGAACCCTTCGGGCAAGTGGGAAGACCAATGCGTTCTCCCCGGAGACCCTTAACGTAAGAATCGGTTGTCGGACACTAAAGACTCCGAAGGTCCTTCACACTCGTCCTCAAACCCCTACACACCAGGGGTCCGTCTACGAGGGAGGGAGGGGAACGACCCACTCAAGTCGGTCACACCCCTGAACCCCTCAAAAATGTCGTCTACGGGCTGTTTGGGAGGAAGGCCCACCTCAGTACGGGACTCGTCCCGACCGTAGAGTCTCAAGGGAAGGGTCGATCCACCTCACCTCACACTTCCCGAATTCCTAGGGGCGTAGAGACTACTGAGGCAGAAGTCTTCAGTAGTCACTACTACGGTAGAAGGGACATGCACCGGGTCTTGAAGGACCAAACGGACGGGGCTTAGGTCCCTCCTCTTGCCTCAGTTACGAAAAGGCCACACCGACGAGCAGGCGGACGGGACAAACGACGGAGGGGAGAGGGACTGGGATCAAACCCGCACAAATGTGGAACGACACAGAGAGTGGTCGGGGGTTGGGGGTGGGGGGGTCCGGAGGGACAGAGAAGTACTGAGACGGGGAACTCGAGAAGGACCCGACCACAGAGAAGACTGAGAAGAACATAGCCTACGGTCGAGACGGTGGACGGGTCTAGAACCCGTCCGACCTACCGACGAGACGGGGTGCCAAAGAAGTAAATATTATACACCTAGCATCGGGGACGGATTCTCCGTGGAACAGGATTTCTACTGTGCCACCACAACCATCTCGTAACACAAAACGGAGGGTAGGGTCCCTCGACGTCGTATCTCGTTCGTCCCTCGCCTCCAACCCGGACCGTCGGACCACACCCCGCCCAGTGCTGTTTACTCGCTCCTTAAGACCAACAGGGGAGACAGATGACGGGTCCACGGTCCCCACCGACCCTACTCACGAGTCGCCCCCTCGGGACTCGAGGACAGACCGAGAACCTCTGGGTCGTACTTGGAGAACGGAAGACCAGAGAGAGGGGAGAGAACGGACCTAACTCCAGAACGTCTGGGGCCCCGGGAACCCGGTCCTCTCTAGGGTCACTCCACTCTGTCACGTCACCTCTTCCAGTGTGGTCCTCCAGTCCACCACGACCAGATGGTAGGGACGAGATGGTACGGACCACCGTACCGAAACCCGTTTGCCGAATTGAGGGGACTCGGGGGAAAGACGTAAACGTCTTAACGCCACTAGTCCTATCGAGGACCCTCCTGATGCACTCTAGTACGTACATTTCCAGCGTCGTGTCGTGACCCGTGTCTCATCCGGAAGTCGTGCGTGGTCTACGGCTCTAATTGACCGTCGGGTCACTGACAAGGCCCGTCCGTCTCGACCACCGGTACTCTGACGGATGTGAAAGGTGGAACCCAGGAAAGGACGAAGGACGTTGTAGATGTGTAAATGAGTAAGTGTTCATAAACGACTATGCCTGGGACGACCCGGACAGGTCGACGTCGGGGGTGCCGGGTCTACGAGTCGACTTCGGCGTAGTACCCGGGACCGAAGACTGCGTCGGTACGCGGGACCTGGGGGATCATTCAATGTCGAGGTCCCTGTTAACGTTTAAAAGTCTCGACTGCCTCAGACCTCCGTGGGTCGGTCCCGTCCACCACAGACACGACTCAGCACTACGCCCGCCCTCGTCACCCAACCGAGGTGTCTCTCCACTCCTACCTCGGAAGGTCCGTCCCCCTTGTCGTGTTCGTTTCTTTAGAAGTCTACTAGTCTTCCGTCGTGACGTCTCCCGCCCCTTCAAGTGACACCGACTTCCTCCTCACGATCCCCCGTCCCGACCGGCGGTCCCCGGTTTCGCCCTTTCCAGAACGTTCGTCCACAGGCGGAGTTGTCCCAACAGTCCGTGTGGACGACTCACGACTCGACGTCGGTCCGGGACCCCGACCACTACTTGGTGGTTGATGTCAGAGACGGAAGGTTTTAAGGACCCCTTCTCCCGACGTGTATAATCTTCTCGAGGTACTCGGTCGGGGGCCCTTAACCTCCCTCAGTAAGACCACCCCCGAAATGACCACCGAGTCTACCATTTCTTAGGCGGACGTTATGACCTCGACAATTCAGCGAGTAAGTACAGACTGACAAACCTGACGTCGTCCGGTCGAAGGGACAGGAAGTGGTAGAGGGTCTCAAACGAGTTTGAGTACAGGTAACTTAACCACTAAGGTAGGTTGGTAGAGTAGGAGACAGTGGGGGAAGAGAAGGACGGAAGTTAAAAAGAGTCGTAGTCTCAGAAAAGGTTACTCAGTTGAGAAACGTAGTCCATCGGTTCCTTAACCTCGAAGGCGAAGTCGTAGTCAGGAAGGTTACTTAGAAGTTTCAACTAAAGGAAATCCTAACTGACCAAACTAGAGGAACGGCAGGTTTCCTGAGAGTTCTCATAAGAGATCGTGGTGTCAAACTTTCGTAGTTAAGAAGTCGTGAGTCGAAAGAAATACCAGGTTGAGAGTGTAGGTATGTACTGATGATCTTTCTGGTATCGAAACTGATCTGTCTGGAAACAACAGTTCCACTACGGAGACGAAAAATTATGTGACAGATCCAAACAGAATCGAAAGGAAGGTTCTTCGATCGTAGAAGATGAAAGTTCCGACGTCAGTGGCAGGTGTTACTAAAACCTCGGGGTAAAAAAAGGGGGTTATAAACGGTACTTCACTACCCTGACCTTCAGTACTAGAGTCAAAAGACTTACAACTCAAAGTTCGGTCTAAAAAGTAAGAGGAGAAAGTGGAGAGACCCCAGTTAGGGATCCAGTCTTTCTATGGGACCTCATCCTTTAACGTCACGTAAGACCAAAAGAACGGACCTCTTAAGGTACCTGTCTCTTCGGACCACCCGACGTCAGGTCCCACCCAGCGTTTCTCAACATGTGTTCACTCACTGATTGTGACAATGATGATAAGACCCCCCTCTCCCCTCCCTCCTGAATTCTCTTCGGACCTAAGTCCGGGTCGTACCGACATACTCCCCGACCTCCGACACGACTCCGAACTCAACACTCTGACCTACCCAAGAACCCGGGTGCCATTCCGTCGGTACGACCCTTTACTCCCTTGAACCTCAGTGCCCGGTACCCCTTCTCCTGAAACCTCGTCAGACACGTCTTACCTCAAGTTCTCCTACTTAAACCACATCCCCCTGTACCCCGTCTAACCTTCCCCAACCTAGTCCCGTTACCTCTCGACCTACTGGAACCCGTCCGGGGCCTTTAGGATCAGAACCAACAGGGAAAGTTTGACGTCACAACACCCTGGACATCTTCCGTCCTCCGACCCGTCTACTCGGGACCACTCCGACTCGTCCCTCCCGTCGACGTCAGGACGGGTCACAGGGACACGGAGGACCGGGACGGGGCCCCGGACCGAAAGGTCGGACAACCCAAATGAAAGACCCCTCACACACATTGAGTGTCCGTGTGGTCCCTCTTCGGTCTCCTCAGTGAGGGCGTAAGGACGGTGCCCGGTCTCCGAGGAGGCTCGGTGCTACCCGGACGTTCCCTCACTCTCTACTCCTGGTCTTCCGAGTCTACCTCGTCCACGGAGAGTGTCGGTCTTTCCCCGTTTGGGTCTAGAAGGACCGAGGGTTTGGGGAGGTCTGGGTGAGATGGTGACGACAGATACTCTGTGTACCCGTCACCTCCGCTTCCGACCCGGACGGATCAATCTCCTCCCTCCTGGTCCCGACCCCTCCTTCCGTCTAACGACAGACGTTTGAAGAGTCCGGAGACGCACTCCATTGTCGTGAACTCTCGGACCTACAGTCTCGGTCTGACTGGACCCTTAGCGTAAATGATTCTCTCCCTGGAACCCTCTATGTACGTACTGGAAAGAACCGGAGTCAAAAGAGTAGACATTTTACCCTCATATTTATCTGGGGACACTCTGGGGATGGGAGTGTCCCACCAATACTCTTCCAGTACTCCGACCTGCACTTCCTTAAGTCATGTCTTGGTCCTTGAACCATTCATACGATATATGTAAAAGGTACTAAAATAGATAACTCTTCTTCTCACTCTGAACGTAGAGTAAGTAAACTAACTGTAAAGAGCTCGGGGTCTCCTTGATCTT
This sequence comes from Capra ibex, assembly GCA_006410555.1. NCBI lineage: Eukaryota > Metazoa > Chordata > Mammalia > Artiodactyla > Bovidae > Capra > Capra ibex. The sequence continues at coordinate 10,916,064 of SJYO01016970.1, forward strand.
AAAACCCCACCTATGATGTCCCTTGGATAGTCGAGTTATGATTTGTAAAAGAAAATGTTATTTGTGTCATTGTGTACAACGATATTCATTGTGATCAATAAAGTCTTTTATGACTCCGTTAATTCTTCTCTGCTTACAATGGGCACTAGGATGGTATTTCTCTTTACGAAACAGTAAAACTACATAAACGAAGGGTAGAGAAAGACACAGAGAGTGACACACACACAAAATTACTGTAACCTCCGTATGACATAACTTTATTACCAGTGTAGTATATATTATAAAACGATCGTCGGAAGAGTGTAGTAAGTCAAGTCAGCGAGGCAGTGCAGACTGAGAAACGGTGGACGACCTGACGTCGTGCGGTCCGAAGGGACAGGTAGTGGTTGAGGGCCTCGAATGAGTTTGAATACAGGCAGCAAAGTCACTACGGTAGGTTGGTAGAGCAGAAGACAAAAGGGGAAGAGGAGGACGGAAGTTAGAAAGGATCGTAGTCCCAGAAAAGGTTACTCAGTCAAGAAGCGTAGTCCACCGGTTTCATAACCTCAAAGTCGTAGTCAGGAAGGTTACTTATAAGTCCTGACTAAAGGAAATCCTACCTGACCAACCTAGAGGAACGTCAGGTTCCCTGAGAGTTCTCAGAAGAGGTTGTGGTGTCAAGCTTCGTAGTCAAGAAGTGACGAGTCGAAAGAAATATCAGGTTGAGAGTGTAGAGATATACTGATGACCTTTTTGGTATCGAAACTGATCTCTCTGGAAACAACCGTTTCATTATACAGACGAAAAATTATACGACAGGTCCAACCAGTATCGAAGAGAAGGTTCCTCGTTCGTAGAAAATTAAAGTACCAACATCAGTGATAGACATCACTAAAACCTCGGGGAGGTTTTTTGTTTCAGAGTGACAAAGATGACAAAGGGGTAGATAAACGGTACTTCACTACCCTGGCCTACGGTACTAGAATCAAAAGACTTACAACTCAAAATTCGGTTGAAAAAGCGAGAGGAGAAAGTGAAAGTAGTTCTCCGAGAAATTAAGAAGAAGTGAAGAATGGAATTCCCACCACAGTAGACGTATAGACTCCAATAACTATAAAGAGGGCCGTTAGAACTAAGGTCAAACACGAAGTAGGTCGGGTCGCAAAGCGTACTACAAGAGACGTATATTCAATTTATTTGTCCCACTGTCGGAACTGTATGAAGAAAGGACTAAACCTTGGTCAGACAACAAGGTACAGGTCAAGATTGACAACGAAGGACTGGACGTATCCAAAGAGTCCTCCGTCCAGTCCACCAAGCCACAAGGGTAGAGAACTTCTTAAAAGGTGTCAAACAACACTAGGTGTGTCAGTTTCCGAAACCATATCAGTTATTACATCTTCATCTACAAAAAGACCTTGAAAGAACGAAAAAGATACTAAGTCACCTACAACCGTTAAACTAGAGACCAAGGAGACGGAAAGGATTTAGGTCGAACTTGTAGACCTTCAAGAGCCAAGTGTATGACAACTTCGGACCGAACCTCTTAAAACTCGTAATAAAACGATCCCACACTCCACTCACGTTAACACGTCATCAAACTTACAAGAAACCGTAGCGGAAAGAAACCCTAACCTTACTTTTGACTGGAAAAGGTCAGGACACCGGTGACGACCCAAAAGGTCTAAACGAAGAGACTTCTGTACTAAAATAGACCGACACGACCCAGAATCGACGTCATGCACCCCAGAGGGTAAAAGTACCCCGTCCACCGTAGAAATCAACGTCGTGAGTTTAAGGATCAACGTCGTACACCCTAGATCAAGGAACTGGTCCCTACCTTGGGCCCGGGGGACGTCGCCCTATCGCCTGGGAGTCGGGGAACTGGTGGTCCCTTCAGGGACTTCTGTACTAAAAACTATCGACGTAACATACTTATAGAGAATATACCCCCCTGAATTGCAATAAAGGGTATAATGCGGTTAGATTTATTACACAGACACTTACAAGAATTTGGGTATACAAACATGTGTAGAGTATAATAAAGGAATTCCTTAAAAGACCATCTCGAGAAGTCCCTCCATACCCGGTGACACATTATGTCCCTCAAAGGACAGGTACTTCAACACGTTCTCCCAAGACCGTTTGTTGACACACCTCCAAACCGTAACCTCTAAGTCCATCTCTTTTCTATCTGTCTGTATTAAAGTCCGAGGAGAAGGGCGTCGACCCTGACCTCCTTCTTACGAAGAGTCTAAAGGGAAGAGGGGAAGGACCTCCTACTACGGACTTGAAATCTCCTTCTCCCGACACGTTCCCGTTCTGTACTAAAGTAATTGCAGTCTCAGGACCCTGGAGATTTAGATTAACCGATGGGCCTTGTAGTATTGTACGTGTCCTTCTCCCTATTAGCTCCCCCTCTCGTCCTCGGTCCGAATTTAATCGTTAAATGGTAGTACGTCCGACGTCGCCGGGGTAATGGTCGACTCCCCGTGCCTCATCCTGCCCCACAGACCCAACACAAGATAACTAAATCTCGAGGGTCACGTCGACGTCTTTAGTCGTCGAAACAGAGACCGGCCCACCCGCACACGTCGTTCTTAAAAAAGAAGACATCGAAGGGCTCAGAAAGACCTCTTCACCTTCCTTGAGTTTGAAGTCTCAGGACCCTCCAGTTTTTCAGGGTAAGTCCCCTGAACGGACCACCAGGTCACCGAGTCTGAGGTACAAGGGTTACGTCGCCCGGGTCCATCCGGGGTAAGTTGTTTGTACTGTGCCCTTCTCCACCTTTACCGGAGCGACGGGAGGGGACGTCTTCATTGGAAAAGTGGTCCCGTATCCTAAAACTTAGTGCCTACTACTAAGAGAAATAACTTGTAAATAAAACACGGTCCGCGAGACGAATCTCTACACATATATAATAGGACAAATTAGGAGTGGGATAATCACTCATGACAAATGGGGTAAAAGATCTACCCCTTTGAGTTCCGAGTCTCTTACAAACTATATTTTTGTAGGAGTTTCAGGACCTCAACCTAACCTCAGTCCAGTAAAACTAACGTCTCGGGTGTGAGAAAAAAAATTAACTTCTAATCAACTAAATGTTACCACACAATTAAAGTCGATAAGTCATTTCACTAAATCAATATATATACATTGACTTATATATGTATTACAAGAAAAATTATAAGAAAAGGTAACACCAAATAAAATCCTATAACTTACATCGAGGGACATGATATGTCATGTCATCCTGGAACAACAAATAGGTAGGATAAATATTACAATTATTAAACGTATACGATTAGAGTTTAAGGGTTAGGTAGGAAGTCGACCCCGTCAGTGTTCAGACAAAACAGACGCTCAGACAAAGACGAAACATCTATACAAGGAAACAAAGTATAAAATCTAAGGTGTCTCCTCACTATAGGACACCATAAACAGAAAGAGAAAGACTAAACAACGTGCATCATAGTATCGGAGATCCAGGTAAACTCAACGAAGTCCACCGTAATAAAGTAAGGAAAAAATGCCGACTCATTGTAAGGAAACATATATACTTGGTGTAGAAGAAAAAGGTAAGTAGACAGTTACTTGTAGACCTACAAAGGTACAGAACCGATAACACTTGTCATCTCGATGTACGAATCGGTAACGGGACAGGAGACGGTAGAACATACAGTTCAAGTCGGGGAGACTAAATGGTCACTCATTTGACTTCGGACCTCTCCAAGACACAGAAAACTTAGTCACCGGTCACGTCCTGACCTTGAAACGAAAGGATTGGGGAACGAGAGTGAATGTAGAGAAAGGTACGAACCCTAATAGACTCGGTTTCCCACAGACCTGTGTCCTCATCGACCCTTGTAATTTTCACTCAAGGACGTGTCCCGTCGGGTCGGCCCCCCCGGTGACTGTTGTGTTTTGCCCGGGTTTCTTGGGTTAAGGGGGTCCCCGTTCCGGTCGTCGACCACTTCGTCGGTATAGGAAGTCTCTGTCCTAAGTTTAGGTCCAGACGAAGAACAACCGGAAGGTGGGAACCCGAGTGGAGTGACCCAGACAAAAGAGGAGACTCTTTACCCCTACTCTCTTTTTGTGGACGTTACGTCCATTTGTATATAAGCCGTCGAGCAGGATTCATGGTCCGTCCCAAATTCTGTGTCAGGGACAGGAGTACCTCGACTGTAAGATCACCCCTTTTCAATCTACTATTTTTTTTATCTACATTCCGGTTACCATATCCGTTACTTCAGTTGAGTTCGTCTGAGTCCCTCTCTCTTACCGCCCCGACGACCATTTCTACCCCTCGTACCACCACCGGCCCCCCTCCTCTGGTAACTCATCTCCGGTCAACGACCCTCCTCCACAAAACCGTCTCTGTTGTCACTCGCGTTCGCAATCCCCTCTACTACGTCCCGGATCGCGTCCCGGACGGGTACAGTCCTCCAACAACCACTCTTACTACGGAAACCGACCAACGGATCCTGAACCCTCGTCCCCATCCCTAATGCGGTTCCCTTTCTTCGACGAAGAGGGTCGGTCCGGTCTACGGGGACGTCCTGTCTACCTCCATTAGACAAAGGGAACCAATGTTTTTGAGTAGGAGGACTTCACGACCCTTTACGGGGCGTAAATCACTAAAAGGTAAGGAGAGCCACTCCTCCCGTCCTCGAACGTGTACCAGTCTCCCGACGGGATAACCCTCCCCGTTCACCGGGGTTCTGTAAAGGAGGTACCCGAGTCCGGACCAGTAGGACCTATTCTCTCTCCAGATGTCGTTTCGTACCGTATACCTGAACAACCTGAATTGTAGTTTCTATGGTGACGACTGGAAAGAGCTCCCGTCGAGACATGACTCACGGAGCGTATATACTTGAGAAAATTAAGAGGGTTGAGAAACTGTACGTACCAGGGAACAAAGACAGGTAAACTGTCTACTCCGGTGACTCCGAGTCTCCACCATTAAACGAACGACTCCCGTAGTCACCCATTTACTGTTTCAGTCGGAAACTTGACTCCGGGACTCTAAGGACTTCGAGTCAGTACGTCACGAGTACTTCCTTACAGGCACTTCTTCCAGCTTAAGTCCTATGAGAGACCAGGGTTGACACCTTTTTACTGAGAAAATATGTCGTTCCCTAATGTTCTCCGACACCTCACCCCATCCAACTAAATATCAATACTTTTATGACTTAACAACCCCTGAAAAGACCACCAGGTCACCGATTCTGTGACGAGAGGGTTACGTCGCCTGGACCCACACTCGGGACCAGTTCCTTGATCTAGGGTATCCGGTGTTGATTCTCAAGACGTTGATTTCTAGGGTGTTGATTCTGGGCCGTGTCGGTTTATTTCTTTATTTATTTTTATTTATAATTTTTGTTACCCTTGTTTTATTTTATGACTTAACAATTATTTATTTTGTTTTCACTCTGACGACACACAGTCTGTCTTCCTCCATATAAATTATTCCTTATGAGTCGTACCGGTTCCCGGACCTCACCCCTTCGGACCCGAAAAGTCTTGTACACTGAAATCTGGGACCAAGACAAGGGAGACACGAAGAACTGTTCGTGGAGAAACACGATGTCCAAGGAAGACACTTACTTTACATAACTATGCGTGAAGGGTCCCACCTACACTCAGTCTCCTCGGACTCACACTTCACGAGACGTGCTCCGGACGGAACAGGTAGTAGGAGTTCCTCACCGGGACCCCGCACTCCAGCCCCCCTCCCTGTCTAGTCCGTTCGACACATCGTAAGTATATTCTAGTGATTCCTAATATTTCAACACCCGTAAAAAATGTGACTTAATACTCTACCCTTGTAAGTGATCCGTTACCATTGCTGAGTTTTATTAATTCTTAGGCCGGTCAATGTTGACACCGTTTTTTGCTCAGACACGAAGCCGGTATAGTGTTCCGCGGTACGACCTTTGGAAGGTACGTTTTAGAGTGAATTAGAAGTATCGTGAAAATACTCTCTCCTTGGTGACTTATACGGAAATGTCTACTACTTCGATTCCGAGTCTCTACATTCTGAAAACGGGCTCCTGCGGTTCCAATCATTCACAAGAGGACCGGTCCGGACGGGAGAGAGGTGGCTAGTGACGGGAAGTAGTGTGAACTGGGCGATTTGTTGGATCGCGTGACCACCAACAGTAACAGGAAAAGCCCGACTTCTCTACCACCGAAGGACCGTGGTCAGAATCGGATCTCGTACTAAAAGTCCAGACACAGTCAGTCTTAGGATGGTCTTTTTTTTGTGGTCACTCTATATCAAGTTCCTTAACCGAATACACTGATACCTCAGACCGATCCGTTCAGACTTTAAACACCCGTCCAACCGTCCGACCGTCGGGAGTCCGTTCTCGACTACGACACCAGGCGTCCGTCTTAAATAAGAAGGAGATCCTTCGGAGTCAAAACGAGAAGTCCGTTTTGAGTAATAGTACCTATTAGAGGAATTTCAGTCGACTAATATCTACAATTAGTATTGATGTTTTAGGGAAGTGTCGTTGTTGACCTAATCCCCAACTAATTTAAACAACAAATCAGTGATTCATCACAGACTGAGAAACGCTGGGGTACCTGACGTCGTACGGTCCGAAGGGACAGGAAGTGATAAAGGGTCTTATACGAATTTGAGGACAGGTAACTCAACCACTACGGTAGGTTGGTAGAGTAGGAGACAGTGGGGGATGAGGAGGAGGGGAGTTGGAAAGGGTCGTAGTCCCAGAAAAGGTTACTCAACCGAGAAACGTAGTCCACCAGTTCCTTAACCTTGAAGTTGAAGTCGTAGTCAGGAAGGTTACTTAGAAGGCCCAACTAAAGGAAATCATAACTGACCAAGTTAGAAGAACGTCAGGTTCCCTGAGGGTTCTTAGAAGAGGTTGTGGTGTCAAGCTTTCGTAGTTAAGAAGTGACGAGTCGAAAGAAATACCAGGTTGAGAGTGTGGGTGTGTACTAATGACCTTTTTGATATCGAAAACCGAGATACCTGGAAACAGTCGTTTTACTACAGAGACGGATCTATACGACAGATCCAAACAGTATCGAAGAGAAGGTTCAACGTTTGTAGAAAATCAAAGTACCGATGTCAGTGGTCAGACGTCACTAAAACCTAGGGTTCTTTTATTTTAGACAGTGACAAAAGTAAAGAGAGGGTAGATAAACGGTACTTCTCTACCCCGGTCTTCGGTACTAGAATCAAAAAACTTACAACTCAAAATTCGGTCGAAAAAGTGAGAGGAGAAAGTAGAAGTAGATTTCCGAGAAGTCAAGGAGAAACCAAAGACGGTAATCCCACCACAGTAGACGTATAGACTCCAACAATTATAAAGAGGACCGTTAGAACTAAGGTCGAACACTAAGTAGGTTGGGTCCTAAAACGTACTACACGTATATTCAATTTATTCGTCCCACTGTTATATGTCGGAACAACATGAGGAAAAGGTTAAAACTTGGTCAGACAAAAAGGTACAGGTCAAGATTGACAACGAAGAACTGGACGTATGTCTAAAGAATCCTCCGTCCATTTCACCAGACCATAAGGAGAGGTTCTTAAAAAGTCAAACAACACTAGGTGTGTCAGTTTCACAAATGACATCAGTCACTTCGTGTTCATCTACAAAAAGACCTTAAGTGAACGAAAAAGATACTAGGTTGCCTACAACCGTTAAACTAGAGACAAAGGAGGTGTCACAACTAATTCATTGACCCATGACATCGGATCAGTGTATCTGTGTATTTTAATTACTGGTAGTGGTCCAGTTTGTCTGGACCCTAACTTAGGACCAGTATATTGGATGACCGAGATACTAGAACCCGTTCAAAGAGACGGAGAAACTCGGAGTCTCAGGGGACCAGACGATTTACGTCACTATTACGAGTGGTCTCAGTCAACAGTACTCCTAATTCACGTTACTACCTTTAGTTCATGGAAGTAGGTCACGGACAGTATATCCTTCTCCCCTCTGTGTGTGTTTGTAGTCACCAGAACTTTACCCGTAAAAGACCGACACCACATTAGCGTGCAAACCACGAACAGAAGGGAAAATGTGGCCACCGAGAACCTCCCGTCCCTGACGTAGGGTAAGTAGAAGATAGGACAAAGGATCGAGTTAGGGACCGAGACTCCTCCGACGTGACTCACAAAGAATTTATAGATCAACTATGAAACAATTACTCTAAGGGAGACTCCCCGACCCTACAAATTCTTTTGAGAGGGTTGCTGTTCTGTTCTCCCTTTCTTCTACACGTCCTTGGAGTCTGAAGACAAACGAGATGTCATTGTGGGGAAGGAAAAGTCGAATCATCCCGAAGGGAACACCGAGTCGACCATTTCTAGGCGGACGTCACGTCCTCTGGACCCAAACTAGGGACCCAACCCTTCTAGACGACCTCTTCCCTTGCCGATGGGCGAGGACATAAGACTGGACCTCTTAAGGTGCCTGACATATCAGGAACCCCAGATTTTCTTAGCCTGTGCTGACTCACCCAAGGGGAAAAGTGAAAGTCGAATCATTCAGAAAGGAGGTCCCTCGGAAGAGACTACGGAGGAGGCGCAAGGGTGTCACAGGTCACGGACGGCATAGCTCTGGGTATGTGAAAAGTTTGGAGACTAGTGAGTAAGGAGAGAGGGGTCTACTCCCCCACCCCACTCGTAGGAAACCTCGGGGTCAGATCCCAGACTATGAGTCCATCGTATAGTCATCCACAAACGTCCTCCCTGTACAAGATAAAGGTCTCTGGGTACCCGACTATCCAGTGTAGATTCCTTTAGACGGAGACCCCGAGGACATCACAGGTCGACGAAGTAGCCGACCAGGTCAGTAGGAGTGCGGTCTTCGTCTCGGTCCCACCTCTTCTCAAAGAGAAGGGACGGAGGGTACCCACACAACACCAAGAACTTGACTTGACCTGTTCCACGGACGGGACAAATAACGACTCACGCGGGACCTCCGGTGGGGTGGGGGGAGTCAGTACACGTTGAGTTCTCGGAACATAAAGATGCAAGGTCGGAAATTAGAAGAGAAAGCTGTGCGAACGACCCGGAGCAACAGTAATTGGTGAAAGGAAGGAGTCCGAAACGGTTTTGACTCTATCGATTAATCAAAGACCGATGAACGGTGAGTCTACCACCCGTCCCAGCATCGAGCGACGGGAACGACGGGTCGGGATGAACAAAACGGTCACCCTTCTCGTTCGTGGGAAACAAATGTTTATGTCCCTCGGAGTCAACCTGACGACCGACCGTCAACGAAATAAATTCGACAAGTAGGGGGTCGCACCCGTCTCGGAAACCCTAGTGACGACATCGATACGGAACCAAAGGAGTAAACATTTTGTTTCCCTAACTTGAACTGGTTGACTCTCTTCTACCCCATCTCCAGTCATGAGACCCAAGACCTTAATCGGGTTCTGAATGGGTCCGGGACGGTGAGGATCGAGGTCCTAAAACCCACTCAGTGAATTCGGGAGACTCGGAGTTGGAAAGAGTGGACATTTTACCCCTCTTATTACCAGTGGAGGACACCACCAATACGGGGAAGTCACCCTACCACTTGCGTGTATACCAGGAATTGTTCTGTTGACCGTGTATCATTTACGGGTCATTTATGAGAATAGTCGACAGAAAGAAAGGTCACGATCGTAAGATATAAAGACTACTTTTTCAGAAAAACGGCCCGAACGTCCCCTCACCTCGTCAAAATTGTCTGTAACGAAGACACAAAATCCGGTGACGACCGTTCTGCCAATAGAAATACATAAGTAAGGGATCCCGACGGTATTGTTTAGTAGTATTTATCCCATCAAATAAAAATAAAAGGTTTTTTATAAATAAAAATAAACCGACACGACCCAACGTCGTCCGTCCTAGAATCTATAAGGTACACCGTAAGCCCTAGAAATCAAAGTCGGACACCTGAGATCAAGGGACTGGTCCCTAACTTAGGACAGGGGGACAAACCCCTTGCACCTCAGAATCGGTGACCTGGTGGTCCGTCAGGTATTTGACCCACCAAATTTTGTTCTCTTTATGAAAGAAACAACAAGTCCTCCGAGCTTCAGACTTTAGTTGTCCTGAGACGAGGGAGACTTCCGAGACCCCTTCTCAGGAAGCAGGGACTCGAAGACCCCCACCGACCGTGACCGACAATATGAAACCCGAACATCGACACAGGGAGGTCAAGAACTGACACAAAAGTGTACTGACCCAGCGAGACACACACAGAGACAAGAGGAGAATGTTCCTGAGGTCAGCATAACCTAAATCTCGGGTGGAATTAGATAAGCTATCATGTCACTCACTCACTTATCACTTTAGCGAGTCAGCACAGGCTGAGAAACGCTGGGGTACCTGACATCGGATGGTCCGAGGAGACAGGTGCCCTAAAAGGTCCGTTATCATGACCTCACCTAACGGTAAAGGAAGAGGTCCCCTAGAAGGGTTGGGTCCCTAACTTGGGTCCAGAAGGCGTAACATCTGTCTGCGAAATGGTAGACTTGGTGGTCCCTTCAGTTGGTGAAGCAATTCTTTTTGTTGTTGTTTTTTTGGGAAATAAACAAATAAAACAAGTAGCGTCACCGAAGAGGACAACACATCGTGTCGAGAGCCCATGTCCGAGTCATCAACGTCGTGCACCCGAGTTGTCAACACCGATTACCTATATTAACGAGGTGCCGTACACTCTAGAAAGACCTGGTCCCTAACTTGGGCACACGGGACGTAACCTTTCACCTAAAAATTGGTGACTTAGTGGTCCCTTGAGGAATCTACACTTAAAACTCCCGTTGATAAGTTGGGTCATACGAGAGGTTCCGAGGGAAAGGAGGAGACATACTCCTACTATTATCATCGTTAAAGTATCCCAAAAACCTCACTAACTTACTCTATTAGATGTATTTACAGTACCATCCTACGTTATACTATGTAGTCTGAGCACAATTCATGACTCAGACACATCGACGACACAACCTCTACCACCGTTTCTACACTGTCACTACCCCTGGCAACGTAGGTACCTGGGTGGGATGTGACCAATTGGTGACCTGTGTCCCCGTATGTTACATCCGTCGTTAGAACAGTCCTTGAGACTTCGGAACCTGTCCTCGGGCAAAGGGAAACCGGAGAATGGAACTTGGGAGTAGACTCTAAATCGAAGACCCTCCCGTCTAAGTTCTTCATCTTTCTTGAACCCGAGGATCTTCAGTCCCCTTGACGATGAGACACACCGGAACGTGTTAACAGAAAGGGAGAGGTCCGGAGTCAAAAGGGTAGACGTTTCACCCACTCCTTCATGAGTCACAAGGTCTAGTCTCGGAGAAGATCCCTCCTTCAAGGTCGTGTTCCGAGACACAAAGTAGAGTTACCACCATCTAATGGTTTCCCGGTCTTTTCCTCAGTCCTCGGACCCTGGGGTCCTGACGAGTGATCCTTAGTAAGACCCGGGTAAAAGGAGTAGACCTGTTCTTCTCTTCGGTATACTATGCTTACACGGTCCTTACAAGATCCCTCTAGTATCCGTACTTGAGTAGGGTGTGAGTAGTGTGGGAGTTCTCCCTCCTACCAATAAGGGTCAAGTGTCTCCTCGTTTGACTCCGAGTCTCTTCAATCGTGAGTGGGGTCCAGTATGCCAATCTTCGTCGACAACAACAAGTCAGAGAGTCAACACAGACTGAGAAACACTGGGGTACCTAATGTCGTACGGTCCGAAGGGACAGGAAGTAGTAGAGGACCTCGAACGAGTTTGAGTATAGGTAACTCAGCCACTACGGTAGGTTGACAGAGTAGTAGACAGTAGGGGAAGAGGACGGGAGTTAGAAGGGGTCTTAGGCCCAGAAAAGATTACTCAGTCGAGAAGCGTAGTCTACCTGTTTCATAACCCCGAAGTCGAAGTCGTAGTTAGGAAGGTCACTTAGAAGTCCCAACTAAAGGAAATCCTAACTGACCAATCTTCGTCTCGACCCCGAATTTAGATCCACAAAGACCACGGTCTCAGGTACGAAGAGGAACCTACGTGAAAATGACATAGTAAAGGGTCTCGACGACATTACGTAACGACGTTTGGGTTGCCGAATTCTGTTGTCTTTACATCAGAAAATGTAAGAACCTCCGGTCTCCAGGTCTTTTACAGAGATCCTGACGCAAGGGAGACTTCCGAAAACCCCTTTTAGAAGGAAAGGAGAAGTTGAAGACCACCGAGGTTGTCAGGCACCGAACACCGGTGTAGTGACATTAGAGACGGAGGTAGAAGTGTACCGGAAGTAAGAAGGACACACGACACACAGAGAACGTTCCTGTGAACAACAATCTCGATCCCCGGGCGGGGTTATTAGGTCCTACCAGAGTTCTAGGAATTGAATCCCTAAAGGCACCACCAGGTCACCAATTCTAAGACGTGAGGGTTACGTCCCCCAAGATAGGAATCAGTCCCTTGATTCTAGGATGAACGTGTTGGTTTTTTTTTTTTTTTTTTCCTATTTAATTTTTTTTTAATATACACATTTCTGGGGAAAAGATTTATTCCGGTGAAAGTGTTCAAGACCCACAACCCTGCACCTGAACAGAAAATCCCCGACGGTAAATTGGGTGATATCAATAATAACTTTGAAACCATCACTGTGATAGACGACCTCCACGTTCCTCGAGTCCCTGAAAGACCTTGTCGAATCTTCATCTTCCTCTCCTTGTTTCAACACTCGACCTTGTTTCAACGGTCAGAGCCCACGAGCCCACGTGCTCACTACCCTCGTACCGAATTCGACTACAAGGTGGTCGTCACTACAGTCACTTCATTCTTTATGTGTTTTTTGTGTAGACCCCCCTTTTTATTTTTCATTTTTTTATTTATTTTCCTCTCTGGGGTGGCGTAGACACATGCCACCTACGTCGGTCGGTACCCCGTCTTTGGACTTTTGAATAGGTGTCTCCGGTGGGAAGGACCACACCGGGTACAGGTGTAATTACTGAACAAAAGGACACTCAACAGGGGTCACCCTATCCGACACGATGTCCACCGCTCAAGGGGTAGAGACCTATATATGTCCGTCTTTGACGCATCAGTAAACAGACCTCACGGTGTCTCCCTTACGGGAGTTACACTTCAAAGGAAGATCGAGACTCTAGGATCCTTAAAAGGATTCCTCTGGTAGTCTATAGAAACACGTGTTTCTGTAAATAGTGTTATGACAAATATTATGGTTTTCTCGTCTTCGTTGGATACACAGTAAATTAGACTCTAAATAATTCATTGATATAAACCCTCGTAATCACAGACATTCACTCTGATCGAGGTCGGACATCAGACAAGAACATATCAGGAACTCGATTTTTACAAAAAAAATTGTGAAAATTTTCGAACATTCCCTGTTTTTGTCCTTAAGGGACCATCAGATCAACGATCCTGAGGTGTGAAAATGACAATTCCCGACCTCAAGTTAGGAACAAGTCCTTTGATTCTGGAGGTGTTCGGGGCTCCGGTTTTTGTGGTTTTGCTTTGTGTGTTTATGTGTGTGTAATTTGTTTTTCGTCTTCTCATACGTAGTCTCTGGAATTCCCCGGATGGCTCGGATTTTATTAATGAAAAACCGAGAAATGTCTTTTTTCAGACAACTGGAGACCTAAACTTATTGTTAGTCAGTGGGTTTTAATATAATTAAACACGGACACCTATACCTTTCTACTAATGTCGTATAAAAACTCTTCTTTCTTTGTCCAATATATTATCATAATCTCGGTCTAGGGTAAATAAATTTTGTCCCGGACATATAAACGGACAATAGACAGTTACTATCAGACAGGATGACTACCAAAAATTTAAAAGAAATACTTTACTAAGACGTAATAAACCTGGAAAATATCACTCGTCGACAATAAAGACACTAGACTGTTTCGTGACCCCTTCTTTTCATTGAGACTTATGAGGGTTGTCAGGTACGACAAACCCTGGGTCACTCAAAACTAGATCCGACTTCGTGAAACAAGGATTCCACGGCATTCCAGCTAGTCGGACCAACCACGGAAATGAAACAACGACAATAACAAAAATCCAGAGAACGGGGCCCTCGAGAATACGTACTCTCCATTTTTTATTTATGGGGAGTCGAGTCAATTTTTGTTTAAACGAGGAAAGCCATCTACTAGACTGTTCCAAAGGGCAACGGCTCCGGATCGACTCAGTGGCGTCTGAGTCCCGTCCGTCCCAGTCCGGGTCTACAGGAAGTCCCCGGGACCCAACCAGACCCACCTCCTATCTTCCCTGTTTCCCTCGTCACACCAGATCGAGTCTCGAGAACCCAGACACCAACCAATAAAGGTTCCTAGTCCCATGGACTGGGAGGTAGGAGGGCCCTTAGGCGGTCATTTACGACACAAATACTGTACCAAGGACGGATTTCCGAAGTGACAGATCACACCGCCTGTCTCCGTCGCTGTAAGTAAGTAAGGTGTCTACACGAAACTCGTGGACGAACCTCGACCCTTCAGGGTCCGAATCACGCTGGCTCTGTTACGGTACGGAAACCCTGAATTACAAAAGGAACAGTTTCTCTCACACACTTCCCACGCGTGAGACCCAAACGTCCCCTCTTCGACTTTACCTTCAGGTCTCCTTCCGTGGTCCCTGAACCTCTACGGGTGTCCCCACCTTAGAGACGAGTCGGAGAAAGACGGAGACGTCGGAACCCGTTCAAGGAAATAACGAGGGGTATTTAGTCCTTACTATTTAGGATAGGTGGGGTATCCCATGACCCTTTTAATTTACTACATTTTACGAAAGGGTCACGGACCGTGTCTCAGTCACAGGTTGTTTGCGAATAATAGATAATTTCTTACTTTGTTTCGGGTCCACATTCTTCATGGATTTTAGTACGGACTCTTTTTGGACTGTACATCGACATCACGGTGTTTAAGACCGACGGTGGGAAAACTGTTCTTCACCTGTATAACAAGACTTGACTGGAGAGAAGGAACGGGATGGCCCGGGGTAGTACTGCAGACACGGTAACAAGACTACACATATTCAGAGAGAGGGGCTGGGATGGGCCTGACACTTGTCTACCAGAGGTTTGAGGTCTAGTGTCGTCTCAACTCTTTACACACTCCCGTCCATTTCCGAGACCTTGGTCGGGTGGAGACCTGGTCAAGGGAGGGAAACCAGGGCCGGAGGTCTGAACCGGGGAGGCGGTACCGACTACACACTATTCGATCCAGAATTGTGAGTCCCAACGTTACTCCAACTTTACTTTAGTACGCAAACCACGTAAACCGTATGGCGGACCATGTACACCCGAAGGGACTATCGAGTCAACCATTTGTCGGACGGACGTTACGCCCTCTGGGGTCAAACTAAGGACCCAACCCTTCTAGGGGAACCTCTTCCCTTTCCGATGGGTGAGGTCATAAGACCGGACCTCTTAAGACACCTGACATATACCACAGTGTTTCTCAGCCCATACTGATTCACTGAAAGTGAAAGTGACCATGTCCTCTCTTTTCTGTGAATCTCTTATAACGAATTTTTTTTTTTTTTTACTCGGTAGGTTTCGACAGTCTTCGCAAGGGAATCCCGGAACATTTATCCTCCCTTACAAAATCGGAAGAAGACCCGTGACCCATAATTCTACAGTTGGTCAGATTGGTTGGCGGGACCCAAACGGACCCCTTCCTTTAAGAATGGTCCTCGAATGAACAGTTCTTCGGGTCGAGAGGTCTCTGGTCCTCACACATACCTAAAGGACACCGGGACCGACACGCAATCGGTGACTCGTTCCGGTCAGAGATAGTTCAATTTCCCTTTACCTATCTCTACCACGGACAAGAAGAGACGGACCCCGGCCGTCCCTCGTCCCGAACAGACTGTCTACCACCTTACCCAAATCCCGAGACTTTAGTTGTACCAGTCGGTGAGTCACGAAGGACACTCCCTTCGGAGGGACTCCAGACTCTTCCTAACAACAACAAATCAGTCAGTATAGACTGAGAACACTGGGGTACGTGACATCGGGTGGTCCGATGAGACAGGTACTCCAAAGGGTCCGTTCTTGTGACCTCACGGTAAAGGAAGAGGTCCCTAGAAGGGGTGGGTCCCTAGCTTGAGTGCAGAGGACGTAACCGTCCGCCTAAGAAATGGTGACTTGGCGGTTCCTTCGGGGACTCCTCCTACCAACCCTCGTTTAAGGGATCGTCGACACGTTAAGTTCTACGCGATTTTCCCTAAAACTGGATCTTTTTTTCTTTTCGTTACTCAAAGGGTTCCGTAGAGTCTCAGTTATCTTAAGTGGGGGTCCCAACCCGGGTTAAGTCTCTCCTAACTTAAGATACTCTTTTTATTCGTATTTTTATAGTCCCCTTTATTTGGGAAGTTTCGGACGATTAACAATAGAGACACGACCGATCATTCGCTCACCGAAAGTGTACACAACCGAGGTTTTCGGACTAATGAGACTTTAATGGTTACTCCTTTGCCGAAGTCTCTCCACTTCATTAAATAAGTTCTAGCGTGTCGATTCACACAACTCCTCGATCCTATACTTACCGTGATTTCTTGAAGGAGTAGTCTGAGAGATCGAGTCTTTTGTCCGTGTCACTCTCGTGAACTAATCGGTGTTGAATAAATAACGTCATTTTATGTATATTTTAAATTGGTAAGAATTCACGTGCCAAGTGACTGCAATGCATATAAGTGTAACAGTACGTCGGTAGTGATCGTAGGTAGAGATCTTGAAAAAAAGTAGAAGGGTTTGACTTGTGAAACATGGGTAATTTATTATTGGGGAGTCAAGAGGGAACGAAGACAGGGACCTTTCGTGGAAAGATGAAAGACGGAGACACTTGGACTGATGAGATTCATGGAGTATACTCACCTTAGTGTCTCCAGAAACAGAAGAACACTGATCGAATAAAGTGAACCACATACAGGAGTTCCGAGTAGATACACCTTCGTACACAGTCTTAAAGGAGAGAATTCCGAACTATTACAAGGTAACATACATATCTGGTGTAAAACAAATAGGTAAGCAAGTAGCCACCCATGGAAGCCGACAACATCTACTACGATGATACTCGTAAGTACTGGGACTCAAATAAAAAACAGAAAAATAATATTAAATAAAAATTAACCTTCTATTAACGAAATGTTACAGCACAACCAAAGACGGTATGTCCATATGTATACATGGAAGGCAGAACTGGGAGAGAGGGTGGAGGGTGGGGTAGGGTAAGGAGATCCAACAGTGTCTCGGGGTCCGACTCGAGGGACCCAGTATGTCGTTTAAGGGTGTCCGACAGATAAAGTGTGAACCCTTACATATACAAAGTTACTCCGAGAGAGTCAAGTAGGGTGGGAAAGGAAGGGGGCGACACAGGTGTTGAGACAAGAGATACAGACGTACAGATAAAGACAGGATGTTTATCCAAGTAGTCATGGTAAAAGGATCTAAGGTATATATACACAATTATATACTATCAAAAGAAAGACTGAATGAAGTCAGACATTTTGTCCGAGGTCGAAGTAGATCTTGATTGAGTTTACGTAAGGAAAAATACCGACTCTTTATAAGGTATTATATATACATGGTGTTGAAGAAATAGGTAAGTAGATATTACCTGTAGATCTAACGAAGGTACAGGACAGATAACATTTATCACGACGTTACTTGTAACCCCATGTACATAGAAAATCTTACCAAAAGACTTTCACTTTCTCCTCTCACTTTTTCAACCGAATTTCGAGTTGTAAGTCTTTTACTTCTAGTACCGTAGACCAGGGTAGTGAAGTACCCTTTATCTACCCCTTTGTCACCTTTGTCACAGTCTGAAATAAATCCCCCCGAGATTTTAGTGACGTCTACCACTGACGTCGGTACTTTAATTTACTGTGAATGAGGAACCTTCTTTTCAATACTGGTTGGACGACGACGACGACGACGACGACGATTCAACGAAGTCAGCACAGGCTGAGACACGCTGGGGTATCTGCCGTCGGGTGGTCCGAGGGGGTAGGGACCCTAAGAGGTCCGTTCTTGTGACCTCACCCAACGGTAAAGGAAGAGGCTACGTACTTCCACTTTTCTCTTTCACTTCAGCGAGTCAGTACAGACTTAGAATCGTTGGGGTACCTGACGTCGGATGGTCCGAGGAGGCGGGTACCCTAAAAGGTCCGTACTCATGACCTCACCCCACGGTAACGGAAGAGGTACTGGTTGGATCTATCGTATAATTTTTCGTCTCTGTAATGAAACGGCTGATTCCAGGTAGATCAGTTCCGATACCAAAAAGGTCATCAGTACATACCTACACTCTCAACCAACACTTCTTCCGACTCGCGCCTTCTTAACTACGAAAACTTGACACCACAACCTCTTCTGAGGACTCTCAGGGAACCTGACGTTCCTCTAGGTTGGTCAGGTAAGACTTCCTCTAGTTGGGACCCTAAAGAAACCTTCCTTACTATGATTTCGACTTTGAGGTCATGAAACCGGTGGAGTACGCTTCTCAACTGAGTGACCTTTTCTGAGACTACGACCCTCCCTAACCCCCGTCCTTCTCTTCCCCTACTGGCTCTTACTCCACCAACCTACCGTAGTGACTGAGCTACCTGCACTCAGACACACTTGAGGCCCTCAACCACTACCTGTCCCTTCGGACCACACGACGTTAAGTACCCCAGCGTTTCTCAGCCTGTACTGACTCGCTGACTTGACTTGATTTGACTTGACTACGGGTATCACCATAACGAGTAATGTACCATCAAAATAAGGATCAAAAATTTCTTTAGAGGTATAACAAGGGGTATCACCGACATAGTTAAATGCAAGGGTGGTTGTTACGTTCTCCCAAGGAAGGGAAAAGAGGTGTAGGAGAGATCGTAAATAACAAACATCTAAAAAACTACTACCGGTAAGACTGGGTACACTCCACTATGGAGTGACATCAAAACTAAACGTAAAGGGATTATTATTCGCTACAAATCGTAAAAAAAAAAAAATCAGTAGACATACAGAAGAAACCTCTTTACAGACAAGTCCACAAGACGGGTAAAAAACTAACCCAAAAAAAAAGGATTGTAACTCGACGGACTCGACGAACATATAAAACCTCTGATTAGGAAACAGTCAACGAAGTAAACGTTAATAAAAGAGGGTAAGACTCATAACAGAAAAGTAAAACAAATACCAAAGAAAACGACACGCTTTTGAAAATTTAAATTAATCGAGGGTAAACAAATAAAAACAAAAATAAAGGTATTGTTGCGACGAAGATTAAGAAAACCCATATATGGGTTTTCACCTTAACAACCTAGTATACCGTTAAGACAAAAGTTAAAAAACTCCTTAGTAGTACGATAAAAAGTGTCACCGACGTGGTAAAATGTAGGGGTGGTTATCCCGTGTTTCTGAGGTTAAAGAAGTGTAGAAGTAGTCGTGAACAATGAGAGACTAAAACAAAACTAAAAACTATCATCGGTAAGATTATCCACACTTCATCATAGAGTAACACCAAAACTAAACGTAAAGAGTCACCTCTTTATTGAGGTCTTTCTTACTTCCCAACCTCGGTTTCGTTTTTGTTATGGGTGGACACCTACACTGATCACTATCTTCGTTCCAGACTACGACATTTCTCGTTATAACGTATCCTTGGACCTTACAGTCCAGGTACTTAGTTCCGTTTAACCTTCACCAGTTTGTCCTCTACCGTTCTCACTTGCAGCTGTAAGATCCTTAGTCACTTGATTTTACCTGACCTTACCCACTTAAATTGAGTCTACTGGTAATATAGATGATGACACCCGTCCTTAGGGAGTCTTCTTTCCCTCATCGGTAGTACCAGTTGTCTTCTCGGGTTTTACGTCATGAACCTACGTCAGAGTTTTTACTATCTTACTAGAGACAAACAAAGGTTCCGTTTGGTAAGTTATAGTGTCATTAGTTTCAGATACGGCGTTGGTCATTACGACTTCTTCGACTTCAGCTTGCCAAGATACTTCTGGATGTTCTGGAAAATCTTGATTGTGGGTTTTTTCTACAGGAAAAGTAATATCCCCTGACCTTACGTTTTCATCCTTCAGTTCTTTGTGGACCTCATAGTCCGTGTAAACCGGAACCTTACTCCTTACTTCGTCCCGTTTCTGATTATCTCAAAACGGTTCTTTTACGTGACCAGTATCGTTTGTGGGAGAAGGTTGTTGTATTCTCTTCTGAGATGTGTACCTGTAGTGGTCTACCAGCTGTGGCTTTAGTCTGACTAATAAAAGAGACATCGTTTTCTACCTCTTCGAGATATGTCAGTTGTTTTTGTTCTGGTCCTCGAGTCTAGTACTTGAGGAATAACGGTTTAAGTCTGAATTTAACTTCTTTCATCCCTTTTGGCGATCTTGTAAGTCCATATTGGATTTAGTTTAGGGAATACTAATATGTCACCTTCACTCTTTATCTAAATTCCCGGATCTAGACTATCTATCTCACGGACTACTTGATACCTTACTCCAAGCACTTTAACATGTCCTCTGTCCCTAGTTCTGGTAGGGGTTCCTTTTCTTTACGTTTTTTCGTTTTACCGACAGATCCCTTCGGAATGTTTATCGACACTTTTCTTCTCTTCGCTTTTCGGTTCCTC
Source organism: Capra ibex (assembly GCA_006410555.1). Lineage (NCBI taxonomy): Eukaryota > Metazoa > Chordata > Mammalia > Artiodactyla > Bovidae > Capra > Capra ibex. Next base: position 10,936,666 of record SJYO01016970.1, read on the forward strand.
TTTTCCTTTCTATATTCGTAGACTTACGTCTCAAGGTCTCTTATCGTTCTTCTCTATTCTTTCGGAAGAAGTCGCTAGTTACGTTTCTTTATCTCCTTTTGTTATCTTACCCTCTCTGATCTCTAGAAAAGTTCTTTTAATCTCTATGGTTCCCTTGTAAAGTACGTTTCTACCCGAGCTATTTCCTGTCTTTACCAGACCTGGATTGTCTTCGTCTTCTATAATTCTTCTCCACCGTTCTTGTGTGTCTTCTTGACATGTTTTTCCTAAAAGTACTGGGCCTATTAGTACTACCACACTGGTGAGTAGATCTCGGTCTGTAGGACCTTACACTTCAGTTCACCCGGAATCTTTCGTATTGATACTTGTTTCGATCACCTCCACTACCTTAAGGTCATCTCGATAAAGTTTAGGACTTTCTACTGCGACACTTTCACGACGTGAGTTATACGGTCGTTTAAACCTTTTGAGTCGTCACCGGTGTCCTGACCTTTTCCAGTTAAAAGTAAGGTTAGGGTTTCTTTCCGTTACGGTTTCTTACGAGTTTGATGACGTGTTAACGTGAATAGAGTGTACGATCATTTCATTACGAGTTTTAAGAGGTTCGGTCCGAAGTCGTTATACACTTGGTACTTGAGGGACCACAAGTTCGACCTAAATCTTTTCCGTCTCCTTGGTCTCTAGTTTAACGGTTGTAGACGACCTACTACCTTTTTCGTTCTCTCAAGGTCTTTTTGTAGATAAAGACGAAATAGCTGATACGGTTTCGGAAACTGACACACTTAGTGTTATTTGACACCTTTTAAGACTTTCTCTACCCTTATGGTCTGGTGGACTGGATGGAGAACTCTTTGGATATACGTCCAGTCCTTCGTTGTCAATCTTGACCTGTACCTTGT
>SJYO01016970.1:10937664-11057493 GCA_006410555.1 Capra ibex
TCTGCGACTGAGGACCCTTCTTTTCCCTGCTGGTTGGATCTGTCGCAGAAGGCTTCGTCACTGCGCTGCAACGGCTGATTCCAGGCAGATCAGTTCCGATACCAAAAAGGAACGAGTGCCTACCTACACTCTCGACCTGACACTTCCTCCGACTCGCGGCTTCCTCCCTACGAACACTTGACACCACAACCTCTGCTGAGAGCTCTCAGGGAACCTGACGTTCCTCTAGGTTGGTCAGGCAAGACTTCCTCTAGTCGGGACCCTAAAGAAACCTTCCTTACTACGCTTTCGACTTTGAGGTCATGAAACCGGTGGAGTACGCTTCTCAACTGAGTAACCTTTTCTGAGACTACGACCTTCCCTAACCCCCGTCCTCCTCTTCCCCTGCTGGCTCCTACTCTACCGACCTACCGTAGTGCCTGAGCTACCTACACTCAGACTCACTTGAGGCCCTCAACCACCACCTGTCCCTTCGGACCACACGACGTTAAGTACCCCAGCGTTTCTCAGCCTGTGCTGACTCGCTGACTTGACTTGACTTCCTAATTACTACAACTAGAAGAGAAGTACTCGAATACCCAGGAAACATATAGAAGTCTCTTTACAGACAAACTCAGGAAATTGGTATAAAATTTAGACCAACAAACGAAAAAATGACAACTCAACATCCTTAAGAAATATATAAGACCTATAATTGGGGAACAGTCTATACACTAAACGTTTATGTAAGAGGGTAAGACACCACCGGAAAAGTGAGACAACTAGTACAGGAAACTACGTATTTTCGAAACTTAAAGATACATCAGGTCAAATAGATAAAAAATTAAACAACGAAAACCAAAGTACGGGGTCTGAAACAGTGGTTTAGACCACAGTACATTGAAAGGGGGACAAAAGGAGATTCTCAAAATATCAAAATCGAGATGGTAGATCCAGAAAGTAGGTAAAACTCAGTTAAAAATTTATACCATACTATATTCCCAGGTTACAGTATGGATGTTGAAAAACTTTATCCTTTTTTTTTTCTTAATCTTTGGTTGTCATCCTAAAACTCTACACCCCTCTATTTTAAATAGAAGGATCCATCAAGTACGAGAGTTGGTGAGAACGAGACGGCAGGTTGATCGGGGGTGTGCCGTCAGTCTTACTAGAAAACTCTTTCGTGTATTCAGTTTGGGGTAGTGAGGGGACGAATTTTTCACGTCGTTAAACAAGTCACAGACGGGGGAGGGATTCTAGTATTCAAAGTTCTTCAGTCTGACGGTAGAAGTGAAGATATCGGGAAGGAGTCACGGTCGTGTATGGTCGACGAGGTAACTATGGACAACCTACTCACTTGTTTGGAGTCGAATATTATTCGAGTGTAAGAAACTGAAAAAGTTCCTTACACCCCCTCCTTCCTTCACCTCCTCCTTCCTTCCATTGTTCATGACTCCCCGTCTTGTCGTTTCAGTAATGGTCGACAACCGTGATCTGAAGGACTAAATTTATGGTCGGGACGGTAAAGTACCGGTACACTGGAACCGTTTACCGAAGTGGAGAATCCAGAGTCCAATTCCCTACCGTTGTGGATAAACCTACTGCTTTTCGTTAAACTTGTCCTCCTTGTCCGACTCGTTCCCACTCCACACCCCGACTTTTGTCACCATCCGTTAGTTAATGGATATCTGACTTGTCACTCTGGGAATCAAGGGGTCGGAAACATGGGACGTGTCGGTCCACCGGTGGGGAGGTGAGACGTCCTCCCAAAAAAGGAACCTCTTCAATTGGATCCCCCTGACTTAAACGTCGACGTCTGTGTCCTTCCCAGTGCCGCTCTATGGTTTCCCCTTTTTTACCAAAAGGTCTGGGGAAGACGATGGTCCCCATCGAGACGATGGTCTTAGGACTCTCGGTCTTCACACGAGAGGTCCCTCCTTTACCGTCCTAAGAAAAGACTTCGGGGGTTTCTTCCCTCGATGTCAGTGACTATACATTCACAAGGATCTTATTTTCGGTCTAGAGGTAAGTCAGGTGGATCTTACTGCGTGTGGTCGACTGTCGGTGAGGGGTCGGGGGTCACAACAGTTAATTAATTAATCACGAAGTGAGTTTACGGTTGGAAATCCCTGAAGGGACCACCAGGCCACCGATTCTGAAGTGTGAGGGTTACGTCCCCCGGGTCTAAATTAGGGACCAGTCTCTTAATTTGAGGTGTACGACGTTGATTTCTCGACCGTATGACGTTGCTTCTAACTCCTAGGACGTACGATGTTGATTCTGAACTCTGTCGGTGTATTTATTTATTTGTGATTTTTTCTCTTCCGGTTGGAAACTAGTGTATAGTGGTCTATAGGTTCAGAGGCCCTATTTTCTTCCTCCGGTTTCGTCTGTTTATTTGTTTTTACACACTTCGTCTATCTGGCACGTCTCTCTTCTTTTATGTTCTGTTTTTAATAATCATAGGAGTCTCTGTCTTCTATAATACAAGAACTTTATTCTACGATATTTACGATATATTTTTCCCTATTATTCTTCTCCGTGACCCTTTATTTTTACCCTCTATTTTATTGCAAAAATTTTTCAGTTATCTTTCCAACTCTCCATTACTTTTCCTTTAAAGGGTCTTCTACATGGTGTTTCCGTCTTTTATTTCTTCTCTTCATTTCCTCTGTTAGTTAGATCCTCCGGGCTATAGACCGATGGTCTAACAGGTCCCTAAGGTCTCTTTCGCCTCCCCTCCTTTAGTGACTTCTTTACTACTCTCCTGCAAAATATGACCTCCCGTATTTGGAAACCTGACTCTCCCGGGTCATTTTTACTTTTTCTCGGTAGAATGCCGTATAGTAGTGTTTACAGTCTTTAGATCCTCCTTTCTCTTCCAGGATCCTGAAGGGACCACCAGGTCTCCAATTCTAAGACACGAGGGTTACGTCCCTTGGGACCCCAAGCTAGGGACCAGTCCCTTGATTCTACGGGGGTACGGTACGCCACACCGGATGTCGTAATTTTTCTTAATTTAAAATTTTTCTCTCTCTCTTTTCGAGGATTTTCAAAGTCTCCACCTTTCTTATGTGATGATTTTTTGTAGTCTTTAATTTTACCAAAGTCTGTGGAGTCACGGTTGTGACCTTTGATCTTCTACTCCCTCGGCACGGTAGCTAAAAGACTACCTTCTACTAAAGGTTAGATGATAAAATACATCTCAGTTTCTTTAGTCTACACTCCTATCTTCTTCCTGTAAACGACCGAACGGTCCCACATTTTAAAAAGGAAGGATACATGGGAAAGAAATCCTTCACTGATGTCCTACACGAGGTGGTTTTGTTCCCCTATTTGGTACTATTTGTTCTGAACATTAGGTCCTTTGTCCACGAGATTGCGTCCTCCTGTCCACAAGTCACGAGACTTTTCGTTGGTCAAGGTCTAACTCTCTCCTCCTCCCTTCGAGGTCCTTCACCTAAGTGATCTCTTTGTTTTCCTTGAACTATCTAATACACTCACGTACCTTTTCCGTAAAAACACGCAGACGACCTCACAAACTTCTCTAAATAGTTACACATGTGTCTTGATTCGTTTAATTTTTTTCTTCGTTAACAAAAAAGTAGCTCCATGTCAACAAAATATCGCAACATAACCAAAGACGACATGTTGGTCGAAGCTCATATGGATATAAGGGAGAACAGGGACGGAGGGCAGAGGGGCATAGGGTGGGTAGAGCCAGTAGTGTCTCGCGGCTCGACTCGAGGAACGCAATATGTCGTCCAAGGGCGATAGATAAAGTGTGTACCACCACATATCTACAGTCCGGAGTAGAGGGTCAAGTAGGGTGGGGGAAGGGGGGTCGCACAGGTGTGCAGACATGAGACACAGACACAGAAATAAGGACGGAACGTCTATCCAAGTAGACATGGTAAAAGGGTATATACACGTAATTATATACTATGAGCCAAAAGTTTTTCTCCGTCAATAATTGAGGTGCTTCTTGTTTTTAATCATGATTTTTTGTTTATGTTGATATCATATGGTAAACCGAGTCACACCTGTCATGGATGTTTCCGTCTTCTTACATTCGGGACCCCTGAAGGGACCACCAGACCGCCGAGACTGAGACACGAGGGTTGTGTCTCTCGGGTCCAAGTTAGGGACCAGTTCCTTGATCTAGGGTATACGGTGTTGATTTCTTGAGTGTACGGTACTACTTCTGACTTCTAGGACACACGGTGTCGATTCTGGAACCGTGTCGGTTTCTCTATTTTATTCACTTATTAATTTTTTTTTTTTTGGTGCTTACATTTGGGACCCTTTTTTTATTTGAGACCTATATTTGAACTGATTTGTTAAAATTTAACACCATCTTGATATAACCCTCCTACCTCTCCTTCGACCCATCTACTTCTCTCCACTAGGAATAAATGGTATAATTTCTCAACCCCTCCTGGAATCACCCCGAAAGGGACCACCGAGTCATCATTTCTTAGGTGGACGTTACGTCCTCTGCGTCCAAGCTAGGGACCCAACCCTTCTAGGGGACCTCTTCCCGTACCGTTGGGTGAGGTCACAAGAACGTACCCTTTAGGGTACCTGTCTCCGCAGATGTCAGGAACCCCAACGTTTTCCCAGACTGTGCTAAGTCGTTGATTTGTTGTTGTTCCTCCTTGAATATCATAAGTGATTATGAACCAAGAGGGAGGAAGACCCGTGTGTTTTCTAATGAAAAGTCAGGGAACGTTAACCTACCCCGGTTATATTGATGAAGACCTCTCAGTCGAAGTTCTCTTTCACGACACAACGTCGATCTGACTTCGAATCTACTGAGACACAGACAGGGGAGAGGGAGACACCACCGGTCCCGTCGGAACCCAATTCTATCGTCTCGACGTTCTAACTTCGTCCGACCTTGACGGAGTACCTTATACCTACAGGACCTCTGTGACTTACCTAAGACGTTCCCACTCTTTATTTCGAAAAAGTACACACTTCGGTAGCTCTACAACCCTAACAGACAATGACCACGTATGGGACTGAAACAATAGTAACAAATCAGTGATCCAGTACAGGTTGAGAATTTCGAGATACCTGACATCAGGGGGATCCGAAGGGACAGGTACCCTAAAGAGTCCGTTCTTGTGACCTGACCCATCGGCAAAGGAAGAGGTCCCCTAGAAGGGTGGGTCCCTAGCTTGGGTGCAGAGGACGAGACCGTCCGCCTAAGAAATGGTGACTCGGTCGGGTATTGAACTGAATTGACTTATGTCTGAAGTTGTCGATGACAGATTTTATCTATGTAGTTCTTTATCTGTAAATTTGTATAATAAATCTTAATACCTCTAGTAGTGATCTTCTTATTTTTGTAATTTTCATCAACGAGACCCCTCGTCCCGACTCTTCATTTCTATTCCACCCCGTCTTCCCGTCGACAAAAGTAATATCACGAAACCGTGATCCCGTAACATAATGTGACCGTCTTTGGTGCACATACGTCAGCCCTCCTAAGGACGGTTTGGTTGTGTCACCGACCGAGAAGCCTCCCTCCCGTGCGATCTTGCTTGTTTGTAGACTCCCTTGGTGTCTACCCTAACCTGTCGCACCCGCCCGCGTCACCCCTCCTTCCGGTGGGTCTACTTTACGGTCACACTCCTCAAACCAAAAATAGGTCTACCGTTACCCTTCGGTACCTTCCTAGTATTCCCTATCTCAGCTTAGACGGACTCGTTTGAGTGGAAATGACACTCGTAGGACTGAGTGCACCTCCTACTTACCACCCCGTCCTCCGACGACACTACCAGGGGCTCTTTCGCCTCCTCCGGACCTGATTCTGTAGACATGGTGTCTACAACTACCTCTTCGACGACAAGCAGACCGTCCGGACTACTATGTCGTCCCATGTTCTACCCGTTGCACGGGATGGAAGTCCCTCGAATGCACCCATTCTCTCCGTTTCCCCCTCTTTTCCTCTATTTTCAGTCCGTCACCAAACATGAAGTCAGAAGCATTTCTTCTGACTTCGTCACATTCCTCTATCTCCCCAAAGGGACCACCCAGTCGTCATTTCCTCAGCGCCCAAACTAGGGACCCAACCCTTCTAGGGGACCTCCTCCCGTACCGTTGGGTGAGGTCATAAGAACGGACCCTTTAGGGTACCTGTCTCCTGGGACCGTCCGATGTCAGGTACCCCAACGTTTCTCAGTCTGTGGTGGCTCACTGAATCGTACGTACGTGCGTTCCGCTACCTCCCCTCTCTCCCATGGTTCTATAACCCCGTCGTCGAGACTCCTCCTCTATAAACTTATCTCAGGACCTAATTCACTTTCTTACCCCCTGAAGGGACCACCAGGTCACCAATTCTGAGACTCGAAGGTCACGTCCCCGGACCCAAGGTAGGGACCAGTCCCTAGGGACCACGACGTTGATTCTGGAGTGAACGACGTTGGTTTTTATTTCTAAGACGTACGACGTTGATTGTGGGTTGTGTCGGTGTCCTTTTTTTTTTTTTTTCTTCTTCTTCTTCTTCTTCTTCTTCTTCCTTGTTCGGTACGTTTTATGCCTCCTACTCCCAAGACCCGACTCACCTGACGTCAGACCACCGGGACTCCACCCTACCCGAACTACACCGGTTCCGTGTCGTTTCTCCGACGACACCCCGCCCCCGTCCCTCCCGCCTCTTCCCTGTAGGTGGTCCTCCTTCCAAGACCCTCGACTCCGGACTCTCCACCATCCCCGGTCAGACACCTTACACCTCTCCTGAAACTCCTCGAAGATCCCCTGACTCTTAGGGTACCTGTCTCCTCGGACCGCCCGATGTCAGGTACACCAGAGTTCTCAACCTGTGCTGAATCGTCGATTTGGTGGTAGGGATCCCCCCGACTCTCGGCAGTTCACCGTCCTGACCATGACTCCGCCGTTCCTCCTGGGCCGAACCGCCGGTCACTCGGAGGGGGAGGGAGATGGCCCCGGGGTGGCTGGGGGACTCAGCCGACGCGGAGTCGGGACAGACCCGGTCGATGTCGTCGAAGTAGTGGGTGAGGGGAATAGGGTCGGGGGAGACCCTTAACTTCCTAGGAAGTGTTTAGTTTTATCGTCCGTCTCTTGTCGGAGATTAACAAGACGCATTTTCTTCACTTTAATCTGCTCAGTCGACACCCCAACTCTGGCGGAGGGTGTGTCGACACTAGGGCGTGGCGACTTCCGTCTGAAGAGCTCTGAACGTTAAGACGACAGAGGCTTGTTTTGAAAAACGAAGAGGTCGGGGTCCCGTTTACTGTCGATAAAACCCTCCTTCACTCTGTCGACGATCGGGACCTCCTGTTACTTTCTCAGGAAAAAAAAGAATTTTGGTTTTTTCTTTTTTTTTTCTTTTAGTTAGTGAAACACTTCCTCGTCGGAATCCACTACACTCAAGCAAGTCAGTAAGTTTTGTGACCCGCGCGAGTAGGACTCCAGTGGTCTGAACCGGCGACAGTCCGTCCAAGCCGGGTCTCCTCGTCTCCACGCGCCACACCGAGGTCGGAACCACCTCTCCCCTCTCTCGTGATAGACCTGCGGTCCTCCCGGTTCAAGAGTCGAACCAGGCGGTGCCAGCGAGACACCGGAGCCTAGTCAAAGAGTGGAGGGGGGTCGCACCCGAAATCCGACGTAACACCAACGAATCAGAAAGTCAACACAGGCGGAGAAAGACTGAAGTGCCTGACATCGGGTGGTCCGAGGAGACAGGTACCCCAAAGGGTCCGTTCTCATAACCTCACCCAACAGTAAAAAAGGAGGTTCCTTTGAAGGGCTTCGTCCCTAGTTTGGATACAGAGGACGTAACCGTCCATAAGAAATGGTGACTCGGTGGTCCCTTCGGGAAATCCCCGAAGGGTTCGTAATTTCAGGTACTCTTCGTTCGTGCACACACACACACACACACACACACACACACACCACACACACACACCACACACACACACAGACACACAGACACACAGACACACAGACACACACACAGACACCACACACCAACTTCTACTTCTAAGGGGTCCGGGCTAAAGGTCTCTAATTCTGACTCTTCTAGACCCCACCCCACGCCAGATTCTTAGACATGAAGAGTGTCTGAGAAGACCATTAAGGGAGGCCTCAGGGACCTGGTGTCCCATCATTTTTGAAAGGGAGTTAGAGAGACCCGAGAAGAACGAGACTTTAAACTTCTCAACGAGTACGTTGGGAGGGGACCCAAAGAGTCTAGTAAGGTCCTGGTACCTTCCATAGGAATGGGGACGGAACCACAGACACACAAGGACACTACTAGTGCGACGTGTCCCTACCAGACAAAGTCACATAAATCGGAGGAGGTCCGATGGACCACGGGTCGGACCCGGAGTCATGTTCTCTCCAGTACTGACATTTACAACCGGGTTGTCCTCCGGTCGACATCCCGACCGTCGAACCGTCGTTCATCTGGTTCCTTCCTACGACGTCTCGAGACCCACGGGCCGCACCGACGTCTGTAGACCAAACCTGTCGACCTGAGCACCGGACCCAGTCCACACACTGAGACAGTCGACGAAGGGAACGGACGTCGACTCCTTCAGGTCGGTGGACCCCGATTCCACCGGAACTATCCGGGTGGCTGACCCTCGGGACCAGTTGGGACCTCTTGTGGGTCCGTCAGACTCCGGGGTCGGTCAAACAGAGCCGAAGAAGTCTCAACCGATTAGTATAAGGGGTTTCCGGTCTAGTCACCGTCTCCGGTCTCCCAGTCCAGTGAGACCGGATCGGGGGTCGAAGTAAACATATATACCTCTTATTATTGTCGACAGTATATGACTCGTAAATGGCACGAGACTCGAGTCCCGATTTACGAGATAGTAGACAATAATTTAAAATATTGTCGGGATACGCCAACCATTTTCATAGCGAGAAAAAAAAAAGAATTGTTATACCTGTGGTCCCGAATCTCTCCAGTTCAATGATCGGGTCTCAGTGAGTCGATTATTTATCATCTCCGTCATAATCTTGACTCTGGACAAAAGGAGACCTCGGGTCAAAATATACATTCGTATAACGCATCTTGGGGACTCGTTGAAGAATGATTTTAATGAGGGACGACCTCTTGAGGAAAACTTAGACTATATCACCTTTCCTCACTACGACTTAGTCTATCCCAAGATCAGGGTGGAGACGGGGACTGGAAAGGACAGTGAAACCCAGTCAGTAAGGGGAGGCATTCAAAGTACACTTTGACTTTAGGCACTTTACCTTGTTAATATATACGTGAAGGAAAATTCCATGTGATTCTACTTCTGCCGGTGGTTGTAGATGTAAAAGTTGGACCGGAACCGTCTGCGGGACCGGTGGTCGTGTGACGGGAAGGTCTCACGGTTCATGGACTACCTCTGTACCGGGAAACCCCTTGACGAGACGTTCCAGCACGACAGGTAACTGATGATGTTGTACAAGTGGTCGTAGAAGTGCGAGTGGTACTACTCGCAACTGGCGATGTAACGACAGACGGTGGGGCAGTTCCGGGACCTGAAGGCGTGGGGACGGTTCCGGTTCGACTAGTTGTAGACGTAGACCCAGGACCGGAGGCCACAGCCACATGGGTAGTACCAGTACCGACACTGGGCGGGGGCCCCACTCACTCCTCCCCTCGGAACCATGCCTAGTGATTGGTGTCCTCCGTCGTGTGTCCGACGACACCCAAACATCTGGAAAATGGTCCCACCCACATCCACCTAGTGGTTACCTCACACCCAACGACTAGTTGCTTTTCCACCTACCGACCGGTCACCCTCACACTTATTAGTTGGTTACCCTTACACTCACCACCTGACTACCCTCTTACTTACTGACCAGTCACCAGTATACCGACCAACCGGTTTTTTTAAAATACTTACCCTAATACCTACCGGTCTACACACCGACCTATCGGTCACCCCTCTCCCACTGGTCACTCGTCACCCCCGGTATTCTAGACGTTAGGGTAGGGTTTGAGGGAAGGTGGGGTGACCGGGTCTCCTGGTTTCGTTCCGGATCTCTTACCGGACGTATCTTACTGTCCACGTAAAGGAGTCTCATTTTATGACATGATTAATCACATCATGTCATTGATGGACATAGTCAGTCCACCGACGACATTGTTGTCGGTATCGAATTGCGTTATCTTCAGATAAAGAGTGAGTGTAGTGTCAGGTCACATTCACCTCCTCCCCGAGATGAGGTGTGTCAGTTAGTCCCTAGGTCGGAGGTTTACTACCAAACCCGATGTTACACGACCGTAAACCCAAAGGTACCACCGAGTTTCTTATTTCTTAGGTGGACGTTACGTCCTCTGCTCCCAAACTAGGGCCCCAGTCCGTCTAGGGGACCTCCACCCGTACCGTTGGGTGAGGTCATAAGAACGAACCTCTTAGGGTACCTGTCTCCTCGGACCGTCCGATGTCAGGTACCCCAGTGTTTCTCAGTCTGTGCTGACTTCGCTGAATCGTGCGTGCGTGCGTGATCGGAGACCGGTCGTCTACTTACTCCCTCACCACATTTACGTCCCGGGTAATGAAGGATCACTATCGACCAATCAACAACAACAAAATCAGTACAGGCTGAGAAAACACTAGGGTACCTGACATCAGGACGGTCCGAGGAGACGGGTACCCTAAAGGGTCCGTTATTATGGCCTCATCCACCGATAAAGGAAGAGGTCCCCTAGGACGTAACCGGCCGCTTAATGGTCACTCGGTGTACCCTTCAGGTCACTATCGACCAATGTACTGGGGTTGAACTATATTTACCCTTTTCATTAAATCGTCGTCGTTTCTGTGACCATTGATTGGAGAGAACTGGGTGCGAGACAGTACCCCACAACTTTTCTAATTTACTCTACTATCCAACACTTTGTGAATCCTGTTCCGGACCGAGTAACAGTTCCAGGTTATTTATCGTCGATAATCTTATAAACTCGGACACTCTATCTGTTCCGTCCCTGAGGATGAAGGTAACCTGACTTTCGTTTGACTCTTAGTCTCTCCACTCCACTAAATAAATCGTCTGTAAACCATCTTAGACCCGATCTTGGGTTCAAAGGACAGGGGTATTGACAACGAGGAAAAACGGCGGTCCCACTTCCAAACGTGACAACATCCTCTCCCTGTCCGAACCACCCCTCAAAGAACCGGTGGAACTGGGAGTGTTCCCATCTCAAGAGGACTGGAATATATTAGAGACTTACTAAACGGAACTGAGTCGTCGACCTGGAGTAAGGAGTGACAGTCGGAAGTCAAATGTCCGGTAATTGAAGTCAGGAAGACCCCCGACCCGGTCTACCCGGAGGAGTAGGGGGCGGGGGATGAGAGAAAGAGAGAGTATGTGTGTGTGTGTGAGTGTGTGTATGTGAGTGAGGGATTCACACACGGTAACCGTAAGTCAAGATATCCGAAGAACGACACACTGGAACCTGTTCACGATAAGGAGAGACCCGGACGAAGACGGTAGACATGGTACTTTCAGGAACCCAGGTCAACACCGACCACCAGGCCGGTCGGACTATAGGACACCTGGGTAAGACAGACACCTGGGGTCGGGGAAAGAATGTCGAGAGTCCGAGGTTCAGGGGACCTACCCAGGAGTCTAAGGCCCTAGGGTTCTCCAGGACCCTCAGGGGACCCGGTCGGAGTCGGGACATAGACTCAGGGTATTGTAGGGGTCCCACGAGTACGTCGGACTCGACTGGGTGAAAGGTCCTCTTCCCTCGAATAAGGTAGGGGAGAATAGACACCTGTTCTCACCGTCAGTCTTGCAAGAACTGTACTTCGACTCTAGACGCAGGAACCGTCTAGACGCAGGATCGAGACTGGGGACCCAGGGTGCAAAGACGGGACACTCACGTGGTTCACAAACTTGGTAAGACACGATTTACGAAAGATATGGTACCGGGTAAACTAGGAGTGTTGTTGGGATACTCAAATCCATGACAACAATCAGGGTGAAATACCTTTGAGACCATCTCCAACTTGTTAGACGGGTCCGGTGTAGTGTGTCAATCGTGTCGGACTCAGGGTGAGAATTGTGTACGAGAGATTCAGTTAGAATCGTCATGGTAGGGATGACCTCGATGAAACGTTTACACACGCCTCAAAAGTCAATAGTAGTACTATCTGTAAATCACCCGAACTCGATTCAAGATAGTAAAATAGTGCCGAAGGGTGTCGTGTCTTCGACTATTTCCCTGACCCTCTTTGATATCTTTTGTCTGGAGGAACCAATCCCGGTCAAACGACCCCAGAACTTCCTACTCATCCTCAAGTGGTTCACGTCTTCACTACTTCCTGTAACGTCCCTCTTCTTAGCTTTTCCGGTCCTCCTCCGTCGCCCCGAACCGATTCGGCTCTTCCCACCCACTCGTCCCTCTGCTTCAGGAATCCGGGTGGTCGGGGAGTGGGTCACAGAAAGGAAAAAGGGACCGAGTCTTCCTCGTCACCACACGTACGAGGTCAAGGGGTTGGGGTCGACCATGACCCTGTGCCACTGGTTCTAGACGCACAAGGAGAAGCGGAAGCAGCACGGGTAGGACCAGTAGTGGCACACGATGCCGGAGTACGACGACGCGGACGCGTCGCACGCGGACGACAGCCCGAGGTTCCTCTTCCTGGCGTCAGACGCCGCGTAGTGGGCGTACCACGACCACCACCACCCGCGGAAGCACCACACGACCCGGGGGTAGGTGTAGAAGCAGTAGCAGACCTGCGACCACCTGTAGCTGGCGGCGCTGGGCGAGCACCACCGGCGCGACGTGGACACGTAGCGCGAACCGATGCGGTTGTCGTCGGAGTTGGGGCACGAGATGCGGAAGGAGCTGCTCTTGAAGTTCGCGACGAAGGCGGTCGAGACGGCGTACGGGACGCCGGCGGCCCTCGGGTCGTCGAAGTCGGCGCGGGCGCTTCGGTGCCGGGCGCTTGCCCAGTGGCGGACGTGGGGCAGGCTGCCGGGGCCGCCACCGCGTCGCCGGACTGGGCCCCGGCCGGCCGGGCGGTGCGCGGGGAGGCCTCCCTGGGCCGCCAATCCGCCTCAGGATCACCCCCGCCCCCGGTGCTGCGCCCCACCCCGCCCGCCCCAGGGACGGCACCCCACCTAGCGACCAGACCCTGCCCGACCCTCACCCGGCCTGCCGCCCCGCTACGGAGATCCGGCTCGAGTTCCAGTTTCCGAAACCCAACCCCGTCCCCCTCGAGCGATCGGGTCCGCTCACCTGGACACCGAGACCCTAACCCGCCGATTTACCCCCGGGGAAGGTGCTCAAGATCAACCTCGACCCAGCCGCCGTCACTCTCAGACCAGACTCTGGGCCGGGTCCTGGCTCCTCCCGGCCACGACTCCTGCCATCTTAGCTCGAAGTTCTAGCCGGGGCCACACTACCCCTCCCCGGAGGACACCCCCACTCAACTTCCTGCTCTGGCACTCCGACCGCGAGGTCGAGGCCTGCCCCGACCCTCTCTCCCGGGCACACGTTTGATACCCCGGCGTCGAACCTCAGCTCAGGGTCGGGTTTCAAGGTCTTTCCCCGCCCCGATCGGCTCCAGGTCCGGGTTAAACGGTAAAAATACTTGCTTCTCTTTTATTTGATCTTTGCTATGTGGAAAAGAGAGGAGCTGTCAGCAAAGGGACCTTCCCCGTCCCCTCCGCGTCGTAGCTTCACCTCGAACTCTACCCTGTCACCTCAACGCCCTGTCCCATCGTTCGTTCTCCCCGGAGTCGACCCCGCCCCAGGGGTGCCCCTCCTCAGTCCTCCCGAACGCCTAGGGTTTGCTCTCGACGGTCAGCCGGAGACACGGTTTCCGACCACTCCCCCCGACTCCGTCTCCCTCCCCCGAAGATGAAACTTCAATCCAGGAATTCGGTGTCCCTCCTGTGAAACCCTCAGGGGTGCCGACACCGAAGAGACCGGGTCCGCGACCTCCTGTCTCCCGGTACGATTATCGAGGGTCTCACATCCTCCGGGGACCGAGACCCACACACACACCCCTCTACCAAAGATTTCGTGGTCCCACCGTAAAAGGAGGAGAGTCTGTGACCGTGGGACTATTCTTGGAGGTTCTTTAGGAGAGAGGGAAGAGGGTTGTAGACGGATGATGTGGGTCATACAGACTACTTAACGTAGGCCCGGGACCCTGGACTGAACCTTCCCTGACCCCTCTTCATCCGAAAAGATTGACGTCACGTCCGTAGTCAGACACAGGGGTCCAGGGGTGGGGGACGCGCTCGACGGGGTAAGTTCGACGACTCCCAGTCCAGGTGGTCTCAATCCGTATCAAAAGGAAAAGCAAACCGTAAAATAAGGTCGTAGGGGTCTAGAAACGAAGGGGGAGATAGTCCCAGACCAGACAAGAGACACAGGGGGTGGAGTTTGAAGCAGAGGTGGTAGGGGGGTTGGAGAGGGGAGAGAGGTGTTGTGATGGAGCCAGTGTATGTGGGACTGAGGGATAACTTCGACACACGACTGTAGAAACATTTTTGTTTAAATTAAAAGAAGGGAAAAACCCTGTCTACCTTTCTTTAACTGCAGAAACAGAGTTTGTCCCCCTTTTTTTTTTCTATATGGAGGAGAGAGAAACTGTCAGTAAAGGAACCTTGTTTTCGGAAAGAGGAGAGACCCTCCGACAGTGAGGTCGTCCCCGACTTGATCGTAAGACCCCCAACCCCGAGTCCGTGGTTCCACCCGAACCCTTGTTCTCCCCGTCCCTACGGGAATCACCCGTTTTGTATCAGTGGAAGAGTCCTACTCTTCGGGGTCTGGACCCTTACAGGAAGGAAGTCCTTCGCCGAGGTGATCACGGGACCTTCTACAACCTAGCATCGGTCGTGAGGTTAGTCTGACGATTCGGTGGTTCCGGACCCCAGGGGCAGGTGGACCTAGTTTACCTCGAACACTGATATTTCTAGAGACACAGACTTACCCCACCCCCAAGTCGTTCCGTCCCCTGTGTAAGGTCCTGTGAACAATAGTAGTGAACCCTGGGGAGGACGATCACGGAAGACCTCTACAGTATCTTTCCCCTGTTAAATCCTTGGTCCCTTCTGAGAACTTCCTCCGCTGTAACCTCGGTCCCGACAAACAAGAGGAACGTTTCTGACTCAGGGGAAGTTGGGGAGGCCCTGTCCAGACAGAACTCCGACGAGACCTGGGTCAGTGACGGTAAAGAACGCCGACAGACCTAGACGGACGAACAATGGTCAGGACCATATATTAAAACAGAACCGTAGTCGTCCCCGACCCAGGACTGGTGCACGTAAATTCCATTTCGTTTGTACAACTTTAGACGAAGGACACGTGTAACCCGTGACTCTGAGTCTTCACTCAGGTCATACCGGGGTAGGAGTCTTCCAGACTCGGATACGAACCTGGTTTCGTATTTGCTTAGAAACGTAGAGTCACACTACGTACGCCCCACTATCCCTCGGGGTCCTACCCGCTCCCACAGTGTCCCTTCACGGAAAAGATCGAAAAATGACTTTGGGTATAAACATCGTTAAGACTCTTCCCACCTTTCCCAGTCTCCCGGAATTTCCTACTGATCCTCAATCGGTGGTTCTTCTCTCTCGTCACACACGTTTTCGTGTCTTACTAGTTCGTGAACCATTTGGGTTCTTCAACACACGTCGTCTTCGCACCCCGAGTCAGTTTACGAAGACACACGATCGGGGGTACGGTTCTCGAACTACGGGTAGTAAAGAGACCAGGTACTGTCGGGCCTTCTCGCTCATTATGACGGAAATAAAATTTGTTCTTCAGTCCGAGTCTCTCCAGTTGGTGAATGGGGATTAAGTGTCTCGGGCAAGCACCATCGTCTTGAGTTCAGTCACCTTGAGGTCCCAGGTTCAAAAGTCACTTAAGGTTCGTAGTAACTTCATCTTCTCGGAATCATCGGCCATAGGACCCCACTTCAAAAACTTTAGAATTTTGATTTACTTTTTTAGACTCCCTTTTCCTGTTAAAAGGCACTTGAAAACAAGGAGGACTTCGAGAGGTTTAGAAGTTCAAAGTTTCACATAACACGTACCACGTAAAATTTCGACGTTTAACTGTTACATTAAGATCTAGTAGTGGCCCGAAAGTTTCGCCACCTCATCCAGACTAAAGGATGTTTTAAAGGTGAGGAGAGAAAAGTTCTCCACCCTCCTTTCAAAAGCGAAGACCAAAGTTTTACAGGATGTTAAAGTATAGAGAAGAACATTATCTTCATCACCAATTTCGACCTCAGTCTCGAACCAAAGGGAAGAGACACAGAGTCAAAGGAGTAGACATCTTACCTGAAGGAAGTACCCTAACAACACGCCTAAATTACTTAATTATATACATGTCCCGGGTCGTGTACTCGATAATTGTACACCTTTCATAGGTAATAATGAGTTTTCATCTCAACGACACGCTCCAGTCTCGACCTCTGGGTCTACCTTTTCCTCCACTTGAAAGTCCCCATCACTACTTCTCTCTTCTCTACCCCCTGGGTCGGACCCCTAGGGGACGAAAAATCCGAGTCCGCGGTGATACCTCTCACTCTTCGACGGTCTCTCCGTCCTCCTCCTACCCAACTTACACGATGGTACCTTTGGCCTCCTCCTCCCGCAAGGGTCCCCCTCCCTCACTACCTATTACAGTTCACAGTACATTCTCTCCAACCCACCCCTCCCGTCCTCTCACTTCCCTCATTTGACCTCGGATGTCCAAGTCAGAAACCACACCGGACCTTCGGAGCTGTCACCTAAGTCTTCAGTCGAGACTGCAATCGACGGACCGACACACTGGAGACATTTCTTAAACGGGGGAGACACGAAGACGAAGGAGGATCTGCATTCTGTTCCCTTACTCAGTCGGAGATTATGCTACGAGTCAAAGATTATTCACAGGACTAAAACTGCCTAAGAACTGGTGAAGATCGTAATCCTAGAATTCGTTCAGCGAAGTGAAGGTTCACGGGAGAGACTTCCTTTCTGTCCCGTGTGTTTTTCACTTTCACAATCAGCGAGTCAGCACGGGCTGAGAAAAGCTGGGGTACCTGACGTCGGGTGGTCCGAGGAGACAAGTACCCCAAAAGGTCCGTTCCTATGACTTCACCCAACGATAAAGGAAGAGGTCCCCTAGAAGGGCTGGGTCCCTAGTTTGGACCCAGAGGACGTGACGTCCGTCTAAGAAATGGTTGACTCGGTGGTCCCGCATATCATCCGGAGGTTCGGTCCCAAGAGAACATTATTCTTACCCCCACGGTCTCCGACGACAGATCCCTCCAAACGAACCGAACCTTAAACTCTACAAAGGGTTCTACTTCTCCCAGTGGTACAGGATTCTCCCCTCCTCGTTGTCAGGTCCAACCCGGAGACGACCCGGGGACCGGGTTCTGGTCGGGGAACCAACAGTCGGCGTCTAGGAGTCGGACCGGAGACGGACGGAAGGACGGACCGTTGGTGGCGTCTAGGTCCGACCCTCAGTCGAGTCCCCGAGGTTTTGGGGATCCTTCACCAGCGGGGTCTAGGACTGAGGTCGTGAGTGTGTGTGTGTGTGTGTGTGTGTGTGTGTGTGTGTGTGGGAAAAGAGAATAGTAAATAAGTGAGTGGTAGTAGAGAAGGAAATAAAGTAAAGACCCGTGACGCGTGTATCATGTCTCAGTCCCCTCCACTACCCACTCCTCAGAGATCGTCCCCGAGTTTAACGTCCGACCCACCAAGAGCCCCGCCCGTCGAACCTTTAAGTCTTACCATCGGCCTCCCCTCGACTACGCCAGTCCTACCTGGAGGACTACCTCGTCTCGCGATCCGAACCCCGAACGAGTCAGAGACCAAGTAGTCGCCGTGGACGGTGCTCGGGGTGGACACACGTCGAGAAGGCCCTGTGCCTCACGGAAGCGTAGGGGTAGAGCCACTCTCCGGTCACAGTAGTGTTGTCCCTTATGTCTGTCGTGCATCCCGGGAAACAACAAGATCCGTGATCTGCACCCCATTGCGAAGTAGAAGTGTAGTATTGATACTTATCCGTAATGACAATGGCGATAAAATGTCCACTCTTTCGACTCCGAGTCTCTCCCGTTACTGAACGGATTCCGGTGTGTCGACCAGGTACCGACCAGGCCGATCTTACGACAGAACCCAGACAGTTCAGGGGAAGGAGACGAACGAACTGAGGGTTTGCCTGTGAGACACTAGTGCGCTTCCCCATGATCCCTCTGGGAGTGCAGGTCGAGTGTTCACACTTGTCTCGTGGGAGGGACCGTCCGAGACACAGAGTAGTGGACCCGTCGTCCCCGTAGTCGGCCGGCGGGCTCTTTGACGAGACTGAAACCGTCACCGAAGAGAGGGCAGGTCAGGGGGGGACGGAGTCTTCTGCCGAAACGGGACACTTAAACTCCTGACGGATGGTACAGACACGACACACTGGAGCCCTTCAGTGAAGTGAGGAACTCAGGTAAAACGGGTAGCACCTTCTACTACACGGGGACCATTCTTCAACACCCCTAAATGTTTCTTCGAGACTCACTTCCTGGACAGACAGAACCAGTGTGTTCGCAAGGACCGTTGACTTGACGTTGCTGTGTGTCATCAACAAGATGACTCACCTCCTCTCTCCACGAACCGCACGTCACTCACGAGTTGTTTACCTCGAAAAATTGTAATAGATTACAAGGACAACTAGGGACGAGGTTGGGGCAGAGACTTACGACATCCAACCAGTCCTCGTTTCTTGACAGGAAAAAATCGATAGACGGACTCAAACTCAAAGTGTTCCACCCTGTCGTGTGTAACCTCTTCGTTTGAAGCTCTCCTACAGAAGAGGGGTTCATGGAAGACGTCTCGACAGAGGGACCCAGGAGCGACCCAGAGGCTCTGGGATCTAACCCCGTGTCGGACCCTCCCTTCTATACAGGGGTCCACCGTGACCGGACCCGGAGGACAGAACGTACCAACTCAGTGTCCCTACCTCGGGGGCCCGTCCACAGTCACGTCCACTGTAGGTAGGTTACCCGAGTAGAAGATCTTAGAGGAGAACTTTGCTGAGGGTTCGGTCGTCTGTCCCTTGCACCCAAACTGAGAGGTAGAGGGTGAACGACACACGGGGACTCGTCCCGAGACAGGGAGAGACTCGGAGACGTGGTACCTGTACCCAACTACCTAAGCCTCCCGTGACGGAAGGACCCTCTCTTTCTCTACAAAGGGAGTACAAGAAGCTAGGGTCTTTGTCTGTAGATAACTATTTTACGGGACCCGTAAACGGTCTTTGACCCTCTTGGTCTCAGGGAGATCCCCAGGTCACACACAGTGACCTCAACCGGGGGAAACACCCACTCCCTCCGTCCGCACGGTCTTTACTTCGAACTGAGTCTGTGGACCGAAAACAGAGAGGGTCTAAGGTAAACCCCTGGTTCCTTGGTTGAAAGACAAAAGGGTTATTTCACTCGGGACAAGAGTCACAGACGTTAGAGACCGACAAAGAAAACGAGTGGGTGACACCAGGAGAGTACTCCCCTCGGGTCAAACACCCCCCTACTGGATCTGGACGGGCGAGTGTCTCCCTTTTCATATCGGGGTGGGAGTCCTGGACTGAGTCTCCCACTGCACTGTGACAGGACTTCCTGGGGTAGACCCTGAAGGGACCACCAGGTCTCCACTTCTTACGTCCCCTGTACCCAAACTAGGGACCAGTCCCTTGATTCTAGGGTGTACTGAGTCCCGTTGATTCGGGTGGCGTTGATGACTCGGCCACAGTTTTGGACTAGACTACCCTCTTCCGCTGTGTTCTCTGTCGACATCGGTGAAGGACCGTACACGGGGTGGGGAAGGGAGGTCTAACTGAGGCGGAAGAAGGGACACCGGGTGGGGGGATTAGATTCCGGGTGTACGAGTGTTCGCACAACCCCGAGGGTGATTACGGGAGAGGGAGGGAGAGGAGGGTGGACGGGATGTTACCGGAACGGAAACCAGTACTTTCACTTTCAGAGAGTCAGCACCGGCTGAGAAACGCTGGGGTACCTGATGTGTCAGGTAGTTTAAGAGGTCCGGTCTTATGACCTCACCCATCGGAAAGGAAAGAGGTCCCCTTGGAAGGGTTGGGTCCCTAGCTTGGGTCCAGAGGGCGTAACGTCCGCCCATAGAAATGGTCGACTCGGTGGTCCCTTCTGAAACCAGTATCTTCTGGGCTTAGAGAAGACACGCGCAAGTTCCGTTGCCACCCTCGCCCTCAGTCTCGGACTTCGGAGCCTCTCGCAGGGGTGGAGGAGTCCCAAGAGGGGTTTGTCTACGACCGGGGCTCCAATGAGGCATTGGGACCTTCCACCTGAAGGACAGGGTCCTGGACGGAGGGGCGGCACACTCTGGTCCAGGACTTCTTTCGTAGTCCCGTGTCCCGGGGAGAAGGGGAGCTCTGTCGGAGGAAGACTCGGGCCTCGGGATCAGGACCCGACGGGTGGACCCCGGACGACACAGCTCCGCCACTCCGGGTTGTGCCCCCTCTGAGCCTCGAGTTGGCGCGGGGGGTCGCCGTCACACCCGCCGCTGCCGCCGCCCCGATGGTCCGACGAGACCCCTCCTTCCCCCGAACTGACGAACCGGAGACAGAGGAGTCTCTCGGAGGGTCTCCGGGATGTCGAGACGGGTCTCGGTCAGGAGGGACTCCGACCTTTCTTGGCGAGACTCCCACACACCCCCGACAGAGAATATGTNCCCCATCCCTTCCCCTCTCCCTTCGCGCGTGGTCTCGAAATCCGCAAACTCATACACGTGCGATCGCTAAAAGAAAGAAGTGGCGACATACTTACGGGGCTCCTTTTCGTACAGACTCCCTGGTGAGACCCGTAGAGAAAGAAATAAACATTTTATCCTCTCGTCAATGACATTGGTCCTAAGAGAAGTCCTGGGTTGTTCTGTCGTCGACAGCACATTGCTCCGGTGCAATAATAACTACCCCTTTGTATGAGACGAAAAGTGGAAGTTATCGAAGGTCAACGGACTTTTCAGGTCTACTGAAGAGGCACGAGGAAGGGTCACCTCCTACGATCCTCGGACTCAAGTCAGAACGGACAGGTGGTGGAGTTTGCGGGAACCTCTCTCTTCCCCTGGGAGATGTCCCTGCCCCGACGGCGCCGGGTCGGGTCCCCGCCCGTCAAGAGTCTCTTTACCCCGTCCCCCACGTCCGAGGAGAGTCCACGGTTGCAGTAGTGGGAAGGTCCAGTCGCGGCGAAGGTGACGGAGGTCCTTCGGAAGGACCTAACGAGACACGACTGGGAACCGGGACGACCCTATAGAACATCGACGATAGTCTGGGGGTGGGGTGGGGGTACGATTCGTTCTGACGGGAAAGAGTCTTCCGCCGACCCGGGGGCGTCGTGACGGGTCTGAGCCCTTGGATCGACAAGGGATTCCCCCACACCCCTCCCCCTTCCTTTATACCACCTTCCCTTGTGTCCCAAAAAACAAAGAAAAAAGGAAGTCACTACAAATGTCAGTAATAGCTTACGAGTAATATCTCTGACTCTTATTCGAATTTTTCTTCCTCCTTTGTAGTGGGTATCAAGGGGTAAGACAATTGTAAACTTTCACGAGGGAAATGGGTCCCCTCGGGGACCTCCAGGTGGTACTAAGATCTTGGGAGACTTTATCCCAGACGTGAGACACAGTAATTTTCTGTTAACGAGGAACCTTCTTTTCGATACTGTTTGGATCTGTCGCATAATTTTTCGTCTCTGTAATGAAACGGCTGTTACCACACATATCAGTTTCGATACCAAAAAGGTCGTCAGTACACACCTACACTCTCAATCTGATATTTCTTTCGACTCACGGCTTCTTAATTACGAAAACTCGACACCACAACCTCTTCTGAGAACTCTCAGGGAACCTGACGTTCCTCTAGGTTGGTCAGGTAGGATTTCCTCCAGTCAGGACCCACAAGTAACCTTCCTGACTACAACTTCGACTTTGAGGTTATGAAACCGGTGGACTACACTTCTCGACTGAGTAAACTTTTCTGGGACTACGACCCTTTCTAACTCCCGTCCTCCTCTTCCCTTGCTATCTCCTACTCTACCAACCTACCGTAGTGGGTGAGTTACCTGTACTTAAACTCACTTGAGACCCTTTACCACTACCTGTCCCTCCGGACCGCACGACGTCAGGTACCCCAGCGTTTCTCAGCCTATGTGACCTGTGATGACTACTGACTTGACTTGTTCCTCTGTTCGAGTGAAGGCCCTGCGAAGACGGTGGATGACCAGAACACACCGTAATCGTGGGAATAAACCAGGGGTGAAGAAAGGGGACAAGACGACAGCTGTCGACTAGGGGGACCGTTCAAAAGAGTACGGACCTTCGACATCTGACCTTAACCAAGGACTTTCTACCAGAACTTACTCCCCCCCGTAAGACAACCCTTATAACCTACTCGTACCTCTTGATATTGACTGACTGGTACATGGTCCGTGAGAATAGGAAAGTTCAATAATGGAGAAAGTAAGAAAGATGGGGTACCCGGAATACGTCACGGACCGTGTACCTTCCAGTATTATTTATAAATTTTACTTATTAATTTTTGTGGAATTTCACTCATAAAAACTGTTTACTCCTCGACCTCCGAGTCTCTCACCTTCACTGAACGGGTCAGTGTGTTGTCGAAGGAGACTATCCTGTAACGAGGTCTCTCTCTCTCTTCCTTCTGTGTTGCTTCGACTTTATAAATGACTCTGGATGTCCTTCAGGTCGGGTCTAAGGCTGGGGGTCTCCTGGTCTTTGTGGGTCTCTACCTACTCCAGTTGGACCTCCCTACTAAAGGGGTGGGTTCTTCTTAGGGGACCCGACGATTGAGTATAGGTAAGTAAGTTGATTATTACGGTTGTCTCACGGTCCTAGACACGATTCTGTCTCCTATTCGTCACTCGTTTGTCTGTTTTCAGGTCAGAAAGGAGAATAAGTCGTACCCGAGGTTTTCCCGGGGAGAAGGAACGACAGGGTGAGGGTACCGGGGACCCTGGTGAAACTCGAGAAGTGGTAGGACCGACACGACTCACCTATGTCTTAGGTCTTACTCTGACCTCCCTCTACACTCAGTCCCCACCCTTCCTACCAAGTCGGGACTGACAGGTCATGACTCCGACTCGTTTCTGTCGGACTTTGGACCCGTCTGTCTGAACCACGATGACTTGGTCCAAGTAGACGAATTGTACGTCGTGCAGTCTACGCCTCTGCGTCTTCAAACGTCGTCAATAACGACAAGTCAACGATCCAGTACAGACTTAGAAACACTGGGGTACCTGACGTCGTGTAGTCCAAAGGGACAGGAAGTGATAGAGGACCTCAAACGAGTTTGACCAAGTAACTCAGCCACTACGGTAGGTTGGTAGAGCAGGGGACAGTAGGGGAAGAGGAGGACAGGAGTCAGAAAGGGTCGTAGTCCCAGAAAAGGTCACTCAGTCAAGAAGCGTAGTCCATCGGTTTGATAACCTCGAAGTCGAAGTCGTAGTCAGGAAGGTTACTTATAACTCCTAAAGGAAATCCTACCTGACCAACCTAGAGGAACGACAGGTTCCCTGAGAGTTCTCAGAAGAGGTCGTGGTGTCAAGCTTTCGTCGTTAAGAAACCGCGAGTCAGAAGAAATACCAAGTTGGGAGTGTAGGTATGCACTGGTGACCTTTTTGGTATCGAAAATACCTGGAAAAAGTCGTTTCATTACAGAGACGAAAAATTATACGACAAACAGTATCGAAAAGAAGGTTCCTCGTTCCAGAAAATTAAAGTACCGTGTCAGTGATAGGTATCACTCAGACCTCGAGTTTTTTATGTTTTAGACGGTGATAAACGTCGTCTCTTTCCCAAATAAGTGTTCCGTCGGTTCACTCCTCTGTCCTCTTCTTTAGAGTCTAGACGGAGGGACTTCCACTTCCCGACCCCTATAAATACCCTATTTCTTCGTCCCAGAACCGTAACCCTTTCCACCAACCTCCACCCCCTTTCCACTCCATTAGTCCCAAGACACGTCCACGTAGACTCACCGTACCGAAGAAAGATCCTACATACGAGTTGTTGCCTCCACGAATCGTACTAGACTCCCACCTCAAAAACCGGAGACAACAGGTTTCCAGTAAGTAGACTGAAGACACGTCCGGGTCAAAATCCCACTCACCAGACTAGGTCAGGATCGGTCGAACCTCGCGAGAGGTTCGAGGACCTTTTGTTGTACTCGAGGACAATGACATCACTGGGTATACGGTCTCCACAATAGATATCCCCACTAATTCCTCAGTCTTTTATTAATTCACTCGAACCAGTCACCTCCGTCCAATGTTCGTCTCCCAAAAAAAAAAAAAAAAAAGGTTTGGTAAGGGAATGGACGACAAGACATTCTGTTCGGGTTCTTAAAGATAATCAATGGTCAAAGACAATTGGGATACGCCGGACCAAAGTCCTAAAAAATTAGGACACCCCATGTCAAAGTGATCCAAACTTATGTAGGAACCGATGATTGAACAAGACACTGGAACCAGTGTAGGCAATAGGAACGATCCGGAGACAATTTTGTTTCTTGAACTAGAATCACCAAAGTTGAGAATCAAAGAATCTTCCCGACCCCCTCCGGTTCGTTTGTCTTAAAGGTATAGGAGAATGTAGGTAGCGAAGTGAGTCGTGTCAGGACGAAGAGAGACAAAGAATGTGACTCGCAGACATCGATTTACTCAAACTATTAGTGAACCTGAACAGTTAGAGTTCCAATGACGGTCCGGACTTTTAAAATTCTGAGTCAGAGGCAGAATGGACTGGTGGTCTAATACTCGATCTCCTCCCGACCCTGACCCAGACTCAGGAAAGAAACAGGAGTGGGAGGTGTGGGGTCCGGAGCGACTTCTCCTCCCGGAATCCTACAGGCAGATCCGACTAGTGTGCACTGCTGTGGGATGCCTGTCGTCTCGTCCCTAAGTCTGTTGTTGAGACATACCTGGTTTCCGGAATCACGGTTCGTGTCACGACCGTGACGGACCCCTCCGTTCCCGTCCGTCTCTTCCGAAGGACCCCGAACACCGGACCCTGGAGGTTCAGACCTTTCGTTTACTCCCAACCTGACCTACCTTGTCTTCTAGGGACTCGTCAGGACCGACCTCGTTGGATCGACAATCCTACACGGTGTGTGTTCCAGGTCCAACCATCGAGACCTCCTGCACCCATTTGTCGGACGGACACCCCATACCGTCACCCCGACCCCATTTCCCCTAACCAGCCCTCTGTGCTTGGGTCGAGGACGAGACCGAAGTCTTAAGGGTGTAGAGGGTACACACGGATTATGAACTGGGACAGCTCGGATCCCCACCTGAGTGGTACTCCAAATACACAGTCAGTTCCTAAGTGTGAACGTGTGCAGGAAGGGATCCTTTCTGGGGCCGGAATACAAGTGTTCCAGCATTTATAGGTATTTTAAACGTTTCACTTTATGTAATTGAAGTCAACCAATTCTCGTGGCAGAGAAAAGTAAGACTGAAAGGGAAGAAGGGTGTACACAGGACGTCGGAACTCACCGATGTACGTACGCATGATTCAGTGAAGTCAACACAAGCTGAGGAACGTTGGGATACCTGGTATCGGCCGGTCCGAAGAGACAGGTACCCTATAGGTCCGTTTTTATGTCCTCATCCAACAGCACGTGAAAAGGTCCCCTAGAAGGGCCGGGTCCCTAGCTTGAGTACAGAGAATACAGAGGACATAACCGTCCGACCAAGAAATGGTGATCGCGGTGGACCCTTCGGGACTCACCGATGTCCGTAAAAAATAAAGAAACAACAAGTCAGTGATTCAATACAGTCTGAGATACACTTGAGTACCTGACATAGTACGGTCCAATCTCGAAGGAGTTTAAGTACAGGTGACTCAGCGACTACGATAGATTGGTAGAGTAGGAGACAGCGGGGGAAGAGGTGGACGGGAGTTAGAACGGGTAGTAGTCCCAGAAAAGGTTACTCAGACGAGAAACGGAGTCCACCGGTTTCATAACCTCGAAGTTGTTGTCTGGAAGGTTACTGATAAGTCACAATTAAAGGAAATCCTGACTGACTAAACTAGAAGAACGACAAGTTCCGTGAGAGTTCTCAGAAAGAGGTCGTGGTGACAAGCTCTCGTAGTTAAGAAGTAGTGAATCCGAAGAAATACTTCGTTGAGAGTATAGACATGTACTGATAACCTTCTTGGTATCGAAACTGAGATACGTGGAAACAGCCGTTACATTACAGGGACGAAAAATTATGTGACAGATCCAAACAGTATCAAAAGAAAGGTTCCTCCTTCGTAGAAAATTAAAGTACCGAAGTCAGTGACAGATGTCACTAAAACCTCGGGTTCTTTTATTTTAGACAGTGACGAAGGTGAAAAAAAGGGAAGATAAACGGTACTTCACTACCCTGGTCTACGGTACTAGAATCAAAAAATTGTAACTCAAAGTTCGGTCCAAAAAGTGAAACGAGAAAGTGGAAGTAGTTCTCCGAGAAATCAAGGAGAAGTGAAAGACGATATCTCACCATAGTAGACGTATACAATCCAACCACCATAAAGAGGGTCGTTTGAACTAATATCGAACACTAAGTAAGTCGGGCCGTAAAGTGTACTACATGAGACGTATATCTTGACCCCAAGCTAGGGAGCCAGTTCTTCTAGGGGACCTCATCCTTTACCGTTTGATGAGGTCATAAGAACGGTCCTATAGGGTACCTGTCTCCTCGGACCACACGATGTCAGGTACCCCAACGTTTCTCAGTCTGTAATGACTCGTTGTCGTGTGTGAGACGTATATTTAATTGATTCGTCCCACTGTTATATATCGGAACAGCACTAGGAAAGGGTTAAAACTTATTCAGTCAACAAGGTACAGACCAAGATTTACAACGAAGAACTGGGTGTATGTCCAAAGAGTCCTCTGTCCATTCCCCCAGACCATAAGGGTAGAGAAATTCTTAAAAGGTTAAAAAACACTAGGTATGTCAGTTTCCGAAATCACATCAGTTACTTCGTCTTCAACTACGGAAAGACCTTGAGGAGACGAAAGAGGTACTAGGTTGACTACAATCGTCAAACTAGAGACGAAGGAAACGGAGAAACTTTAGGTCGAATACTTAGACCTTAAAGAGTCAAGTGTATGACGACTTCGGATCGAATTTCCTAAAACTCGTAATGGAACGATCATACAATTTACTTACGTCAACATGGTATCAAATTAACGGGAAGAAACCGTAACCTTACTTTTGACTGGAAAAGGTCAGGACACCGGTGACGACTCAAAAGGTTTAAACGACCGTATAACTCATATCATGAAATTGTCGTAGTAGAAAATCCTAAAACTTGTCGAGTCGACCTTAAGACAGTGGAGGTGATCGAAACAAGGATCATTATGAAGGATTTCGGCTGAACTGAAGTGTTAAGTCCCACAGACCGAGATCCACTTACTAGTGTGGTAGTACCAATAGACCCAGTAATTCTCAAAAAAGTACATCAAGGAGACACATAGGAACGGTGGAGAAGAATTAGAGAAGACGAAGACAATCCAGCGATGGCAAAGAGAGGAAATAGCACAGGTAGGAACGTACTTTACAAAGGAACTATAGAGGTTAAAAGAACTTCTCTAGAGATCAGAAAGGGTAAGACAACAAAAGGAGATAGGGAAACGTAACAAATAAATAAGAAATGTAAGTGAATTTTTTTTTTCTCTCTGGGGGGTCTCTTCGGGGGTTTCTTCGGGGTGTTAGGACCTGGACGGGTGATCCAGGACTCAAAAAGGTTGAAGTTTCTACTCTTTTCCGACACGCCCAGAAGTGTCCTCATTTCTCCTAGGGAAAAGTAGGAGAGTTTCCGCCCCTCTCTTTGACTCCTTACTCCCATTCTCTGCACAGTTCCCGGAGTGTGCAGTGTCACTCAGCCCGAACGTTAGACCCTCTGAGAGTGAACTTACGGGTGGGAGAGTACTGTTGGGGACGGAACCTCGACTGGGAGTCCGTGGGTTTCGTCGGAGTTAGGGTCCGACTCGAGGGAGACCGTCGGACCCCCCGGCCCGAGGTGTGAAGGTGACGTCGTCGAGATACCTGGCGTTCCACCGTCGTCTGTGGTAGAAAGGAGGAGCGAGGAGGGTCGAAGGACCGGGGTTGATCGGTTTAGAATCGAAAGGGGTGTTCATGGGGTAGTCGAGAAAGGAAGGGAGAGTCCTTTGTCCTTTACGACGAAAGTTCGGGACCGGAACAGTAACTGATCAACACACTAACGTTCATCTAGTAAGGTGGAGAGGGTAGGAATCGGTATTTTATCCCCCTTGAGTACCCTTACCCAATCACTGCATGGACCGTCTATATGTTATTTGGTTAGCGACCGTTGGTGACGACAAACTTTTCCCCGAAGACCTCTACCGTGGAAGGAACCCTTCCCCAAGAGGACCACCCTAACCGGGGGAGGGGTGTGGAATCGTTTCGTCTCCGGGAGACCCCCGTCGCCCCGGAAGTCTCTGGAAGGTACAAATAACCACCCGTGGGAGAGACGGGGACGTACGTAGAAAGGGGTCTGACCCCGTAGACTGAGCCGAAAAAGAGGTAGGGACGGTTGGGGGTAGAGAGGGAACCTCCCCCGAGACGTCGGAGAACGGGTGGAATTACAATAGGACCCCTAGTCGACACCCCAAGTCAACCTAGGAGGAATCCTTCCCCCAGGGACTTGGTGACGAATAGTTAAAAGAGAGAGAGGTGAAGTCCACGGGGGTTCACTGACGGTGTCGGGTCGGTCGTGTACCGACGGAGATGGAGGTTCTGAGGGACCGACTGGGTCTACAGTCATAGAGAAGAGGGGGTGGTGGACTGGGCGAGAATTGGACCGTAAGTTCCGGAAGGTGATAGGCCAGTGTGCTACGTGAGACACGACGTGTATATGACCTGGTAAAAGACAGGGGTCTCGTGTGGTAGTGATAAGATGAAGGTCCGGAAACGCGTCCGACAGGAGGAGAACTTCCGGGAGAAGGTAAAGGTACGTCATTTCAGTAGGAATTTTCGGATCGACCTTCCAGTGAAGAGACCCGGCAGAAGGGATTAGGACGTCTACCTTAGGGAAAGGGAAGGGACCCGAGACCCATGTGTCGACGAAATCCCGGAAGTAGTGTCCTCCGGCACTTAGAGTTGTCCTTACTTACAGGTAATACATACGTCTCGTTGAAAGTTAAATGTTTACCAAAAGGTAGATTAATAGAATCTCAGAATTACAGGGCCTCAGTTCTTTCCTACTGTCCTACTCGCGGTACTGGAGTAAACTGACCACTCCTCTGTCAGTCCGATCCTCTCTTTATACTGACCGACCCAGGATACGGGTGGGGACTCTTACCACTCTAGTCCTAAGTTTGGACGTTGTCTAAGGTCGGGGACGGAGGACGGACTCGAAGCGTACGATGGAGGTGACAAGGAACACCGAATCAGAACACTGTGGGAAGGGGTGAATCTGACCCGTAACCAGTCAAAACTTATTTCTCGAGTTAATTCAAAACAACTGTCCTGTCTACGAGCGTATAACCGGGACGGAGGGTGGGAGATGGGAGATTCGGGGACGGGGTAGGGAACCGGAGAAATAGTGGGTTGAGTTCTGGGTTAGTGGGTCACCTCCGACTACCGTCTCGGGTCCGAGACCGTCCTATTCCTCGACCGACCTCCGGGTCCGTTGAGTCTCTTTCTCCCCCTCTGTGTTTGTCCAAGGAAGGGACGGGGGGTTCGAATAGTCATGGGGGGTCCGTTTGAACCACGAGTCGGGCCCCCCCGTCTCTAGACAACGGACGAATATTGGGAATCTTCGACACACTGAAACCGACAGAAGACGAGAGTCTGGGAGAAATCTTGTGAAAACCGATATTCCTAAGTTTCCTTAGTTTACTTTCTTGTGTCCATTTGATTGTCACTAGTGGAGGAGACCTCCTGAGGGGGTCTCCCTCGTAGAGTCCTCCGTTTATTGTGGTTCAGACCCCTCCCTCCACCTCTGAAGTGACCGTATCCGTCCCCCCGTCCCCCGAACTTCAGGTGCGTCCCTGTCGTAGGTGGGTAGGGTGGCGGGGGAGGGGGGGTTGGGTCACTGAAAGTGGGTATGTTCACGGGTACAGTGAAGTTGTTCTTTGGGTCCGACACAGGACTCTCTCCCAGGACCCGTCCCGAGGTCCGGGGTCCCGGACCGCCCTCCACCCCCTCCGTGGTTAAATATACTGTTGTGTCTCTCTGTGTTTGTCTCCGTGTGGGAGACACGTTTGAGTGGTAGTTCCCGCGTGACAGTGTGGGTATTTACGTAGACGGGGCGAGGCACTATGTGTCTCTACTCTCTGTGTGTGGTCCAGTTCTAGTGTTCGTGTGAGGGTGCACCTGTAGGGTGCGTGTTTGAGTCTTTATGTCTCGGGAGGGACCGGTGGGGGTGGTGTGTGTGTGTGTAAGGGTCCGTGTGTGTGAATAGTGCGGCCCCGTCCGCGTCCGCGACGACTCAGTGGGTGTCCGTCGAGGTCGGATACTCTCCTCCTCGGTTCACGAGCGGGGGTAGTCCTCCCCCACCCCGGACGCCGTCAAGGAATCTTATCGGCGCAGACCCGGCGACGCCCTAAGAGGCGCGGGGCGGGAAAGCTATCTCCTCCTCTCAGTCTTTTCCCCTTCCTTTGGGGAAAACGGCTCCGATTTAGTTCCGTAAGTGTCGGACGAGAGAGGTCCCACGCGCTTATGTGCACCCTCGTAAATTTTTTTAATGTGACCTTGGTAATGGTCCATAAATGTATACATAAAAGTGTACGAGTAAATTAAAAGGGTTGTCGAGATACACTTAAACCCCGATAATAATTAGGTCTCCCTTTCCCTAAATGGGTCTCCATGCCTCGCCGATTCACCTTCTCGGATCTGAGGTAGTAGACGTCTAGGGGTTGAGAATTGGTGACCCGACTCGGTATGGTGGACCACCCGTCCACTCTTACACCTGTTCACTTTCCACACAGTCATCCGAACCCTTGGACCTACGCACAGTCGAAAGGGATACCCCAGGTGACACCCTCCCTGACTTTCCCAGAGTTCCCAGGTTTAAAGACCAATTTCTTTGATATCGAGGACACCACGTGACCTCTGACACGTGGAAATAGTCTTCTACATCTTCGAGTCTGGAAGGAGACGATCTGACACTCGAAGAACTTCCGTCCCTGGACCCGGGACTTTTGATTTCTGATTCTGAACTGGGTTTCCCCCGAAGCCACTTAAACCTCCCGTTTTGTACTTAAAGATATTATTTCCGACCGCGAAGACCTTACGAATGGGACTCTGACCGTGACAAGAATAATCATGAAATGTACCCAATAAAGTGAATTGCCGGGTGTCGAACATTCATCATCGTCCAAGACTGAGAACCGTTAGACTAAGGACTCAGGTAGATTATCTTTCTGGTAACTTCAGTATCCTTCAGTGAACGGTCACTCGAAGACATACAGGCTAAACGGGGGTTTTCCCTAAGTACCCAGAGGTTGTACTTCATCGGATACTAAAACACTAAGACGGTAAGGAGTCGAGCCTTCTCCCTAATCCAAACAAGAAACACCCGTCCTGAGGATTTCCCGTCTCAACCGGAATTATCCGTCTCGAAAACTTCAGAGGCCTGCCCAAATTTCACTTCCTCCGGACTGACCTTCACTACTCGAAGGGTAGTGACTTTCACACACGCATACCTGACATGAGGTGGTCCGAGGAGACAGGTACCCTAAAGGGTTATTCTTATGACCTCACCCAACGATAAAGGAAGAGGGTCCCATAGAAGGGCCCTAACTTGGGCATAGAGGACGTAACCGTTCGCCTACGAAAATGGTGACTTGGTGGACTTTCAGACACTCGTGTCGGGACTTTACGCCATGTCTCCCCTCCCCTAAACCTGGTCACTGATACATTCGGGGAAGGTCGCGACTATCCTGTCTGTTATTCCTTCCCTTTCAGAGAATCACCCTTCTACGCTTATTTCCCCTGGTCTCAGGTGTAAATGACTTCTGGTGGGTGGCACGCGGTCGGGTCTCGAACCACGAATTGTATATAACGATTAAGAGTCCTTTTATAAGAAGTTCTAAATATCAACTCCTTTGAGTCGAAGTCTCATCACTGAGACTGTGTCTGCCGTGTCCCGTAGGTCCCCAGGAGAAGTCCTAATGAAGGGATCAGGGGACACTGGTTCAGGCACAGAGGGAAGGTCTGAATCCCCCATCGTGGTGTACCGTTTAACGTAGTATGAAAACGGTATGCTGCAATCTGTGGCGTGGTCGGTTAAGTCCGCGAGGGTCAAGCTTGGAGGCGTCTGGGTCGCCCAGTCGTTGGGATGGCCGGTCGCGACCCGCAGGGCAGTCCGGCGTGGACGTCGGGAACGGGGAAGGGCCAACGCTGCGAGAAAGACGGGGCGGGTCAAGGAGGGGGGAGGAGGGGCGGCGAGACGACTGACCGTCAACGGACGTGGTTAGGATTCCGTGGGGCCCAGCCCCCGCCCCGGAGTGCGGTCTCAACGGGACAGTCACGTCCACCTCCGGGGGCTTCCCCGTTTCACCGTCCTTGGAGAATTTCCCGCTCTCGCCGCCTCCCGCTCTTGCGCCGGGCCGGGTCGGGCCGGTCCAGGGGCGGGACAGGTCGGGTCCACTCGGACCTGGAGGACTCCCTGCTCGGGCCCAGGGCCCTCCCTGCCCCACTCTCTGTCTGCCTGCGTGAGGGGTTCCCGGCCCCGCAGGGCGCCCCTCGCCCCTTTCCAGACCAAGAGTCCCAGCCCCCGCGATATCTCCAGGGCCCAGGGGTCAAAGGTTGACCCCCAGGTCGCCCCCCACCAGACCCTAAGGGCTTCAAGTCCCACGCCCCTCCCCGTCCCCTCCGTCCTTTCCCCAGGCTCTCGAGCGCAGGCCTCGACCCGCGACCCGCGCGCCAGGGTCGGCCAAGGCCCGGACAGACCCCGCCCCCAGGCCCCACTCCGCGCCCGCCCGCCCAGAGACGCCTCCCGACGTCGGGTCCGAAGGGGGTGATGGTGGGGGACTTGGGGCGGGACACCCGGGACGCACGAGGACGGCCCGCCCGACGTCGCGCCGACCTCGCCCACCCTCCCGCCGCGCGCGGCCCTCGCCCGTCGGGCCAGGGCCGGGGGCGCGGGGCGAGGCCGGGAATGCATTGACTGAAACTCAAAGGCCTGACTCCCTGGGCGCTCGACCCCGCGGCCGAGACGGCCGGTCCCACCGAGACGACGGCGGCGGGGCCGGCGTGTGCGAGGGAAAGGTCCGACCCAAATCCCCTGAAGAGAGACGGAGGCCAGCCGGCCCAGAGGGACAGCACGAGACCAAGGCCGATCTAGAGTAGAGGGCCAAGGGACACAGAGAGCAGAGGAGACACACACCGGGCCGGAGAGGGACAGGACGGGAGTAGATGTGAAAGATCGTCTGGGGTGGAGACACCCAACCCTATCCTGAAGAAGGGAGGTCGTTTAACCTCCGGTCCTGCACAGGTCTGGTTGGAGTCGGGTTCGAACGGGGTCTTCCTCCCGCCCCTCCTGATGGACCATCCTAATCCCCTCCAATGAGGCCTCCGGGTGTCTAAGAAGACCCTCTCCTCACTGACTTACACTGGGGAATTTAAGGGTCTAATCTTGACTTCCGTCGAGGGGTGGGGGGGAAACGAAGACTCGGGAAAGAGACCCTCCTACAAACCCCTCTCGGACTGGACCCAACCCCGAAGCCCGTCGACCTTCAGGGACCTTCTTGCCGAGTCGATGACTTCCTACTCCCACCCCGGGGTCCCGCGGGTCTCGTGACCGTCGTCTCGGGGTCTCCGATGATTGACGTACGAGGGTGGAAGTGGGGTCAATGTTCGACCCCTGACCGGAACCGTCTTCCGACCCCCACCTCTCCCCTAGTTGTCCTCCGGTGGTCTTCTGAAAAGTACCTCCCCCGTACTCCCTCCCACCTCCATATTTACTGTCTGAGAGTCCAGATTCCCCGTGAATCACCCCAGTGAGAGACGGAAGTCCCAGGAAGACTCACAGTCTCTTTGTCTACGGAGTCTTTATTGAGGACGTGGCGTCGACAGGTCACATACATTTGTTCCACAATTCTCGTGGCCACTCCACCCTCAACAAGTAAGACTGGTCCCACCCGTCCTCTTTGAACCGTCTCCTCCACCCTCAATCCCCTTCTTCCCGTAAGGCTTCGACATCCCTCACGCCTCTCCTCCCTGTCTTCCCCTGAAGCCCCTAGGATATCCGAAAAGCACGTCGTCTTGACCCAAACTTCGGACCGGGACGGTAAAGGGACGATACACTGGAACGTACTCAGTAAAGTGGAGAGACTCGGGGTCCAAGGAGGAAATAGTTATTAGGTCTAGAATGTCCGTAATCGTCTTAGTTTACTCGTGACTCACACGTCACTGGTCTTACCATCGACCAGACCCTTGTCCGGTCGTCCCCACGTAATTCTTCCCTTACCCCACTCCTTCGGGACTCCAAAGGAGACACATATGTCTTCTCAGTCCGTCCTGGACGGTTAACGTCCAGGGACCGTTACACCCTATGCCCACCTCACAGAACACACCCACTGTGGGTAGATAAAAGACTAGTCGGGTAGGGACTTGACGGATCTGGTCCGATCAGAGGGAGGACTTCCGGGGTCCATGGTTGTCTTCGAGGGTCGATGGGGTCAGGGATCCGGTCACCCTTACCCCGGCACCGTCCCGTTTCGGTCGTGGGACAAACGTTTTACCTGTGACCGGTCCTCGGACCGACCGATACGGCCTGTCCTTGTAGGGTCGGACCGACCCTTCTACGACTGTGACATCTCCGGAGACCTCCGGGTCTCGCGACGACCGACCTCAACCCACGACGACTATCCTAGACTCTGTCTCCGACCGGTCCCACCCTCGTTCCTTCCCTCTACGTTTCTCTCTGGGGGACCTCCCCCTCGGACTCGCCTCGACACCTTGGTCTCTCCTTAAAGTACACCAATAAGGGGTTCGGAAGGGTCTCGTGGAGGACACACTGCACATACCGAGACGATCGGTTTCCCGACTTACACGACACGATACGACACGAATCAGTGAACCAGTATAGACTGAGAAACGTTGGGGTACCAGTTATCGGGTGGTCTTAGGAGTGACCCTAAGAGGTCCGTTCTTATAACCTCACCCAACAGTACAGGAGGAGGTCCCCTAGAAGGGTTCGGTCCCTAACTTGGGTCCAGAGGGCGTAACGTCCGCCTAAGAAATGACAGACTCGGTGGTCCCGGCTTATCCTATGGGTACTTTCCGAGTGGCACCTCCGGTACCACCGGACTCTAAACAACCCCCAAACGCCTCATCTGAAAATACTGTCAGGAGACCCTGTACCCAGTGAGCCTCAAAGAGGTCCCGGATTCTAAGACTACAACCAATTACCCCGTCCTCATATGAGGGACTAGTAGACACCCGTCAGTGAAAAGAGAGGTCCCAGAGTCAAAAGAGAAAGACCCTTCCTTGTCTCTCAGAGATTCTAGAAGGTCGTGAGTAATGACGTCGGGGGTCCTGGATCAAACCCTGTTAGGAGTGGGGTGCACTCCCCTCCCCTCTCTTACCCCTATTTCCCGTTTCAACTCATATTGCCCGTGAGTTCAGGACAAGAACCGGATACAAGAGCTTAGTATCTTGACATCGGAGAACTCGTGAACACGTCCCACGCAACACGGTTCGGAAAGTATACGTTGTAATGCATAAAGAGTATTAGGGTTGTAGGAGGACTCCCTGATCCATAATAGAGATAAGTCCCTCCACTTGACTGAACTCGTCTCAGTGTATTGATCTTTCACTAGCCCCTAAGATTCGGTCCAGACAGACTGAGGTTTCGAGTCCAAGTCGATGTTCTCCCACTGAGGTGGGTCATCCATGACTCCGTGGGCGTAATGAATTGGGAATGAACGTCTTGGACGGACTGGGGACGACCCACTCGAGTTTCGTTCGAGACACTACAAGTCCGATCCCTCCACCCCCTGTCCGACACACCCATGCGAGACCCGGGTCACTCGTCCCCACCCCATTCCTTGTCCTCCTCGTTGAACACCCAGTCCCGGAGTGTCCCTCGAAGAGGTTTCCCGGTCGGGTGGACTGATACGAGTCACGTTCTCGACCCGTACTTTCCGTGGGACCCCATACACCGGTTAAACCTGGAGTCAAAGAGGTAGTCATTTCGTACCCAAACCCCAGCAACTCACGTCTGTAAGGAACCGGACACCCACTCACCGACTTCAACCGCTATCCCAGTTCCCAATCTCCTCCCCAGTCCATCGTCACTGACTCGGACACCTCCCTTTCGAACCTAGGACCCGACCGACAAACTGTAAACTTTCCGAACCGTGTTTCACGGTACGTGTCATTCACGAGTCCTCCGACGTCAAGATTAATACTAAGCTCTAAAGTCTACTTCCCTGACTTCGACCTCTACAAGTTTCCGAACAGATCCTGACCTGTGTATCATAACGTCTCTGACTTCCCTTTTTACCTTCCCTCTCGTTTTAGGTCCGTCCACGGTCGATCTTAGAACCGAGTTGGTGAATTGAGCAAAACCTCTACACTTTACTCCCGGGTTCTTGTGTGTCTCTTCTCAGGGTAGTGGAGTGACAGAAGTAGATATTTTACCCTTATCATTATTAAGACAGAAACAGGTGAAGGAACCAATGACCTTTCCAGTTTCCTCTTCTCTACAAACACCTTAGTCCACTCTTCCACCCCCGACCAATAAAAAGCCAAGTTTCGACGTCAAGATCCACATACAAACACCCCTCCCTCGCAAAGACTGTCGTTGAGACGGCTCTACGAGATAGGACTCCAACGTGACCTCTTGTCAGGATAAATACAGTCGTTATTTACAGTGGTGATAAATAACTCATTAATCAATGGTCTGTGGTCCGTGACCCGAGTCTCGAAGTGAAGAGTAGAGGAAAGTAGAGATGGAAGAGTCCAGTTACCACCGGACTGGGTGTGATCTCCAGAGACTTTGGGTACGGATGTCGAGGGATACCATTATCATCGATTGTAAAGACTTCTCAAATGAGACAATGACACACGGTTTGTAAGAAGTTTTACAAAATGTAGATAATTGAGTTAGAAGTGTTGTCGGGACCTCCACCCATGATTATGGAAGGGGTAAAATGTCTTCTTATTGACTCCACGTCTCTTTACTTCTTTATCCGGACCATAGTGTTTCGATCATACAGCATCTCGGTCCCATACCTCGGTTCAAGAGCTCAGAGGAGGAACTTCGTGAGTAGTGTTAACGTTAAGTCAATAACATTCTAACGGAGGAGTAACTGACATCCAAGGTACTCCCGTTCCTGACTGTGGACCGTGTGATCCACGAGTCGATTACAAACACGTGTCCCTAGGACGACGAAGGTCACCCGACCCGGGACCCTTTGGAGTACTCGAGTCCCATCTAATAGTCTAACGACTGATTGCCTCATAGACAGGGTTTCTCGGACTCAGTCTCCCTCCCGTCCCAAGGGGACCCGGGTGCGAGTCCGACTTCTCCCTGGGGCTTCTGCACAAACGACCGACACGACACAGAGTGACGACAGAAAAGGAAGGTACACAGTGGTACCGCTACCGAGGTGCCGAAGAGGGACTGCCGACGCCCTAGGGTTAGACCCACTCATGACCAAGACGATTCCTTACCGGTGACCCTCCATATTTCCCTTCGGACCCCACCCCCTCCTTCTCTGCTCCCTCCCAGGATTGAGACTTCAATCCTAGGACAGCGTTGGTCGACTGAAGAGTGCCCTACGGACCGTACGACTACACCACTAAAAACCCAGTGCACTGTGTTACGTTTCCAGAGGCCCGTCTGACCGGACCTGATCCTAGGAATGAGACGGCACACGTTCGATCCGTCGAGAAACGCAGAGCCAAAACGGAGACACTCCACCCTTATAATTGCGGACGGACTATGTTCGCACAAACAACAAAATAAGCACACTTGGGGTGTTCGCCGGCCCTACAAACAAGAGGACGAGTGACGACAGGGGGTCGTGACTCCTATCTTACCGAGCATCATCTACACGTCACTTATAAAGACTTACTTTCGTGTATATTTAAGTCTCAGTGCCACGTGGGTAGTTACACGAAACATAACCTAATTTTCCGATTGTGCACACTTCACGGGTCGTAATATCCCCGAGTCACTTGCGCTCAGGAGCGAAACGAGGGTTCTACCACTTAAGGAACCCCAGTCCAGAGACACTCGGGACTCAGGAGACTCGACTCACACCCCAGTTCATGGTTCGTCCGTAGTCCCTCGTCTCGCTCACCGGATATCCGTCGATCTGAGTCCCGGAGACGAATCCAGACCCCTTACTTACCACCTTGAAGACCTAAAGTAGTCTTCCCACCTCGACGAACGACTCCTCTAGATCCCGACTTCCGCCCTCCCTACTCTTCCCTGAGACGGAGGGTTCTGACGGTCAAAGGATCGACACACTGGAGTCTGTTCTGTGTTGGGAGAGACTCAGGACCTCTGGAGTAGTCTCTGTACGTATAGGATTGTGGACGGGGTGCACCCGTCACCCTCCTCGATCACTCTTCACGACCCGTGTCCCGGGACGAACCATTGACAACCAAAGGAGGGGCGGGACCCGAGTAAGACCCTCCCCTGTTTCACTTCCCAAGGAGAAAAACCGAGAAAAGAGGATGAAATTTGAAGGGTGGGTCCTCCTTGATCTTAGATCCTCAGTCCTCGGGATGGGAGGGGTCGTCCGACCGGTCCCAGGTCCCTATTCCCGACCGAAGACGGGTCACACCTTCACCAACTCGCCTCCTGAGTCGAGACGGTAAAAAAACAACAACACACTGAACTAAGTTATTGGGTGGTAGAGACCCGAAGCCAAAGGAGTAGACAATTTTGTTCCACTCATTTTGTATGAGGGGAGTTTCCTAATAAGTCACTCGTTTACCCACCTCGTCCCTGATAAGAGTAACAATCAGAAACCGGGACCGACTCCTCCGACGTCACTCCCTCGGACCTCTTAACGTAGGATGGAACCGGACCCCTATCATGTCTAAGCTCAGGAGTATACATGACAACGGCCAATAACCTAAAAAAATATACGACCCGACCAACAAAATACAATAAGATCTGTGTAATAAAGTAGATCAGGAGGGTCACTGGGACACTCCATCCGTAATACCGGGGATGAAATACCTACTACATTAACCACGACTCATTTAGTTCACTCAATGTCTCAGTGTCTCAATAAACCCCCACCTCTACCCCGAGTCTGTGTTCCGACGAGTGGGGTGCCGGTGTCAAGAAGTACACTCTGAGTGGACGGGGTGCTTCCATCTCCGACCCAGACTCAGGAAAGACAGACAGACGTAGTGGGTCGTGTCCCAACCACCCCCGAGGACCTGAGAAACGACGCGTGTGTGTGTGTGTGTGTGTGTGTGTGTGTGTGTGTGTGTGTATGTACGTACAGTGGGGCGGGTGAGACCACGAGGTTCATAACTTTCCTCTCTTGTCTTTCGGTTTCCGGACTATCGCAACATCAACTCTCAGTCTATCTGGACCGAAACTTAGGATCTAGACAACGAAAGATGAACACATGGAACCCGTTCTGTAAATTGGAAAATCTTGGTATGACAGGAATAGACATTTTACCCTTATTTCTTTCTTGGACGGATGGAGAATTCTTAAGAATGCTCCTAATTTATTACGTGCATTCCGTGTGCCACTCATGAGTCACTATCGTTAATAACAATAATATTAATGCTCATAATAAAACCCTAATGTTTTTGTAGGGAGAACTCTGTCACCTCTGGTCCGGACCCTCCTTGGGCGACCCCTACCCACCCATCAGTGGTTAGATTGTCCAAGACTTTCCCCGGGTGTACACCCTTCCCTCCTCCGGAGAATCTTCATTCTTACAGGGAAGGAAAGGATAGACAGACGAAAGTGGGTGTGGGTGAGACACGGGTCGGGACACGACCCGTACCCCGTGTCTCCACTCTGACACATTAGAGACGGGGGCGACAGAGGACGGGGCGCCTAGAGCCTCAGACCGACCCCTCCTCCTGTGCCCTTGATGGTCGAGGTGGAGACTACCTACGTTTCACACCGGACGCTGACAGAGAAGTCCGTTTCTGTTCCTCTTTCTCGGTAGGATTACCTTCCTTAACGAGCCGGTGTATGTCTCGGCACTGGACGTGAACCCCCTTGTGCCGACCGCTCTGTCCAAGTCCCCTCAATCCCCTGAACTGCACCTCCGGTACCCCCGGTAACCCGTACTTCGACCCCGTCCCCCACCAGTCCGAACACAACGTGAACCTAGTGAACCACGCCTGTGTCTGTCCTCCCTTCCCCGTCCCGTTGAGACGTCCACTCGTCACGACCCCATACCCCGGATCCTGACTCGACCCCTCCCCCCTTGTGCGTGGTACCCACCAACACTCGAGACAGGTCCTTCGTCTCGACCTCGGACGTCCCGCACAGTTCCCTGGGGACACCCGTCCGTCCTCCCCTGTCTCCACTCTCACTACAGAATCCAGACCCCCACTACCCTGGACGACCTCAGTCCCCCATTCTCGGGGAACAGACGAGGAACGTGGAAGACGGAGTCAAGGGGGTCCCGGGTACGGGGAGGAGGACGGAATCCCCAGGGAGCACCACTGAAACCGTCCCCACTCTCGAGAAACCCCCACCTCCGGCCCACCCCGACACTCTACGTCTGTTCGGAACTCAGAACGGGACGGTTACGGTGACTACAGACACACCGGGGACCTTTAGTGGGGGAGAGAACGGGACAACAGGAGCGGAACCTTCACACCTACTCTTTTAGACAAAACCCCCGAAGGGAAACCAGGTCGTCAATTCTCAGTCACGAAGGTGACGTTTCCCGTACCAAACTAGGGGCCAGTCAACCAACCCCTTCAAGGTATACGACACTCCACTCCGGTTTCCCCCTTTTTTCCACTTTTCATTATTTGAAAAAATTCTTTTCTTTTGGACAAAACGAACGGAGCTGCAAAGTTACTCTTTTATGTTCGTCTCTGTTGTTTGTAGATAGCTCGTATCTGACACATGGTCCAAGACCCCCCCGTGTTTCTACCGCGTCTCTCCTACAAGGAGGGGAAGTCCTTCGAACTTCACTGACTCGGGTCTGGTCGTCCACCAATTGTGACCCGTAGTCCCCCTCTCTATCGAGTCGACCCTAAACTTCCTACTCATTCTCGAGAGATCCATCCGTCACCTCCCTTGTCTGAGGATCCGTATCCCTTGTCGTACACACTTCCCAACTTGGATGGGGTGCACGAGTCTAGGATTCATGGATCAAACCATACCGGCTTCGTCCTTCCCTCTCCAGCCACGACTAAAGTTACTCCGACCTGTCCCTCCGTCCGGGTCTAGGGTGTGAACCATGGGAAAAGAAGGACGCGGAAGCATTGACGACGGGGGGCGGGGGTAACTCTGACGGTCCCGGGAAAGGTGGCACGAGGAGAGGGGTGGGTGGGAGGACGAAGGGAGGAACAAGGAAAGTGGGGTTGAGATCAGTGTGGGTCACCGACAGAGAGAGTCCTCAGTTGTTTGACCCCAGGGACGACCGAGACGGTGAATACCCAAAACACCGGAAGCCAGCAAAACGGGAGGGACTTGGAGTCAAAGGTGGAGTCACTTTACCCCTGTCACCGGAAGGAGTGTCCCTTCCCACCTCTGAAGTTACTCCATTCGGGGTGTTTACCGGAACATACCACAGACTTACAGTATCCGTGGGCAGTTTCCGTCGAGACGACTTTAGTAGTACTAAACCTGAAGAACCAGAGGGACCAAGGTGGGTGACGAAGGGGAGGGAGAGGACCGTCGGTCACGATCGGTTGTTTCCTTCCTTTCCTAATTCTTTGTCGGGGTATAGAGGTCTCCCCAGGACCGGGTGACGGTTCGAACAAGGGAGGACAGGGAACGGGGGGAACCGGAGTCCGAGTTCCTGTACACCAGAATTCCGAACCTGAGAGGGGTCGAGGGGTGGGTCCTTCGGGGAGGGTCTGATCTCCGGTTTTGGTCGCCGTCGGGACTTTTTCCCTGTTTTTAAAACTTTTATACATCGAATTAAAAAAAGGGGACGTTCGACTATTAGTCCGGGAACAAAAAGACCCACTAACCCTCTCCTCGTTTACAGTACGGGACATAGACACCCACCGTGACCTAGGGACTCGGAGAACCTAAAATGTCGTTTCCGACCACTGGTTCAGAGAAAACCACGTCTACACCCTTTAAGTCTAGTCTCATCCGCCTACTACCGTGTTCCAGTGTCTCGTCCTTGCATCCAGAGGCCTGTGCAAAACGTGCCAGGACACTTACGAACACTACGACCGATAGTACCGTGGAGGGACTCGGAGCGAAAGGAGACGACACCTTACCCACTGAAATGACACTCCTGACCGTCATTCCACTTATCTCGTGAATCAGACCCCGAGTCGTGTCACTCCCGAGTTACCATCCAACAACAAATCAGTGAGTCACTATGCCCTAGTAACATAT
Organism: Capra ibex; assembly: GCA_006410555.1. Classification (NCBI taxonomy): domain Eukaryota; kingdom Metazoa; phylum Chordata; class Mammalia; order Artiodactyla; family Bovidae; genus Capra; species Capra ibex. The sequence continues at coordinate 10,980,160 of SJYO01016970.1, forward strand.
ACACAACACACACACACACACACACACACACACACACGCGCGCGCGCGCGCGCACACACGAGTCAACGAATCAGTACAGACTGAGAACGCTGAGGTACCTGATATCAGGGGTCCCGAGGAGACAGGTACCCTAAAGGATCCGTTCTTGTGACCTCACTCAACGGTAAAGGAAGAGGTCCCCTAGAAGGGGTGGTCCCCTAACTTGGGCGTAGGGGACGTAACCGTCCACCGAAGAAACGGTGACTTGGTGGACCTTTAAGAGTCACCATCCCTCGTTGACCCTAACGACGACACTATCGACAATATCGTTGATACTATTGACGACGGAGACTCTTGTAGAGTCAGATCCCCGAGCCTCATAAGCTATCGAAGAACAACTTGTCTACTGTAGGTCATCTGACCAAAGTTTCAGTCTCCGAGTCGTAGGGGGTGGTGGTGGGGGCTGAAGGCGGAAGGACCAACCGACCTTGTGAGATCGGAGTGGGAACCGGACTAAAACCGGAGACGGGGACCGGGCAGAGACGGGAGGACCGTGGTGCGGACGTGCCGGAGAGAAGGTCCTCAGTGTGCTCCTGTCCCAACGGGAAGACGTCGGAGGAGACGAGGTAACGGTGACTTTCACGAACCCTTTTCGTCTCAGCCCTCCCAGAACGTAGTGGGTCCGGAACCGACCAAAAGAATGACACCCCTGTCAACTTCCGAGTCCCCGTCTCCACCGAAGACTCAAGAGACCGTGACAGGAGTCCCTCGATTCCGTTGTGATTCTGAAAGCGTCTCCGACACTCTATCCAGAGTTTCCCGTTTGGACCAAGTCCGGGGTTTAGACCACCTCACCTTCTGACGATGTGACGCCCGACCTCCCGCCATAGGGAAGGGGTACGGGAGAGCCTCGGAAAAAAGACTAAATATTTTCCTTCCCCTACCTAACTACAGTCTCCAAAGTATTGATTGTGATGTCCTAATTTTCCTCCCTAAACCCCCGGTTCTCTCTCGAGGCAAATCTAGCGTCGAAGTGGTGACTGGTCGGTACCCGGGGGATCGTTCCACAAGAGGGAGTCAAAAGAGTGGATACTTTATCCCTTTTATAATCGTCGAAGAGTAACCATGAAGTCCCGATTTAATCTATTAAGTCCATCTCATGAGGAAGGTATCGTCCGTGTGACTTTAATGACAATAACAGTAAGACTCTAATCGTCTCCGTTCTTCTTTAGTCGGTTCCGGTCAATCCCTCGTCAAGTACTTCTTCCGTCCCGAACTCTTACACGTCCTAAGTGGGTAGGCAAGTAAGTGAGTTGTGTCTGCATAAATCTAAACGTGTCTGTCCCGGGTCTCTTCTCCTCGTCCCTCCGACCTCTTTTCGCCTCCGTTCGTCTAGACGGACAAAATCGCCACACTACACCCGAGTGACACACGGATACACGAGTCAGCCCAGACTGAGAAACCCTGGGACACCTGATATCGGCCGGTCCGAGGAGACTGGTACCTTAAAAGGTCCGTTCTTATGACCTCACCCAACGGTAAAGGATAAGGTCCCCTAGAAGGGTTGGGCCCCTAGCTTGGGTGCAGAGAACGCAGAGGACGCGACCGACGACGTGGGAAATGGTGACGTGGCGGACCCTTCGGAGACACCCTAGTAATGAAGAGAAGAAACCCAGAACAAAGGAGTTGGTATTTCGTCGGTCTGTTCACTCGTAATAGGAATGGGGGTCTTGACAGGATTCTACATTCTCTCGAGTTCATATGTCACCCACTAGTCAGATCGACTACGGAAAAGAAAGGATAAAGACAATTGCTGAACCTCCAAACAGAGTCCACCGTTCAGGAACTTAGATGGTCGGTGTGGCGGTTGGGGTCCCGGAAACGTGAACGACCAGGAAGTTGGACCTTGTGGATGGGGTCTAGGAAGGTATTGAACAAGAGAGTAGAAGAATTAAAAAAAACAAATTTACAGTGGACGAGTCATTCCGGAAAGGTCTGTCGAGACAAATTGTCACACTGTGAGGGAGAGGAGGGAGGGCCGAAAAAAAAGAGGTGTAGAGAATGGTAAGAAATTGGATGTTATAAAGTACCTCATAGACGAATAACAAACTGAGGGGAGTGACCGTGCATTCGAGTCTCTACTACCACTATAAACAGACAGACCAAGTTACAGTATAGAGAACATGGATCTTCTCAGACACCATGTATCATCCACGAGTTGTTTATAAACACCTCGCTTAAAAAAATTTAATTAATTCAATAAAAACTGACAAGACCCAGGAACAACGACAAGTGTCCGAAAGAGATCAACGTCGTTCGTTCCCGACCTACACCACGTGCCCAAAGAGAAACACTGCCGAAGAGAACATCGCCTCGTGCCCCGGTTCTTGCGCCCGAGTCATCGACACCTTGTACTCGAATCAAGCAGACACCATATACCTGAGAAGGGTCTAGTCCCTAGTTTGCGGACGCGACCTTACACCTGCGAGTTGGTGATCGGGTGGTCCCTTCAGGAACACCTCACTTAATTACTTATTTACTTCGAAAGAAGAGATCGTGATTAGACTCGTACGTGTGTATGTGTGTTTGTGTTGTTTAATTATTTATTAACACACTCACCAGTAGTAAGAGAGGTAAACGGTCTATTATGAAACCAACCAGTTAGGACTTCGGGAAATCGAAGACTGTCAAAGACGGTCCCGTAGTCAAAGGCAACCTCACGGGTCTAGAAAACAAGGATTCAGACTCGATACGTCTTAAAGATCAACCCTGACAAACCGACAGCCCGGGTGTACCAATAATACAGTAATAACCATTAATCGTGAATCCGGGTCTCCTAACTCGAAAAACAAAGAGTCGTCTTTAGTGTCGTCTGTCGACACGACCTGTCACCCCGGGGTCCGGACCTCGACGAAGGAGAGAGGTGAAGGTCGATACCCAGGTACCGAATCTCTCTGGTTGCGTCTCTACGGGTTTCGATTCCCGTAGACGTATTGGTCAAATTGACGACAGAAAGGGTCCGTCACAAGACCTTTCAAAGAAGAGGGAATTTGGGAACCAAGAGGTACGGACCGAACCAAATCTTCCCTAGGAGTACGGGGACCTTCTCGATCCACACAAAAGGTTTCCAGATCGAGTATCCCCGAAAAAGAAAGAAATTTTTTTTTTTTAAAAAAAAAATTTAAAGAAAAACTGACGAGACCCAGAAACAACGATGTGTACCCGAAAGAGATCAATACCGTTCCGCCCCGATACGAGACCAAAGCCACGTACCCGAAGAGTAACGTCGCCGAAGAGAACAACATCTCGTGCCCAAGGCCCCGTACACCCGAGTCATCAACACCGTGTGTCTGAATCAACGGGACTTCATACACCTTAGAAGGACCTGGTGTCTAGTTTGGGTATAGGGGACGTAACCGTCCATCTAAGGATTGGTGACCCGGTGGTCCCTTCAGGGTGTCGCCGTAAAAGACTACGGGTCCTAAGTCCATAACACCTACTTCCTTTATTGGGACACAAATTCTGAGTCCTCGGACCCAAGTTCAGGGACGAATCGACGACTCAACAACCCAGGGGCATCCGAAAAACAATTGAAAACGACCCGAAGTCGAAAGAGTAGGTCTGTCTCTATTTGTCTATTTCTGCGGATGCACCGAAGTGACCCCTTCTCTCCGTCCTGTCTCATCATCCGTTCCTATCCCAAGATCTTAGTCTGTATGAACCGAAAGGGTGATATGGGGAAGAATCGACACACTTTCACTTCCACCGAGTCAGTACAGACTGAGAAACACTGGGGTACCTGATATCTCAGGTACCTTAAGAGGTCCGGTCTTATGACCTCACCTATCGGATAGGGAAGAGGTCCCCTAGAAGGGTTGGGTCCCTAGTTTGGGTCCAGAGGGTGTAACACCCGTCCAAGAGATGGTCGACTCTGTGTTCCCTTGGGGTTCTTATGACTTCACCCATCGGATAGGGAAGAGGTCCCCAGAGGGGTTGACTCCTTAGCTTGACCCCAGAGGACGTAACGTCCGCCCAAGAAATACTTGACTCGATAGTCCCTTCGAACACATTGTGATCCGTTTAACGAAGTGGAGAGACTGAAGACAAGGGTTTCGCTTTCTTACCCCAATTTTATCATGGGTGAGACATCTCGACACTCTTGATTTATTCTCTTACGTCCATTTCCTAGATCCGTGTGTCTCCCACGAGACATGTGACCATAATAACATTATTGGTAATGTCTTTACGTCTGTTAGACATTCGACGTTCTCGTGGTCGTCATTTCGGTCCGTCTACACCCAAACTTAGGATTAAGACTAGGAATGATGGACCCACTAAACCCCCTTCAAAAAGTGAAGACTCTAAGAATAAAGGAATAGACATTTTACCCGTAATATCAGTATGGAAGGAGTTCCCCGACAACATTTCCAAGTCACTGTACAACGTATTTTTCATGAACCATGTTACCAACCGTGTATAGTAGGGGTAAAATATCTATTCCTTCTCCTCACCACTGAGCGGACTTGAGTGTATCGTAGAATCACCATCTCGATAACAAAAAAAAAAAAAAAATTATTCCTAATTTATATATATAAATTTAAACCGACGTGGCCTAGAATCAACACCGTACACCCTAGACATCAACGTCGTACACCCTAAATTAAGGGACTGGCCCCTAGTTTGGACCGGGGAACATGACCCTCACACCTCAGGATCGGTGACCTGGTGGTCCCTTCAGGGACGACCTCGGAACTAAATTTGGGTCCAGACGGATGGAGTTTTCGGGGGCTAGGAAAATGGAGAAGAACGGCAGTGGGCTTATACCCTACTCCTCCTCCTACAAACAAGAACCCCGACGACCTGAGTAGAGTAAGTAAGGTACCAGGGGTCACGGGTGTGTGTCCTCCACGAGTTATTTACAGACGACCGACTTCTTTCCCCCTGGTCACACAGGAGTTAAGGTCCCTCCGAAAACGGAACCCTAACTCTCCAAAAAAAGGACGAAACAACTGTCGTCTTATTTTATTTTTATTTGTTATATTGAGTATGAGTCACGTCTACACCCGGACAGTAGACTTTTTGGGAAACGTGGAGGATGTATTAACTAGGAAGAACGATGGGACACTGTAGGACCTATCCGTGGAGGTAAACTAACCACACCTTTACCCTCGGGTCTCTCCCACATTACCTACTTATAAACACAAGACAGGTTGTAAGTGTAACTTCGGAATTAGGGTTACACTACCATAAACCTCTGCCCCGGAAACCCTCCACTAATCCCAATCTACTCCAGTACCCCTCCCCGGGAGTACTACTCTAATCACAGGGACACTCTTCTCTGTGGTCGTTCGAGGGGGAGAGAGACGGTACACCCCCCGACTCTTCTCCACCGACAGATGCTTGGTCCTTCTCTCGAGAATGACCTTAGATTGGTCCCACCGTGGGACTAGAACCTGAAGCCTGAGGTCTTGACACTCTTATATTTAAAGATAACGAATTCGGTGGGTCAGATACCGTAAAACAATTCCGTCGGACTCGATTCTCTCTCCCATTCACTGAACGGGTCTCGGTGTGTCACTCGAATAACGTCTCGATTCCGACCTCGAATAAACATCACTAAAGAGAGAAAAAAGGGGGTACCTCTTTGAAGTCAGTGACCTTCCGAATCTTTACCTCTGATCGATTTACGTCGTGTCTGTCAAGTCCTTGACAGGACGAAGTCGTTGAAACCTGCTAGAATCCCGTTCAGTTCGGACCGGGGGTCAGGGACGGACGAAACAGTATCGAGGAGGAGACGGGAGAGGTTTCCCTCCCAACCCCATCCGACTGAAGTCGTCCAAATCTTCCCCGAGTCGATCGACCACCGTGACTCGGACAGGGGTACAAAGAACCCTTCGGGAGACCCGGACCTCCAAAGGGACGGACTCCCTCTCTCTTAATCACCCAATTCGAACTCACGCGACCTTCGAACCGACCTAGTCCCGGTAATTCGAGTCAGGTCGACCATTCTCTTCCCCCAACCTTCCCAGCACCCTCCAGTCTAGGAATCCAGAGAGGAACTTACAGGGTCCCGAGGTCAGTCTTCGTCGGTGTCGTCGGTAAGGGACCCCAAACCCCTGTCTGTAACTACAACGAGGAAGTAGATTAAAGGTTCACGAAAGAACTCTCACTGTACTTTCGGCACACACCGGCTCCTGTCACCATCTTCTGTCTAAATCAAAATTCGACACACTGTAACCCGTTTAGTAGACTACAAAGATCTGACATCAAAGAATCTGATATTAACTCCGATTATTGTTAAACGTCCCCACGATACTCCGATTCACGTAATTACGTATATTTCATGAGTCATACATGGACCGTGTATCATTTATAGATTATTTACATTACTAGTAATAAAAATTATTATTCAATAAAGGGAAGACCGAGTCTATCAGGATCCAAAATACCGACATGTTAAATAACACCGGAGGTTGAAGTCTTCTCTTTCCTCGACCTGAATCTTCTTCCTTCACTTGTCTTAGACATCATCCCCAGTCTTTTGAACTCAAGTCCAAACCTGAGACGGTGGGGACACGACACACTCCGAGTCCGTTCGGAGAAGGTCAAAAACCTGAGGAAAAGGTTTTACAAATTTACATCGAACCCGAACGACTAGAGACTCCCGGATAGATCAAGATGTAAAACACTTAGACCTCCGGATTTCTTATGGAGTCACTGACAGGTGACCTTAGAGAATGTTAAAGTTGAAGGAAGGGAAAACGGGGAACAAAGAACCTCACAGAAGTATCTTCTTTCCCGTATTTAACGGTTGAGGTCATATACATAAAATTAGTATAAATGACAAGAAAAAAAAAAAAAAAACGAAAACGATACGTGTCTCTTGAGAGATTTTGTCTCGAATTGAGTCAAAAACATTCGTTTCACGTAAGATAGTCTCTCCAGTTTTGCACGAGACACAAAAGTTTATACTTTCTCATAAGTAAATTCTATAACAGAAAGTAACGTAGACGGCTAAAGAAAACGAAAATAGAACTTTTTCAGATCGTGTCCGTCGGAACATACGACATTAATTTTATATATATGTGTACAACGTCAGTTACGTAAGATTTTTTATTAGTACCCATATTAAATCTATATTTTTCCTATAAACAGTTCATAATTCTCTCTTTTTACCCTTTTGTCTTTTTCTGTTTCTTCTTTTTTTTTGCTCCTTTCTTTTTTCTCTTTTTTCATTTTTCTCTCTTTTTCCCCTTTATTGGATTTACTAATTGTAAATTTAAATTAATTTAATGCCATGTAGGTGAACTCCCGTGACACCCACAGTATTATATAATAATCCTCTTTTTTTTTCAACCAAGACTTTGTTATGCTAGATTTAAAATTTTTTCGTAATCCGACTTGGTATACGTTAACGATTATTGAATATTTTAGTCGTTAAAGTACACTGAATTATATATATATATATATATTTTCATATACTATCCTCTCCATGATCTTCCCTTTAGAGAGTGGTTTTATAACTACCATCAATAAAGACTAACTACCGAAATACGACTAATTTTAATAAAGTGATAAAAAAACACTTGTTACGTTCATGATGATTTTCATTAGGGAATCTTTCCGTATGGTAACATTTTTATCGTTAAAAAGACGGGACAATATCGAACAAATAGTAAACACAAATTTTCGACATTTTACTGAATTTAAGATAACGGTCCCCGGCATACCTTTCGAGATGAGAAGTACATGAAAACCATGGTCCCAACCAAAAATAAGTCATCACTGACAAGTCTTGTGAAACCACCCGGGTCTAAAAGTTTCGGGAGAAGTAGAGAACGATGGGGGTGTTGGTTGTTTACGAAAGGTACTCGGGATAGTGACCCCGAAGTCCGGTCGACACAGGGATTAGGTAGGTGCAGGGTCTAAACCCTTACCAAATAAGAGGTTGACAAGGGGGTGGATGGGGACGAAAGAAGGTTAGAGTAGAGAAGGTCCAGTAGCCTCCGGGGTAGAGGGGAGGGACCGGAAGGAGTCACCAGTGGTGGATTAAAGTGGGAGAAGACACGTCGACCACAACGAAAAAACGACCTCGAGTCAAACATTACCCCTTCCTAATCCTGGGAAAGTACGGTAGAAAAGAGAAAAAAGAGGAATCACGGGAACTGGCGAGTCCCCTACTCTCCGTCGAACGTCCCGGACATAAGGGATCCTTCTTTGTCCTCCCCACCACCCCCTCCGTCGTTACCCGAGTCGACCGTCCGCCGTATCTCTACCGGGGATCTCTGGGACAGAACCCCGAACCTCGCACCGTGTCGGCGGTGGGTCTACACTCGTATCCTGTCCCTCCCTCTCTCCCTCGACTCAAAGAAGGATCCTTTAATCGAAGTCTCTACCACGAACCCTGGAAATTGGGACATGAGTTTCCGTCGGAGACACCCCACTCGACCCTGGTCTACAGACCAAACGTCTCCGGAGAAGACTCTCCCGTCTATCCGTGTCCTCAATCCCATCAAAGAGACGGAAAAGAAAAAGGAGAGTGAAAGATGATACACAATCCGGGTCAATACGTGTTCCTAGACCGTGAATCGGATTGTTCGATACCACATATGGATTGATTTTTTAGAGAGTACACACCTATCATGAAATGTCAAATGTTTCGGGAAAGTAGAGGTCAGATTCTTAATTTTCGGTCCTGACCTAAAATTTATAAAATTCTAAGATTTCGGACGCGGTTGTCAAAAACTACACCACAGTGTGCCGTCAGATTTAAACTCACCAAATATATACGGAATACAAGTCGACAAAAGAAGATCAGACTCTGGGGGTGAAAAAAAAGTCCCACTACTAATAATTTATAATGGGTGAGGTTGGTTCGTAGAAATTTATCTTCGATAATAGGAACGGATCGTCAAGTGTCGTATCTCTTATAACCAAAAGTACTTAGACATAAACGACCTATTGTGCCACTACCATCACCACGCGACAGAACACTAACTAGAAGTCCTAAATAGGAAGTACCGTGGTCTAAAGGTCCAGACTATCCACTTCCCTTGGAGACTCCGTGTATCCACCATCTCGATCTCGAGGGACTTGGACTCCTGGACTCCATCCTCTGGTCTTATAGGTTCGTGTCCACGAAGTGGGATCATGTGTCTTACTGGAACCGGTTCGGTGGATTCGGAGTCGAAGGAAAATATACTGTACCCCTATTGAGTAAGTGAGTAAGTCGTTTATAAATAACTCATACGTGACAAGACCCTCTACTTGGTTTTCTGTCTCAGGGACGGGAGGGTCTCGAACACTAGATCACTCAGATTTGACATCGTTAAATAACTCTCCCTGTTTATCTATTCATATATCATCTTTCAGTCCATCTTCACGGTACTTCGTTTTAATTTCGTACCGTTCCCACACAACGACGACGATGATTCAGTGTAGTCAACACAGGCTGAGACACGCTGGGGTGTCTGCCGTCGGGTGGTCCGAGGAGACAGGGACCCTAAGAAGTCCGTTCTTATGACCTCACCCAACGGTAAAGGAAAAGGTTATTCCTACACAATCACCTCCGACAAAATCTATCCTATCAGTCCACTAGGATTTCCCAGAGAATCCTACAAAGTTTGTCTATTGGTACATTTCACGAGACGAGTCACGACTGTTAAATCACGAATGGTTTATATAATAACAATACAGTCGCTCGGGGTGTGGAGAGTCAGGTATAAAATCAGAGGTTTATCGTCCTTATTAATTGTGAATCCATCTAGAATGACACTCGATTCAGTAAATGTATAACATTGAGTAAATTAAAAATGTCATTGAGAATACTCCATCCATCCTCAAACAATGATAGGGGAAAATACACAACCTTTGTTCGTGTCTCATCTGGTTTGTTAGTCCCTCTGAGTCTTAACTTGAGTTCATCAGATAAAGACCTCTTCCGCTACCGTGGGGTGCGGTCATGAGAACGGACCTTTTAGGGTACCTGTCTCCTCGGACCTTCCGAAGTCAGGTACCCTGACGCTGACTCGCTGAAGTGAAAGTGAAAAGTGAAAGAACGTAACCTCTTCCTTTACCGTTGGGTGAGGTCACAAGAACGGACCTCTTAGGGTCCCTGCCCCCTCGAACCACCCCACGGCAGATACCCCAGCGTGTCTCAGCCTGTGATGACTTCGCTGAATCGTCGTCGTCGTCGTCGTCGTCGTCAGACAAAGATCTCCGGTCCGACTCAACACTCCCCAGATCCTAATCTATGTTCCTCTGTCGGATCGACCGTATATGTCCGAGGGTACAGTCTAACGGACCGAAGAATAGGACCGTCCAGATTCGGAGAGACGAACCCAAAGAAGTAGAGATTTTACCCTTATGGTCTTGATAGAATGGAATATCCCTGATACGAATTTTGACTCGGAAGAAAGACGAGTGACCAAATCCGTGGTCAGACCGTCCCTCACACCTTCCAAGTTCACCGGAGACTTCGATTACTTTCCTTTATTGACCGTGTAGTCCGTTAACACCCTCGATAAGGTTCGAGTCGACCTCTGGTCTAAAGGCTTCGATTCAAGAGTACTAAAACTCCCACGGTGTCGTCTTAATTGGGCATTTACGTCTTCTGTCGATTTTAAAACCGCACCGGCGTTGTGAGTCGTAGGTAAAGTCCAGAATGTATCGATGGTCCTCTCCATTTCGGAGTAGCTAACAGTCCCAAGCCTACCGCGGATCTCTACAGTTCAATCATCTACCCCTTTGGCTCCGGGCCTTTTTGCCTTACTGAGTCGATTCCAGTCATCCACGTAAACCGCCTGTCGGTCGCTCGCACCAATCGAACCCTCGTTGAAGGTTTAGAGTGTGGGAATGGGACCCCCCATCTCCCCACCCCTCTCCTCCCCCCTTTCCCGCAGTGGAAGCAGAGCCCGTGATCGATGAGACAAGGGGTGCACCCATCGCGCCCCGGGGGCCCTTGAATTCCTGGACTCTCGCCCAAGCTGGACGCGAACGCGTGTGCGCCGATCGGGGACCGGAAAAGGGGAAGAAAAGGGAAGGCGAGGGGAGAGAAATGGCCGGATCCCCTCCCGCCCCCCTTTGCACTCCTCGCTCTTGAGCCGGAATCGGTTACCCGACCGCCCGGCGCCCGGGCCGGGGGAGGAAGGGAGGCCGCGGCAGGTTATCTTTAAATGATGTTACAACACCGCTTGTCTCTCCCTCCCCGAGCGCCCCGCCCGACCGACGCCCGGCCCGGTCGGGAACGGAGCGACTCCCTTCCGCCCTCCCACGCGCGGCCCCGGCGGGCGAGCGAGGGAAACGAGCAAGCGATCAAGGGAGGGAGGCCAGCCGCCCAATCATCAGTCAGTCAGTCAGGCGGACGTCGGGCGCCCCGGTCGCTCGGCGTCTCCCGGCTCGGAGCCTGCGGGCGCGGAAGAGGACGGTAACAAGCAGACCGCCGACGCCGCCGCCCGCGCTCTTCGGGCCCGGGGTCTTGGTGGCCACTCCGATCCGACACCACCGCGCGCTCGCCTCGACCCCACCTCCCTCCACCCCCCGCGCCTCGACAGGGGCTCCCCTGCCAGGACCTCCGGCGCCGCCGCGGCGGCGGAGAAACAGAGGTCGGGGAGACGTCCGGGCCCGGCCCCCCGCGTCCGACGTGNGACGCCGCCGCCCGCGCTCTTCGGGCCCGGGGTCTTGGTGGCCACTCCGATCCGACACCACCGCGCGCTCGCCTCGACCCCACCTCCCTCCACCCCCCGCGCCTCGACAGGGGCTCCCCTGCCAGGACCTCCGGCGCCGCGGCGGCGGCGGAGAAACAGAGGTCGGGGAGACGTCCGGGCCCGGCCCCCCGCGTCCGACGTGCCGGAGGCCTTTCGGGAGAGACGTTGGGCCGCTGGCTTCCGAACCTCGGCCCTGCGTCAGCCGGACTCCTCCTTTATTCCGGCCCCACCGCGACCTCCCCTCGCAAATTTTCAATCCGAGGCCCACGTAAAAACTGCTCCGCCGCTAGCCATGGCAGACCAGTCCGTCAGTACCATGTCACCCGTCCTCGGGAACTTCCTTTCGTCCACCCCCCGCTCAACGTCCAAAGCCCACCACTTCCGCACCCCACGTCGGCGTCTCTCCAAAGAGCCACTGCTCCATCGACCCGCCAGACTTCAGTCCGAGTCAACACTCCCCACCTCCCTCGGACGTTCCTGAACTTCCGGAAGGGCGGTGTCTGTGGGTATAGTATTTTTTTTTATTATTATTAGGTGGGGCGAGGGGGGGGGGGTCCAGAGGTACGAGAGGGTGACTCAGAAGGGTCCAGGGTCTCTGGTTCCCCAATTTGGCTAAGAGGGTCGAAGCACTGGAGGAAAAAGTCAAACACGTAGACAGCCGAACCTGCAATAAAGGAGGCGGGCGACCCGACGGAAATGGACACCTCTATGTAGAGCAGGTGGCTCTACATAGCGGTCCGACAATAAGGACCACCCCCAAACGGTTTTGTCCAAACAAGAAGGGTCTTTGGCCGCAAGAGAACTCTCACTTTCACTAGAGTGCACTTTGTTTAACGGGTCCCTAACTAAAGACCGGTGTACTTATCGCTGAGAGTAGGACAAAAAAAGAGATTGACATGGGTTGGCATTTACTGATCAGACACCTCTGAACAGCAAAAGACCGTACATAACGACTAATCCTCAATCAAAAAAAGTACTTTACGGTTCGAAAAAAAAAAAAAAAAAAATCATCAGACACACTAAAGTGTCGACGATAAGACAAGACAAAAATCCCTTCTAACCTTCTTTACCACTACAGAAGACAGAACCTATAATAATATCACTTAAATATGAGAGACCTCCTACGTGCGACATGGGTCACGACAATTAGCAATGACAAAAGACGTAAGAGTCAGAACTGTTATAAAAACTAGGAAATTTATTTTATATATGTAGAAATATATTAAGAGTAGAGTCAAAACAATAATTGAGAACGAAAAATCCCTTTGAACTGTATGAGAAACAAAAGGACAAGACATTCAACCTTTGTCATTCAAGAAACGGTCGACTGGTTAAAACCAATATATTTTATCAAAGAACTCCACAATAATTATATTAGGTATACCTCATGTATTGTTATATACCGTGTGTTATTCGAGAGTTATTTACTGTCTAATTTTTCACTTATATTTGTGACTCGTAGTGTAACGGAACCATAGTTCCACGATTAAGTCTTACGCAAGATGTCGTTCCAATATTAATTCCATTTCTATTCGTAATAAATATAGGGACCCCTTTGACTTCATACCATATAGAAACAATGATAATTTTCACTTGAATGGACGTCGTACGATTGGAAGACTAAGGAGAAAGAAGATCTTGTTTTGATGTGAAAAAGGGGAACATATTAACTTAAGTCCGAATCTTTATAGTTATTTACTAGACTGAGAAATCTGGAGTGGTTTTAAGAGGATAGTATGGTCACAAAATATTGTGGGGTGAGGTCATGAGAACGGACCTTTTAGAGTACCTGCCTCCTCGGACCATCCGACGTCAGGTACCCCACCGCTTCTCAGCCTGTGCTGACTCGCTGAAGTGAAACTGAAAAGTGAAAGTACGCGACCTCTTCCTTTACCGTTGGGTGAGGTCACAAGAACGGACCTCTTAGAGTCCCTGCCCCCTCGGGCCACCCGACGGCAGACACCCCAGCGTGTCTCAGTCTGTGCTGACTTCGCTGAATCGTCGTCGTCGTCGTGTATCACACCGGGGCCAGATGGAAAGATGGAAAGAAGAGAAATAAAAGGTCAGTTTTTCTTGATTGATGAATCATTATTGGGTACGAAAGAGTAAACATGGAAACCGGTACTCGAAGGTAGACACGAACAGTAAATAGTCATATAAGGAAGACAAAAGTCAAGAGAAATTCTTACAAGGAATAATTATTAAACTTCACACCCCCTTTACAGGGAAACACTTTCCTTGAACTACCTTGAAAAACAAAACAAAACTCAAAAGAAACTCGAAGTAATCATACCGGTCGACCAACTTAAACCTCACCACAAACAGTTTTCCTAATCCAGGATTTACGGGGTAGTCATACGCGTTGGGAACACCATCTTCTGCCGACCACCATCTAATTCTTTTGGAGAATCCCAAGGTAAGACGAGTCTCGATTCCTGAGGTGGTCAACTGGCCAACCTGTGAACCTTTGAGACCGACAGTTGTCTGTCTGATTTGATTATCTTCTTTCAAAACAGAGAATTCACCCAAAGAGATGTAGAAAAGGCAAAGAACCACCAGATTCTCGACTGTAAAGGAATTACAAACAATTTGTGAGTGCAGTATAAATAACACAGCCTCATCATCTACACCATTTGTTCGGACGCAAAATTTCATCCGAACACACGGACGGGTCAGCGAAGCCAACACAGTCGGAGAAACGTTGGGGTACTTCGGGTGGTCCGAAGAGAAAGATACCCCAAAGAGGTCTTATGATCTCTTCCAACGATAAAGGAAGAAGAGGTCCCCTGGAAAGACTGGGTCCCTAACAAAGGACGAAACCGTCCACCCAAGAAATGGTGATCGCGGTGGACTCTTCGGAAATATTTCATCAAGGCAAGTCAGTGAGTCAGCACAGACTGAGAAACACTGGGGTACCTGACGTCGTGCGGTCCGGAGGGACAGGTAGTGGTTAAGGACCTCAAATGATTTTGAGTACAGGTAACTCAGCCACTACGGTAGGTTGGTGGAGTACGAGACAACAGGGGAAGAGGAGGACGGAAGTTAGAAAGGGTCGTAGTCTCAGAAAAGTTTACTCAGTCAAGAAACGTAGTCCACCCGTCTCTTTCATAACCTCAAAGTCAAAGTTGCGGTCAGGAAGGTTACTTATAAGTCCTGACTAAAGGAAATCTTACCTGACCAATCTAGAGGAACGTCAGGATCCCTGAATATTTCATCCGAACAGTAGTTATATTATATATTTTATTACACTATACTATTAAATATATAATTGTCTTATCTTGTGTTTAGAAGGAGAAAAGTAAAATTTCCATGGACATAGAAGAAAGAAAAAGAAAAATCTTTGTAAAGCTTCGATTATAAATTTAATTTTTTTTACTAAAATTTACTAAGGACTGAGATTTTTTTTATCAACATCGTAAAACAACTCGATACTGGATACGTAAAAAGGACAAAAAGAGACAACGGTCCAAATGTGGAGTGTAAATCTTAAGTCGTCACACAACAAAACATACGTCGAACTGAAATTGTAAAAACCTTTAATGTCTCGGTCGGCAGGTAAAGCAAGAAATTGAATACCTGAATTAAAATTTGTCTAAGTAAAATACCCTCTATCACACGAATGTCACGACAAACCAAAGGATTTTTTTCGAAGTCTCAATTCGAACAGTCTTCTCAAGGGATGTTCAGTGTCCTAAGAACTTAAGAGACATCCATGAAACTATACGAATAGTCATCTAACACTAAATTTTATGCTTTAGACACTAAACACTGCGCTCACTATCCCTAACGAATATAACAAAAGACTTACACGTTTAGATTAAATTATAACCACTAGGCTAAAATATTGAACCCTTACAACCATCGATAGTCCCCCACTTGCACCAAGACTTTAGTTCTCCACGTATGCAATCTAGTGTCAGACAAAGGAATAATAGATTCCAGTCTCGTTTACGACGGTCACATAAAAAGGTTCTCAGGGTAGTTTAAGCACTAACCAGTGTACGGACAAGTCTATGTCTAAGTAACGATGGAGATTTCCTAAAAAAAAAGGTGGATGACGAATTCGCATCTTAGTAGATTAAAATAAACACTCGATTTGTTCTTATTAAGATCGTTGAAAAAAAAGAATACTTGTTGAAACGAAAGAAAGAGACTTATTTCGGGGGCTTCTAATCTAAAAATTTTTGAAAATTTTCCCGGGAGACTTAACTTTTCAATGCTCAGAATAAATACATCTCTTAGTTCTTAATGACCTTCCCTTAACCAAGTAACACAAACATTATCGAAAATCAATCTCTTCTCGGTCTAAGATTTATCTATACAATTAAGAATAACAAATTCAAACAACCACGCAGTGACCACTGAATGAGACACAGGAAAAATACTCACCCAAGTATTACACGTGTCATTTTACGGGACACTGTTAGATGGTCCATATGTGTGACCTAATCTAATCATAAAACTAAATGATGTGACAAAAAACTAAATGACACGACAACAAATTACTTATGTGTCCCTCTTCCTATTTTCTCCATATCGTCAATTGTAATAAGTCTTTAACCTCCACAACCTTTTCTCTTGAAACTACAAAGCTCACGACCAGAATCTTAATTGAAGGAGTGACTGTGATGAAGTTTACAACCAAAATCCCTTCAATATCACCCTTTTAGACTAATACTATTTTCAGACAAATGTGAATAAAAACGATTAATAAAAATAAATTCACCCTAACATGGGTGGAACTTCATAAACTTTTATTTAACTAATGGAAAACTTGAAATTTCTTTTCGTTGTAAGGTGCAAACACCGGTCTTATTAAGTTCCTTACTGAACCTCTCTGAAATTATATGGGATGGAGGATTAAAAGTAGTCAAAGGGGGTTCAGTTGGATTCATTTATACGGGGGGATTTTTTCAGGAAAGGTTTCTCTTTAAGGTCTCGGTAAGATCATAGTACAAATAAAATAACAAATAAAGTAAGAAACAACAAAATAATAATATAAATAATTCTGGTCAGGACTAAGACGTCCATAGAGAACTAATAGAGGTTGGATTTAGGTACACCTAATTTACCACTAAACACATAACTTAACGGCAAGAGAAGGAAGGTACCAACTCCCGAGAAACCCAGCAAAGGAGGGTTAATTAGACCCGACAGAAGAAAAAGTTGAGAGTCCCGTTACAGACGAATATCTTTAATTGCAAAGACTTGATACATCTCATCTCGAACCTATCCCAATCACATTAGAAGCGTCTCACCCCTCCTTCTCCGTTCCAATAGACTATTTTATCTATCTTTGATACCAATTTATATTACTATTTTAACCTTCTTTGTTGTCTACGAGATAATTATAATAGATTAAGACAAGATAGATGTAAGTTACATACAGGGATTAAAACGTAACATCAACTAGGAATTACGTCCCCAATCCCCACGATTGTAAGACGTGTCAACCTTTAGGTACACATTGAATATCAACCTGGAGAGATACACACCAAGAAGGTACATACACTAAGACGGAGACTCCTAAGTTGGTTGGAACCTACGACATCATGACACCTCAAATGCGTACTTTTTTTAGATTCATATTCACTTGAGTGTGTCAAGTTCGGGGACAATAAGTTCCCAATTGACATAATAGATCTTTATAATAGATAATTATCGCTGTCCTTGTGGAGTTAAAGAAAACCTTGATCCACCTTTATTATTCTATTTTTTAACCCACATCATATATAAGGATATCAAATAACACTAAATATTTACGTTAGACAGACGAGGAACACAGAAGGTAGGGGATATTTTTAGGTTTATTTGAAAAACCATCCGGGAAATATACAGACTTAACACTGTAACCTGTGTCATATCCAATTCCAAATCAATGAAAGACGGAATTATCAGTGAGTCTGATAATATAAAACTATCGTAATGGTATATTTCAATATTTTCAAAACTCACTCTTTAAGACACTAAATTGTTGTTATCTCGTATCGTCATAAAACTTAACCAACGTAAATTCGGACAATGGGTATTCACATTGTTTTACATATGAAAACGATTAAACACTGACCTCTCATGATACGGTTTCAAGTCAACACTAACACAATCTCGATAATTATGAATACATTTAATTATTGTGATGATATTAGTAAAATTGTGTTACCCTAGAATTGTCATGTAGTAGAATATTTCTTTACGATAAAATTAAATATACAGTCCGTACATAAAGTCAATTGGTCAAACTTTAAGGTGTATATAAGTTCAATTTTCACAAAGTGGAACTATTATGTGAACCATGTCTAAAAACTTTAAGTAAAGGGGACGAACAAAACTGGTATACCTGTGTCCGTCTTGACAGTTCTCGAGGTTCCTAAATTCGAGAGTTTAAAATGGACGGTTGGTAAAGTAGTACATCACCTCTGTGTACCTTCCGTCGAATTTCACTTCCGAGAAACAAAAAAAAAAAAAACGATGGTGGGTGAACGTTAAAGAACGGGAAAATACTAAAAATTACTAAGTCTCTTAGCTGTGACAACGATTGAATGATGGACGTCTCAGGACGCTTAGAACTACCATAATGTATTAATATATTTGGAAAACGTACCACAGTATACTACAACGTAACATATATACAGGAGGGTGTGTACTCAGAAATCTCATTAAAGAAAGGTAGACCACAACCTTTGCTCGAGAAACACTCCAATAAAAATTTAGAAGTTCGAAAGACCGTAGGAGTTGTGAACTTTATTGTGTTAACGAAAACTTCCGTTCTTTTAAGTGTGTCATATAAATCACGAAAAAAGGGTCACTTTTACACTTATCATAAAATAAAAATTTTTAGCATAGAACGTAAGGTTTGTCCGTTTTATACACGAAATACAAATCTAGTAGAGTTCTATCAAAACAATCATCCTTTATTAGTGAGTCAACAACGGTTCATCTATTTCATTTCCTCTTCGCCAATTTCCTTTTCTACGGTTCTTATTCTCTTGACAATCTTCTTTCTCCAAAGTTTCTATAAAACAAGAGACTTTCAAATAACTATAGAAAAAGACTCGAGAACGTCGCAAACAAACAATGTTTGACTTAAACAGTGCACAACGAAACATAACGTGTACTTTGACTACGAAGGATCATTCTGACAGTCGAAGACCTCTCGTCTCGCAGTTATCGGACAGAAAGTAACGGGAGGAGTAGGGGGGTCTGTGTCTACGACGAATCTTGCCGTCAATCTATGCATTGTGACCCCTGTAGGATCTGTACATCTTCATATCACTCTTACACTTAAGCTCCTATTAATTCTAAATTCTGGCCCAATGCTTAGACTGACGAAGACTAACGGAAAGACATACACACAAAAGAACCTTTCATTCAACGTGTATACTTTTAAATGGGGATTTTCTGACGTAATACGTAGAAGATTCTTATTTCTGAAATAAGATGTATTAGTGACATGGTAATAGCATGGATTCTTTTACTTGTTATAAATGTATTGTTTTAGTTATAGGTCAGGTAAAAAATTTTCTACATACAGTAGATGAATCTTTCAGTAGGTTATCATAAGAAAAAGAGGTCTACGATAAAAACAACTGAAGAGAAACCATCAACATAATAGAGATTGTACTGACAATTCCATGTGACCAATTGATCTTTACAAATTATCAATTACATGAGGGAAACCAGAAAGTATTCTAACTTTTCTGATCGTAACTCCGCTACTAACGTATTACTAGTATCGTAGTATAAATTTATGTATAGAATTTCCTATATGACCCAAAGGTTTCCAGTTCCACAAAAAAACAAAACAAAAGTAAGTACGTTGTTTCTAAATCACACGGAGACAGAGGACCCCTATGTCGTCACTTGTTTGAGGGTCGGGAGGACTCCAAGTGTAGACCAGATGAAACTCTAAGATGACGTGTCAAAAGGTGACTACTCCTATTTTCGACCAGAAGGTTTCCCGTCCCACAAAAACCTAAAAAGAATACACATGATACCATTCGTCGGAAATTCTACCGGGTCACTAAGGACAGAGGACCATAAGTACGGAACGCATTAGGGAAGGGAAACTCACACGGGACCTGGACCACTGAATGAAGACTACTTATCTTATATCGTGTCACCACCCTACAGTGAAGGTTCTAATCCAATGTTTTCCGACACCAAAGAGGGACCCCGAGAGAGTAGAGAGTAGAGACCGAGAGACGGACAGTGAGCCTAGTGGTCGACGATATAGGATTCTTGTAAGTCCGTCGGATACCTCTCCGGGTGTACCACTCTTTGGTTCAGACAATCATTGATGGTACTATCACTCGAACCTTCGTCAAAGAAGGCCGTCTCAACTCGAAACTCTCCTCGCATTTGGACCAACTGTCGAACTGACGTTGAAGTGGTCTCTCAGACTTAGTTTCCACAACTCGATTCGGTGCGCGAACTCAAGAACTGGGTATCTTTACCTCTATTATTTACAAACAACAAAATTTAGTCGTTCAAAGTCTCCATTAAACAATATACCGTTCTCTATTGATTATGTAGACACGCGCGAGTCAGTACAGGTTGAGAAACGTTGGGTCTCCTTACATTGGGCGGTCCGAGGAGATAGGTACCCTAAAGGGTCCGTTCTTATGATCTCACCCAACGGTGGAGGAGGAGGTCCCCTAGAAGGACTGGGTCCTTAGCTTGGACATAGAGGATGCAAAGGACGTAACGTCCACTTAAGGAATGGGCGACTCGGAACCCCTTCGGGGTTATGTAGATGGTAAATAATTAAATTATTTGTAAATACTTAGTAGACGATATATGGTCCAGGATAGGATTCGTGTGACCCTGTATTGTCACTTCTTTCATCTAATCTTTACAGACAAGAAACCTCAAATGTAAATCACCCTCTCCTGTTTATTGTTTCATATGTTTAGTCCCTATTTTACATTCCAAAATCACTCCTAGTCTCTTTCGTCTTGTTCCCTCCCTTCTCCCTCCCCTCACCCCACCTATAAACTCCATCTCACCAGTCTTTGTTGGAAAGACCATTCCATTGAAAACTCGTCTCAGGATTTACTATAGTCCTCTTCTCGTAAGGTCCGTCTTGTTGTCCACGTTTCCACTTCCTACAAACCA
Organism: Capra ibex; assembly: GCA_006410555.1. Lineage (NCBI taxonomy): Eukaryota > Metazoa > Chordata > Mammalia > Artiodactyla > Bovidae > Capra > Capra ibex. The sequence goes on from SJYO01016970.1 coordinate 11,000,958, forward strand.
CACAAACTCTTCGTAATTCATTCGGTCGTACCGTTCTAGTTCTAGTAGATCCCCGTTTACCATCCTCGACTCAAGTCTCTCCGACGTTCGCCCTCCTTGTCAACCACACCACGGGACCATCCATACGATGTCTGAAACGTGAAAAAAGACTCTACTCTTAAAAACACTCCCAAAACTCGTCTCCTCACCGTACCAGTAAATTAATTATACATAATTAACCAACAGACCCGAAGGGTCCACCGAGTCACCACTTCTTAGACAGACGGTCATGTCCTCTACGTCCTCTACACCCAAGTTGGGGACCCAGACCTTCTAGGGGACCTCTTCCTTCACCGTTGGGTGAGGTCATAAGAACCACCTTTTAGGGTATCTGTCTCCTCGGACCGTCCGATATCAGGTACCCCAGTGTTTCTCAGCCTGTACTGACTCGCTAACCCGTGTGTGTGTGTTAACTAATAGATGTTACTCATCCTGGAACACCCACATACACCAGTGTTTTTACATCTTCTGTACTGAAGAAAGGATTCCTTCAAAGTCAAGTCAAGCCAGCGAATCAGCACAGACTGAGAAACGCTGGGGTACTTAGCGTCGTACGGTCCGGAGATCTTTACGGACCCGTCCAGAAGTGACCATCAGGTCGTCGATTCTGACACGAGGGTTAGGTCCTCCGGGCCCAAGCTAGGGACCAGACCCTTGATCTAGGGTATACGGTGTTGCCTCTCAAGAGTACGGAGTTCGTTTTTAGGACGTACGACGTCGATTCTGGACCGTGTCAGTTTAATTAATTAATTAAATTTTTTACTGACTTATATATGTATTTCGAATCCTTATCTCCGTAAATCCAGGTTTTCTGTGTACCAATACCCTTCTCGTACCTCATATTGGACCCAATTTCAAGACCGAGAAACAAAATTGTGGAAGTCGGTGTTAAATGACCCCGTAACATACACGAACCATTTCATTATTACGATCACAAATTACTACTGAATAATACTCGGCACGAGACCTGACACAAGAAATATCCCTACTGTATCCATAACTTCCAAACTCGGACTCCCGAACTTACGGACCAAAATTTAAGAACCACACAGTGAAAATTTGACCACCACTGGAACCCGTTCAATGAAGACATGGAGGCAAATGAGTAACATATTGTACACCTACTATTTTTTATGAAAAATTCCAACAATACGACTAATTTACTCAATTATATACGCTCCATACACCCTGTCACAGACCGTGGTCTATTTACAATCGGTAATAAAAATGTAAATTCGGAGTGGTGTCGGGACACTTCATCCACACTCAGTAGGGTAAAATATAAAATTCATCGTCCAATTTTCAATTCATTGAACAGGTTTCAAAATATTAATCGTTCACTTTTAACCGGAGTGTCAGCTTAAGAATCGAGGGACTCGTCCCTAGTTTGGATATGGGGTACGTCACCAATTCTGGTGACCTGGAGGTTCCCTTCTGGGGGTCTAAGGAATGACGACGTGGAAATGAATCATGTTGGTGTCTGAACAATCCTCTCTACGTCCGAAAGACAGACTCTACTAAAGAATTACTACACTAGAACACTTTCATGAAATGATACGGAGTCAAGTGAGAAGACATTTTATTCCTATTATGCAATGCGTCTTATGTATTATAACTGTCTTTGTTTGGAGCGTCACACTGCCAGTAGATGTCTATTAGTCACTTACAATCAAGGGAAAATGGAAACTATTTTGGACTGACACTTGTACCCCTTTTACTAGAAACCAATTCTTCTTAAAAATATAGAACGGGGTATGTAAAAGGTATGAAGTCAACCCGTAGACACCACGAGTCAACCATTTCTTAGACGGACGTTACGACCTCTGGACCCAAACTAGGGACCCAGTCCTTCTAGGGGACCTCCTCCTTTACCATTGGGTGAGGTCATAAGAACGGACCTCTTAGGGGACCTGTCTCCTCCGACCACCCGATGTCAAGTACCCCAACCTTTCTCAGCCTGTACTGACTCGTTAATTGTGAAGGTGAAAGAAAGTTTATGTCATATCGAGAAATCTTTGTATATACCAAAACAGACGGAAACCTAAACTAAGTCTGGATGTCACATCCTAAAAATTCGGACGTACACTCATAAGAATTTCTGGGTAAAGTGTCGGTGAGACCGAAGTCTCGAAGTAAAGGCCCAACCATCCTGTGCTAGTATACGAACTACAGGGGTAACAACGAAAATAGAAAGTGTCGTCTACACTTTCATTTGTCTGTTCCAACTTTTTGTCCTTCTCCAAACCGACTACAAGCAACCCTCCCACAAAAACGTCCCCTTGACATGTGTTCGGTGGACTTTAAACTTCACGGAACTTAGAAAGACTGAAAATCTTCTATGCTTTCTACAATATGGAATAACGGTACCTGATTATTTTTTAATTTACTAAAACGTCAATTGCTTAAGCACTTAAAACACAAACACAAATTTGTAACCTCTTCATTCTATTACACAAAGAGAAAAACAAACTTTGTCTCCTGACTACTTACTGAAATATCAGTCGGGGTAAGACAAAGAAAAGTGAACGCTCATAAAAAAGTTATTCCCTTATATCTCAAAAACAGTAGCAACAACAACCCATAGACAAGATTACAGTAATGTGAAATTGAAGAAATTTTCGGTTTTGAATTTTGTCGTAAAAAGACGATCCGAGAACAGAAACAAGAATTCCTTTCCTTAATGGTGTACAATTTACAATCGACACATCATCCATGACGAGAAGTAAATACGATTCACGTATGTAATGATAATTGATAAAGGTAAAAACTGTAAGTCAGACGTTACTCAACAAAAGTAACGAAACCTCTTTAGAGAGAGAGAAAGGGAGAAAGAGGAGGAAGGGAAAGGAGAGACAGAGGGAAAAAGGAGGAGGATTTAGTAAGAGAGGGTATAAAAACGACTTGTCAAAAGACAATTATAATAAAACCTCCGTTACACTACATCGTCGGTCATTGTTATACCTAAAACCTTAGTCTATCTGGACTCAAATGTCAACCCGACAAAACTATCTTTTTTTGATGAAAGAGACAATCATTTATTCTCGGTCCGAGGAGGTCTCAACCGAAAACTTCCTCTAAGACGTGTACCCCACCCTATTAACCTCGAGGATCGTTCTTGAAAACAAGGATTTCTAAGTGGAAAGGGACCCCTTAGGAAACGACCGGAGTCCCTCACAACGAAAGAAAAATTAAAAGCCGGGGTCTCCACTCAGAAGAGAATTATGAGGACATCATGTGTCTACTCTGGTCCGACCTTGTAAAGTCAAGTCAAGTTAAGTCAAGTCAAGTCAGCGAGTCAGCACAGGCTGAGAAACGCTGGGGTACTTAACGTCGTGCGGTCCGGAGGTACAGGTAGTGGTAGAGAGCCTCAAGTGAGTCTAAGTGCAGGTAACTCAGGCACTACGGTAGGTCGGTAGAGTAGGAGACAGCAGGGGAAGAGGAGGACGGGGGTTAGGGAGGGTCGTAGTCAGAAAAGGTTACTCAGTTGAGAAGCGTACTCCACCGGTTTCATGACCTTAAAGTCGAAATCGTAGTAAGGAAGATTTCTTTAGGGTCCCGACTAGAGGAAGTCTTACCTGACCAACCTAGAGGAACGTCAGGTTCCCTGAGAGTTCTCAGAAGAGGTTGTGGTGTCAAGTTTTCGTAGTTAAGAAGCCGCGAGTCGGAAGAAGTGTCAGGTTGAGAGTGTAGGTATGTGCTGGTGTCCTTTTTGGTACCGGAACTGATCTGCCTGGAATCAGCCGTTTCATTACAGAGACGAAAACGATTTCCGATCCTCTATACTTTCTCTTTACTCGTGACTCAATAACCTTACAAAGACATATTAGACAAAGTGTTCTATTTTGAGGAGAAATTAACCACCAAAAGAAAACCCTACGGAGGGGAAAATTGACGTTGCGTGTACAGACGGAAGGGTACCGTCTTCGACAGAAGTGATTATAAAGATGGACCCTCACGGATGTCGCATATGTCTCACGAGATGGGTCTCTTCCGGTTCTCCACTTTTCCCCAAGAGACAAAACGGTCGGAAACCAATATAAACTCTCTCCTCGGTCGTTGTGATCCATATATGTTGGAACACTAGTTGTGATCCATATATGTTGGGAATTCCCTCTGGTGACAATGAGTATCGAATAATTAATCGTAAGCGTCCTTTTTTTTTTTTTGTTTTAACCATCTCCTCAAACCCTTATCTCCACCCTCCCCCTCGAAGAAAAACTGGTAAATAGAGTCTATTATATTTGAGACTAACATTGAGTCTTTAAACCGTGTCTTATCGAGAGTCATTCATAAGGGAGGGGTACAAAACTAAGAATTGTAGCAACCTACGGATTCCTCGATAAGAAACTCAAACAACATTAAAATAGAGTCCCAAACGAACTTCTCTAGGATCAGGAATTAGTCCAGGTCTCAACCCGACTCCTGTCACCGCCATTTACATTGAACAACACTAGTTCTACCTTGGGGACCACGAGACTCGTCAGAGTCAAATTTACAATTTCCTTCACAGAGAACATAGTGTCTGATAATAAAGGTCTCCCCCGTATATTGATCCGATAACTATGTTCCAAAGACCGAACAAAATTTATATCTCTTTCATGTTGTCTCAGTTTCTGGAAACCTCAGTGTCTGAACGAAATATTAGGACCGAGACTATGACAAAGCGATACATATTCATTGAATCGGAGGGATAAAAAGTCAGAGAGAAACAATTTAAATATATTTCAAATTGTACTGGATGGAAAATCTTGACAACTTTTCTACTTTATTATACATTATCCCACCGTGACGACGACGATTCAGCGAAGTCAACACAGGTTGAGACACGCTGGGGTATCTGGTGTCGGGTGGTCCGAGGGAGCAGGGACCCTAAGAGGTCCGTTCTTGTGACCTCACCCAACGGTAACGGAAGAGGTTACGTACTTTCACTTTTCACTTTCACTTCAGCGAGTCAGCACAGACTGAGAATCACTGGGGTACCTGACGACGGGTGGTCCGAGGAGGCAGGTACCCTAAAAGGTCCGTTCTCATGACCTCACCCCACGGTAACGGAAGAGGATCACCATTTCTTAGGTAGACGGCTGTGTCCTCTGTGTTCTCTGTGCCCAAGTTAGGAACTCAGCCCTTCTGGGGGACCTCATCCTTTACCATTGGGTGAGATCGTAAGAACGGACCTTTTAAGACACCTGTCTCCTCGGACCACCCGATATCAGGTGCCCCGCCGTTTCTCAACCTGTGTTGACTCGCACGTGTGTGTGTGGGTGCGGACCACGGTCCTGTGTCACCTGTGAATTACTTATTTTTTATTAATAATAAAAGTCACTGTAAAGACATTTTAGGTAGAAGAGACTAAATATGTATAAGACTGGAACAGTAAAAACTATCGAAATGACTCTATATTAATTGTTATATTAACAAATTTATATGTTAAGTCACAAAAGATCACATACGTCGACAGTAGAGTCAGATTGAAATCCAGTAAAAAGAGGGGGTTCTTTCTTGACGTATGGGTGACCGTCAGTCGTGAGTAAGGGGTTGGACATTATTAGGATCATGATCCGTGGTAATGAACTACAGAGACATTTAACCAGACAAGACTTGAAAAGAATATTTACCTTAGTATATTGTAGACCGGAAAGCACCAATCGTAGAAAGTCAATCGTCTCACAAAAATCCCAGACAGACACGTCATCACATAGTCATCGAGTATGGAAAATTAACGACTCATTATAAGGTAACATACCAGTACGATGTAAAATAAATAAGTAAACCCCACAAAAGTGAAAAACTGACAATACTTATTACGACGACACTGGTAAGTACATGTCCAAAAACACACTTGTATACAAAAGTAAAAAGGACTCCTACATGTATCCTTACCTTAAGGTCCGGAATACCATTAAGATTCAATTGTAAAACATCTTGATAGGAACTAACCAAAATTAGTACAAAAGGAGAAACTGCCGTACCAAAAGACAAAAAAACGATACCGACTGTCGGTATCGGTAGAAGCGACAATCAATGGTTGTCGAATGACTTAAAGAAAAATAATAGAAGAATGACAAGTCGACATGGGACAAAACGAGTTTAACTATCAGTAACGTTTACTTAGAGAACACAAAAATTTTTTATCTAATATGATGGATAGGTACTTTACAAGAAAAGACAAAGTAGTGGGAACAATGAACATCAGAGAGGGACCGACTTCTACCGAAATCTTTATTTTCAAGATTTATTCAAGATAACTTTAAACTAGGTATGAAACCAAATGAAATGGACCAATACTTATTATGACTTCTAGATACTATCCTCCTCTCTATGAATTTACTTATAAACCATGATTTGCATACTCCGTCCGATTTAATAAGGTAGGTATAAGTTTTACGAATTATTGTCCCCGAAAATTTTCTTTTTCTTGTGTTTTAATCTCTATTTTTGTTTACAAATAAGTCTTACTCCTTTATTTTGGTGTTGTTTAATATATAAAAGAAATAAAAAGACAACCAACACGGTTCACCGAACATTCTACAATCAAGGGGTTGGTCTCTAACTTGGTTCGGGGACCGTCACTCTCGCGACTTAGGATTAGTGACCTGGTGGTCCCTTAAGGGATTTGATATATAAAATTTTCGACTTTTTGGGTTTATAGTGTTCTAAGTCTTTTTGTCGTATTATAAAAAATTGATGGACTATGTGACGATATTAAAGGGGACATAAGTACGACGATTTCTAAAAGTATAATACTGAAACATTATAGTAAAAATATCTCTGGTATCTTTCTATTAAGTCAGAAGAAAGATGGTGAACCGGAACCGTCCCTGGTTGTGTTTGCTCCTGGAACTTCGAATTCGAAGAAATCGAAATATCATTCGGATGTAGACGTATCATTTATTCGAATTCTATAATAGATCCTCTAACATTTTACGAATAAGACACAAGATCAGTAACTAATGTTAATAAACAATTTTCTATGAAGGACACTTAGCAAGAACCTAAATTACAAATTAATAGGTAAATAGAAACATTTAAAAATATTATAGAAAAGAAAGTCCTCACATGTCATGTTTACTTAGTAGGATTTGACATTTCCCATAAAAAAATTGAGGAAGCGGTTAGGGTCTACGTCTATGATCGACCCATAAAACAACTTACGGGAAATAAAATTCAAACGGTCAAAAAAAAAAAAAAGTACCAATCTATCCAACACGTAAACCCCCCTCTTATGGTGTCTCCATTACGCAGGAGTAGTGTAGTACAGTCCTCTATATACCATAGTCATCAATAATAAGGACCAATTCCATTTCAGAACCGAAGGGACCATCGAGTCGACCATTTCTTAGGTGGACGTTACGTCCTCTAGGGCCAAGCTGAGGACCCAGTCTTTCTAGAGGACCTCTTCCCTATCCTATGGGTGAGGTCATAAGAACCCGAAGGGACTATCGAGTCGACGATTTCTTATGCGGACGTTACACCCTCTGTACCCAAGTCAGGGGCCCAACCCTTCTAGGGGACCCCTTCCCTTACCGACGGGTGAGGTCATACGACCGGACCTCTTAAGATACCTGACATATCAGGTACCCCAGCGTTTCTCAGTCTGTACTGACTCACTGGAAGTCAAAGTGATTCCATTTCAGACGATCCAAAGAGGTGACATTTCAATGATTATAAAAACACAGAAAAGATTGATAGAGGAAAAGGAGTTTTCACTCAGGGATTCAGGTCGGATCCAAGTTCCACCGTCCTTAGTTCGGGGTAGAGGACTTCCCCTCTTAGACTTTTTTAAATACCCACATACAATTTTGACGGTGTCCTTAATTATTTATAAAACCCCCTCTATGAAACTTCGATACGTTTATAGCACACACACACACGCGAATCAGTACAGGTTGAGAAACGTTGGGGTACTGGACCTCGAGAGGTCCGAGGAGACAGGTACCTTAAGAGGTCCGTTCTTATGACCTTGCCCAACGGGAAAGGAAGAAGTCCCCCAGGAAGACTGGACGCGGTGAACGTAGAGGACGTAACCATCCACCTAAGAAATGGTCGACTCGGGACCCCCTCCGGGACGTTCGTAGTACGAAGAGACATTTCAGAACGACTGACGAAAATCAGAAGTAGTCCCTACAACGGACGTCGGTGACAACGACACCACAAGATTACCACTAAAAGGTAAAACCTTCCCGAAGATTTTTGATTAACGTCCCGGGATAGGACTCTCAAAGACTAAGTTATCCAGACTCATCCCGGACTCTTAAACGTAAAGAGTCACTGTTCAGGGGTCACTGTGTAACTACGACCAGACCCTTAGACTCTTAGTGATTATCTTCCGTAATAGTATTAGAGTCGTTCAAGGGAAGGGTCGATTAGGGACGGAGGGATGGGGGAAATCCGCCGTTAGAGACAAGACTAAAAATACATCAATGTAAGATTTGTGTTACTTAGAAAAATCCTTTCGAGTTAACTACTTTTAGGTTTAAATTTTATTTTCCATTTAATCCCTCTCAACTAACAAACAATTTAAACACTAATAATAAAGAAATAACCGACACGACCCAGAGACGACGTGTCCCCGAAAGAAATCAAAACCACTCGTCCCCGGTGAGCTGAACGCCGCGCACCCGAAAAACACACCCGAAGAGAACAACGGCTCGCGTCCGGGATCCGCGAGCCCGAAGTCATCCACGTCGAACACCCGAGTCACCAGAACCGAGAACCCGAGATTTCGTGCCCGAATCATCAACATCGCGTACTAGAATCAACGAGGTGTCGTACACCTTGGGTCTGGTCCCCAGTTTGGCCACAGGAGACGTAACGTTCCGTCTAAGAATTGGTGACCTGGTGGTCCGTTCGGGGTCTCTCTTAACTAAGAGTAGTTTCTTCCTAAAGAAAGTAAAAGAAGGCTTTTGAACGTCTATATACACTGTATATGACGGAACATAGTAAAAAGGACACACACTGTTCTAACATTCACCCCCCGAATCAGAACATGAAACAGTGTAAGGGACACCGTAGATCTTTAGAATCTGTACCAGTCATGTATAAGAAAAAAAAACCGGTACGGCGGACCGTACACTCCCTAGAGTCGAGGGGGTGGTCCTAATTTTGGGTGCGGGGAGCACAACGTTCACGTCTCAGGATTGATGACCTGGCGGTTCCTTCAGGTATAACTAAAAAATTTCAGAAAAAAACAAAGGGAGCGAGGGAAAAATGATTTGAAATTTTATCGTTTACTAAAGAGTAAATCTAAAGGGAAGATGAAGTAAAATTTAATAGATCTTTTTGTCCATACTGTCTACTATCTGGTAACTGAGAGTAATCTCTGGTACAAGATACTGGTTCTACCTGACCGAAATGAAATCACGTATTTTCATTGGGAAGTGTGTAACGCTTCGAAACGGAAAAGGAGGTACAAAGTAGTAGATAAAAAGATTCTAAAATACATAAGAATCTCGAAGATAACCCCGAAGGGTCCACCGCGATCACCGTTTCTTAGGTGGACGGTTACGTCCTCTACGTTCTCTACTCCCATGCTAAGAACCGGCTTCGTCAACTGAGATTCTAGACATAAAAGGTTAGAACTGTGGGTACAAGGTATAAGGTAAAGACAGAAAAGTGACAGAGACCCTATTGAGGCAAACCTACAAAACACGGTAGTGGAGAGAGGTGGTAAGTAGATAGGTTATAAAATAAGAAACGATCAGTGACATGATCTTTATTCTTAAAGTCTCTACTTTTACCGTGTCAACGATGGAAGTTCCTATGATGGTCATTTTCACCCTTATCGAGGTATTCCTCTATATGTGTCCTGTAATACCCTAATGTCTCCTCCTTTTGGTTCCTTCTTTTCTTTTAAGATGATCCGTGTTCCCCTCACCGGTTCCCTTTCGGAAGGTTCTTCACTGACTCATTTAAGAACTTCCTGTGTACTTTTATCGTAACAAAACTAAGATAATATTCACCTTAACAAAAGGATTAAAGTAAAAACGTAACAAATAACGAATACATATCTTTACGTTAAGTAAAAAATTTTTTGTACAAAAATAAATAAAAACCGACGTGACCCAGAAACAACGACATGTATTCGAAAAACATCAACGCCGTTCGCCCTCGCTGAGATCAACGTCGCGTACTCGGAGAGTAAAGCCACCGAAGAGACCAACGTCTCATACCCAAGATCTCACACACCCGAGTCATCGAGGGTCCGAGATCTTACACCCGAGTAACACCGGGTACCCGAAGCAACGGGGTACCGTACACCTTAGAAGGGTCTCGTCCCTAGCTTGGACACAGGGGAAGTAACCGATTGGTGACCTGGTGGTGCCTTCAGACTTTATGTCAACTAAAAACTTACAACTAGAACATAGGACGTTAGAACGACTTGAACGAAGAACATCATCCAAACACACACACACACAAACATACTTAAGGTATCTTAAAAGTTACATGTTCTAGCACAGTAGACATTTAACTATATTAGAATGCAGAGGGAAAGATTAGACATAGTGAAAATATAAAAAAAGAACAAATTACCGGGACCGATCTTGGAATTCATGCTACAGTTTATCCTCACCATTCTCGTTTGTAGGACCAAAACAAGGACTATAATCCCTCTTTCGAAAAAGGGACACACACCATACATAACTACAATCCACATTCAAAAAACATGAGAAGTAGTCTAACTCCTTCAAAGGTAGATAAGGAACAAACACAAAAAAAAATTAGTACTTTCCCACAACCCAAAACAGTCTACGAAAAAGACGTAGATAACTCTATTAGTACTTCTTGAAAGTAAAATAACTACACCACATAATGTGACTAACTAAAAATATATAACTAGGTTTGAAAGTTTCTTTTTTTACATTAAAGTGACCAAAAGAGATAACCAAAAGACAAGAGGTACAACAAATAAAGATGGAAAAGAGGGGTGAGAATGTAAAAAAAAAAGAAAAACAAAATCAATCGAACGAGAAGAAAAAAGGTCAAAGAATTCCACCTTCAAATCCAATAACTAAACCATGGAAAAAAGAAAAAATCACACTAACAGATATCGACATTCAAAGGGAGTCTCGTGACCAAAGAGACGTATGGTATTCATACAACACAAAAGTAAAAGTAAGTAAAGTTTCAGAAAAGATTAAAGAAAACACTAAAGAATAAACTAGGTAATCAATAAATCCTCACATAACAAATTAAAAGTGTAAACACTTAAGAGGTTTAAAGTAGGGTAATAACTAAAGATTAAAATAAGGTACACTAGTCTCTTATAAGAAACATACTTAAGTTAGTAAAGTTTACATAGCTTCGAACAAAATAGCAGATTAAATACAGAAAAAACCTCTTACGAGAAATATTCTACAGACACTCCGTATCATTCAACCAAATAAGACAAGACTTTCAGAAGAAAACGGAACGACCAGAAGACAGATCAACGAGACAGGTAGGGACTTTCGTGAACTATAAATTTTTAAAATGTCCGGATGATGTCACAAGAACGGATTTTTGAAGGTCCCTGCCTACTCGGACTGTCCGAAACCCGTCCCGAAACACTATCACCGAGCAAAGACGAGACACACCACACTCGAGCCCGTCGAACAGAGACAAAGCACACCTCATTCGGGGTCACCGCCCCGACCTCGACCTCCCGTGTTCCACCGGAGTCCAAGTACAGACTACGAAGTCGATCCCACCAGGCAGTAGACCTCCGACCGACCTTTTGTCCCGGATTATGACACTGAGATTATGAACTATCCTTCTCAACCACCGACAGAAGCATTCGTTTGATGGTATCGAGAATTTGTTTACAATTTAATCCAACTCTCGAATTTAGAACTTAAATTGACAAGAAAGGAAAAGACATGTGATGAAAGTTTTATTAAGAACCTTTACGAGACTACTTTGACTCCATTGATTGTAATTTTATACAGTGGACTTTAGTCTATCGTTTTATAAAGAACCCTTTACTAACTTTATTGATCAAAACTACAATACAAACCACCCAAGTTTCGAACCAAAACTTTAGTTCAGACAACCCCTTTGACAAGATCAGACCAAAGTTAATGTAATTTGATACTCTACTCAGGATTCATCCCTTTGGTTTTATGAGTCTCTAACCAACATACAACACACTGATTTTCTTTTACAAATGTTGATAGACTGGACACTACACCGTCCTTCATACATAATCCTATAAGTTACACAACGAACTATTCTTTTACTTTCGTACTGTAAATGAAAAAAAAAAATTAACCCCTGAAAAGTGCGGAGTTCCAGAATTACTTACTTAATGGGTAATGGGTCTCCATACCCTATACTTTTCGTGTGTCTTCCGGAGTGCCTTTTAGTGATCTACCACTAAAACAGAAACTCTGTACAAAGAATCATAAACTCTCATATGGTCCAATATTATTGAAAATAATACCTCTGTTTACTACTCCTTCTCACTCAACATCCATCAACATCCGTTCAAAATAATTTACTCATCAGAAACCTCCTTCTCGAAAAAATAACTCAGATGTGGCTCAAAATTCTGTATAAACAGTTTTTAATGGATATGGTACCATAATTAAATAGTCGTCTCTATCAAAAGACGTTTCTTCTAGGTATCTTTAGTTACTGAATTTTACAGAACAGACACATTTAAAATTTTCATTATTGACCTTAAAATCTTTAAACCTCGTTTTTTCTTTTCATACTTACGTTTTAATTTTTAATGGGTATTAGTAGTTTATAGTCATCGTGACATTTGTATAACTACCGTAAAGAGAGACCGGAAAATACAAAAGTAAAAAACTCTATTATGCCTCGGAATACCTAAAGTAGGGAGGTTGGGGAGAGTAACACTAAAGAAACCCTTCAGAATGAAACAAGAAAATTAATATTATCCTTATTATTATCCTTTGAGTCAAATAATCTTTTTTCTCTTTTCTTTTTAAGGAAGGGATGTATGTACGATCCTCATATCGAAAGTTGGGACCAGATACCTCGTTTGTTTCTTTTAGATTACAATCAAACCATTTTCGGAAACTTCTATTGTCAAGTAAACCAAGATTCCCTCTTTTTAGTTCTAAAGTTTTACTTAAACATCTTCGTCTTATATTAAGATAAATATTGTAGATATTTAAACCCTCATCATTTTCATCAAAAATTATCACTACTATACTTGACTTAACAGAGACTAATACGATATTAACCGACATACAGGTACGTTGGGGATAACAATGAACCCATCAATAGTCCGCTATTAATGTACGTCTGGTAAGAAACATATTATATATAACGACTCCTCTTGGAGTGGATCCTATATTCAACAGTAGAAAAGGAAGAAGAGAAAAAAGAGGAAGGAGGAGGGAAACAGGAAGAAGGAGGAAACGAGGGAGAGGGGGAGGAGGAGGGAGAAGAGGAAGAAGTACAACTATTTTTACCACATATGTAGAAATTCCTACATGGACAATGTATTATACTCAAGACAATTACAAACAAATACTATTCCTGATGAACCGTCAAAAATTTGACTACCAAAAATTTCCTCAACAAAGGGGTGGGTCGTATAACCTTTGCTCTTATCTATCTTCTTATAAAATGTGACATTGTATCACTGTGAGATTTCCTTTGTTTTCCTCAAAATATTGAGATTTTCTTCTTTCGTCACACGTGGTCATCTTACATGATCCACATCCACAAATTACAAGAAAAAGAAAATAAAAGAAATTCCATTTTCTACTCGATATGTATAACACAACTACACATAAGGCTCAGTAGTAAGCTAGACAATTGTCGACTAATCTGAACGTGAACGTCATCACTGAGGTAAAAAGAAAGTAAGGCATCACTGACCCAAAGTAAAGTACGGAGGAGGACATGAGGAAGGAGAGGAGTTATGAGTCGCATTTCGAGACTGGTTATTTTTAGTTCACTACTTCTTCTACCGATCGACCAAGTTGAGAGTTTCCCGAGCGGCTCCCAAGTGACCGGAGTGAAAACGAGAACTAGATAATTTCTGTAAACATTCCCGTTCAACCCCGAGTCACTTACGGAGTCCACCAAATACGAAAATTACACCTTACTTCATTACGTGTGTTTTGCTCTCTCCACCTCTTCGGATGTAGTCCCGACTTCTCTCGAGGACACATACCGTTCCTATCCGCTCACTCCGTTTTGTTCTTTTTCACTCTGTTCCCTCTTACGTACGAATAAGTCTTCACCCGTACGTCGTCGACACCCGTACACGTTTTCCCCTCCGGTTTAATTACCTACTCACATTGAAATTTAAGAAACGAATTAATACTTAAAATTTATCCGGAGAATTAGGGACCTCCTACTTACCGAAAGAAAAACAATCCATGTCGATCCCTAGGAAGGTCACAAATCTACGATAATTTTTACGTCGATTAAAATCTATAAGATGTCTTATCCAACCTCTAGAATTACAAATAATAATCCCATAAAACATAATTAAGACCAATTGATTTAACGAATTTAATAAAATCATATAACTGATCTTTTGTAAAACCAAACGGTGTTTAACTTCAATGAATTAATGTTTACACACAAAACGTACAAGAGAAATTTGTAAGGGGACTAAGGAATATTTTGTACCAACACCTCTACCAGTGTAGGATCGAAGATATGATAAGTATGACATCTCCGATATGAAATAGACAGAGTCTAGTGCACCTTTAGAACAAAGAAAATTAATTCATTGAGTCACGACGGGACCGAAAAGAGATCAACGACGTTCTCCCCCGACGAGACACACCACCACGAACGCGAAGAGGGACGCCACCGGAGAGCGACGACTCGCGTCCGAGATCTCCCGCGCCCAAAGCCATCCACGCCAAGGACCCGAGACCTCGTGTCTGAGTCAGTAACACCAAGTCCTCGAATCAACGAGACACCGTACGCCCTAGAAGGGCCTGGTCCTTAGCTTGGACACAGAGGACGTTACCGTCTACCTAAGAAATGGTGACTCGGTGACCCCTTCGGGTCTTTGACACAAAGAAGTTCACTTTAAACAGTACTGAAACTCTCTTTTGTTTCGTATAGTTGTCAAGAACCTTTCGACCCTTCCTGTTATGATATAAATGAATTCACCTTTTTTAACCGATAACTCCGAGACTTTACCGTTGATACACTCACCTTGTTCTTACCTTATAGAACAAAAAAAAGGGACTTCATAGAAAAAAATTACGAAATTTAGTCGTGAGTCATAAGAAAGTAGTGTGATGAAAATATACGGATTGCACTATAAACTATGTAATTTTCTTATATACTTTGTATTTTACATTAAATCTTTCATATTATTATTTTCCTTACGAACACTTGGACGATAGTTGAATTCTTGTTCTTGTAATGGTTATGATGGGGAGAGAGGATAGGTAAGAGGACAGAAGGGGAGTCTCCATTGACGACGACACGCAAAACATAAAATGTCATTAATTTTTTTATTAGATAATTATATATAGGAATTTTAATATCGTAAATCAAAACGAACAAACCTCTAAATTCTTTTACCACACAAAACTTAAGAGGACGATAAACCAAAGAAGTGAGATGCAACAAAGATTCTCCAGGCAAATACGATGAAGAACACTGACATCAACTGAGTGAAAATGGTACCATATCATAAGGTGACACATTGATACGGAGTTAATTACACGAGTAAAAGGGCTACTATCCGTAACGACACTTGTAAGAAGATGTATAGACGAACATAAACACACACAACCTACTCATCGACACCTGCTCGTGGAGTCTCAAAGAGATCCCATCTATGAATCCTCATCTTGACGAAACGGACCTTTTGAAAGTGCCCGTCTCCTCCCGATATCTCCTCGGACCGCACGACGTCAGGCAACACAACGCTTCTCAGGTACTCCACCGTCTCTCAGTCTGTGCTGTCGTGTGCTCTCTCTCCCGCATGTACAAACCGAGATGTTCTAATATGGTCCGTACCGTGATTCTTGATCGTAAATTATTAGTCTTATTGAGTACTGAATCGTTGTCAAATCTTTCTTTGTCACCGAATCTCTACAATACACAGGTTCTTCGGTGTACCCATCGGTCAACCGACTTCTCCAAGTCTAAGTGCAAACAGATTAAATCTTGGTCTGAGAATTTTAGTCAGTCAACAAAACGGACAGATACCATTCACAGGTGTCGGTCTAAAAACTATACCACATCCTCTTGCGAAAAAGCACTCTCGCAAATTCAGTACCTAGATAAAATCTCTCTTTTTGGATACACATAACAACAACAAGTCAGCGATTCAGTACAGACTGAGAAACACTGGGGTACCTGACGTCGTGCGGTCCGAGGGGACAGGAAGTGATAGAGGACCTCAAACGAGTTTAAACACAGGTAACTCAACCACTAAGATAGATTAGTAGAGTAGGAGACGACGGGACAAGTAAAAAACGATACACATATAATTTTTTTTTTTTCGAAAGAGTCAGGGTACTTTAATCTCTGGATCAGAAGAAGATTTAAATACGAGATCGTCGGAATTGTATACCGAAGACAAGACTTCCAGCACTCTACCAATGAATATGACATCGGTCGGTAGACACAACTTCCGTCACCCCCCTCCCCATCTTCCGGTTTCCCGTTACTGAAGGTAAATATAGGATACCCAGTGGACACAGACACTCCTCTCGACCCTTTACATCGGAAAATCAGCTCGTGTAAGACGGGAATTAATATACTCCTAAAACAATTATTCTTTTTTTCTCATTGTATATCCTATCCGTGGGTCGTCAAAGGTGTGTACGCATAGTTCCGGTTCACTTCTTTATGTTGGGAGAAGGTAAATGATTCCTACTAAAATATCAACAACGAAAAATTAATAACTCTTTTTTCACGAAAATTTTTGGATGAAGATGTACACTAATTATTAGTCTAACTTAGTCTATTAGTCTAACTTGGGTCGTAGTCCAACTTGTGACATCCATCTGAGTACTTTAAAATCAAATAAAAACGTAATAGGGTAACATATAATCACGAATCTTCATCCCGTCCAAAATTCGTTTTTTCTATGGCTTTTTACTTCACTAGACTATATAAAACCTCTGACACTTCGTTCTCTGACTTTCCTCTTGTTATTATCTCGTCTTCGTTTAGTCAATCTTTTCGGAACTTCACTCTCCCTATCGATATACCGGGTCTTAACCAGATCTTTTTCTAAGATCGAAGACTTATAAAGAACTTTGGTCCTCTAAAGTTTAAGCCTTTAATAAACTTCTAATTACAATGGATGGGAAACTTTAGTTGGATACCTCTTTGTCTCTACTGACAGAAGAATGAGTACTCTTACTTCTTTTTCTACAGATCAAGTGTGACCCTGATACTCGTTCCTATCCTGATTTTCTTTTTGTTTTAACATCGGATACACAATTTGACCCGGTTTGACTCAACACGTCACCCTGAATATTAAGTGATGTATTACACCATTATTTTCAAAAGAAGACAAGGACTTGACATCCCTGGGAAAAAAGGGGGACCAATAGTTACACTATTATAAGTAGTAATATTTAGACCTTCTATGTTCTTTCCCCTTTCCTTTTTGTAGGAAAATGTCTTTCTATTCGTGGTAAATAAGTTCTCTTGTAAAATTTTATACTATATAGGTATTACAACCACAATCCAATAGTTAAAACATATAATACGTGTAAAGTTTTTTTTAAATATCTGTCACCGACGAGAGATCTTCAAAGAGAGAGACAAAAACGGGTAAAGAAAGACAATTACTTAATGAACATATGTAATCTGATTTCTATTTCCAAATCGAACAGAAAAGGACCTTTCACACTGTCTACGTCCCGGAGTCGACACCAAGGACGTAGAGGCGTAAACCCCTCTTCAACTATCTCACCGAGTTCCCTTCTTGATCGTATACGTATGTGTGACGTGGGCGAATTATTGCGGAACCCGACGACTCCAGTAGTCGCATTAGTAGACACACCTGGATCTGTGACCCTACCATTTTATGACCAGTATAACAAAGAATCTCTTAATGCTTCTGAAGTCTTCCGACTGGAGCAGTGTTCTTATATGAAAATCGGTAAAGAAGGGAATTTAACGTTTCATGTCACGAGTCTAAACACAAAAATTCAAGATTTTCAGAATTTATCTGAATTTACAACTCAGAAAAGGACTAACGTCATAAAGTCCATTATGAACCCTGTTTGCAATGACAGTATCGAAACGGTTAGAGAAATTTGAACTAAATCAATTTTTGAATATATTTTAAAAACTTACTAAAATTTGTACATATTATCTTATCAACTGTCACATGACATTACTTGGGGTTCATGAGTAGTGGGTCGAAGTTGTCGATAGTTGAGTGCCTGTTAGAATAAAGTAGAGATAGTAGGTGGACGAAGAGAAGGGGCACAATAACACTTCGTTTAGGTTCTGTATATTAAAATATACATTATTAAACCAAAAAGAAATCTCTATTGAAGTGAAATTTTTCGGAATCTAGGACTTGAAAGTAATTGGTCACACACAACTCACACACACACACACACACACACTCGGTCACCACTCACTACAGTAAAGTTAGTGTAAACGTCATCTTAGAATTGTCTAATCTGTACGGTCAATCACACCATTCTTTTAAAGTCAAGGACTCATTGTAAAAAGATTCCTTTCCAAGATCGAAGTATACTATGGGATTATAAAGATAAAATGTAAAGTGTCTAGAGGGTGAAAATCCCGACTTTTTAGAAAGTGGTTGAACTTTTTTGTACGTCCTCCCACTAAAGTCTCAAGTGTATAAATTCCGGTACAAGTCAAATCAAGTTCTTGATTAAATAATTTATTGAGGATACACAGTGGTCGTTGTTTTTACTGAATACGTGTCAGGATTAAGTTCCTCGGGTCAGAGTACTTCATTAAAAGATGGATTCCAATTCTATAAGTTGAGAATAAAAGTTGGAGTTATTGGTAATTAATACATCTGAGGAGAAATCTATTTTGTAAAATCATCTAGAAGTACCCTATCATCGATATTAAAATCATTAAGAACTAATTGTTTTATGTACTGTTTCAATAATATTTAGTCATGTAGAAAATTCATATAAAACTAAAATAATTCGTATTGTTGTAGACATATGTAAACTCTTTGTCATTATATATAGCCCCGAAGGGTCTACCGAGTCTACGTCCTCTGGACCCAAGCTAGGGACTAAACCTTTCTAGGGGACCTCTTCCTTTACCTTTGGGTGAGGTCATAAGAGCGGACTCCTTAAGACATCCGTCTCCTCGGACCACCCGATATCAGGTACCCAGCGTTTCTCAGTCTGTGTTCACTCGTTGATGGTTCATATATACCCTCAGTAATAAATCAGATGTCCGTTATCACCGAAAAACTTGCAGAATATTTGAAGTTTCGGAGGTTGTCGGGTACCCCGGAAATGAAAGTTATTTTAACCAATAATAAAAATAATAATTGTCGTGAACGATCACTTTCGAGTGTCTGGTCAATTTTACCCTCCAACATGTTCTTACTTCCTTAAAAGTAAGGATAACGGTATTCCCTCTTTCCCTGTTTAGAAAAGAAGGATAAAGATGAACATTTAATTTACAATTCTTCATTCAACAACAACAAAACAAGAAATTTTAGACTACTAAATAAGATGACGAACCGAGAGGAGGTAAAAGAGTTACCCACACCGAGCCTTAAACTGTTCCAATTACTGACTTGTCACTACGACCCACCCTGAGTCTCCTCGGACCCGTCACTACCCTGACATTTGTTCCAGGTCTCTAGGACGAATATATACAACAGACACATTGACAGAATTCGTGGCTAGTTAGTCTAACTGACTTTTGATACTGAAATGTCCTTTTAGTGTCTTTTGACCATTCATTGTTTATGATATTGAAAACAACATTGAACTCTTCGTTAAAAGAGTTGTTTAGAATCAATTGAAATAATTCCTAACGAAATCCTGGACATAAGGATTAAAACGAAACAGAGTTCACTTTATTCAGGGAGGAACTTTAATCTACACATATCCCATTCTCTTTCCCTACTTAGTTAGACGACAGTCACAACACTCAGTCAACGTCGACGACACATTTTGCAAGGGTAAGTCGATAACTTCAGAACGTACACGTTTTATAAGGATTAAACAATCCTTGTGTGTACCGACACACACATATGTTACAGTAACACGACATCCGACAAGAAATAATCTTTTCATATCTAGGGACACCCCATGATTAATGTCGAAACCGATCGTTCGGCGTCTTTTCGTTTATTGTTTCCGCTCCCTTTTATACTTCTCTTTTCTCCCTCGCTAGACCCGAAACGACAAAATGTGGAGAGCGTATTTACTCGGTACCACACTCATTTGTGTCGACATACCTTTTTAATCAAAACTCCTTAACTTTCATTTATTGACGACCGAATAAGTCGTCTAGATTCTTGTTCTTGAAAAGGAACTTTGATATCTTGACAGTGTCTAACTAGAGAAACAGAGAACCCTTCAACGAACTGTAATTAGAAACACAACCCAACGTTAGTCATAACGATGATGCCGGAAATACGTTGTGTATTGATGTTTATAGGAAATCCTTAAGGTGCTGATCTCTTAATATACATTTCCAAATGATAAATACACTGATATTCCATTAAGTGTCATTCTTAGTAGATTTTTATGACTCGTGGATGACATGTCAAGGAGACTAATCCATGACACCCTACATTACTGTAAATCCTATATTTGGGGTGGTAGTTCCTCAAACGTCAGATCATTATAAGTACTTTATTTCTCCTGTTTCGTCTTAAATTATTTTACGACCTATTACACTGTATTTGTTCGAGAGATTTAAGGTTTTTCTCCTTCTCGTTAATGTCTCCCGATCTCAAATCCCCTCCGAAGGACCTTCTCGACGTTGAACTCAAACCGGAACTTTATTCGTCACTCTTAAGATAGTCGTTCTGTACTTCTTTCGAAACGAATTCTTTCTGATCTAGTATACATCACACTTCTTACCTAACCTCACACCAACTTAGACCTTACAGTCGGGACAATCCTCTGAAAACGTGACTTCGAACCCAACCACACTCGTCACACGGGACATCCACGTGGAATCCAGACCGTATGGACCAAACTACCCTATCTTGGTGTGATACATCAGTTTCGGAAAGGGTACTCCCTACGACACGTCCCCTGCAATCTCTTGTAAACTTCATCAAAATCTGCAGTAGCACCGTATACCTCTCTGACAGTTTTTTTTTTTCGCTTTCTTCTTTTCTTACGAGTTAGACGGACGGTCTTTGTATCGTTCTTGTAAAAATACTGTCCGACAACCAAAATTCTTACCCAGAAATTTTCATCGGTCAAAGTGATACCCCTTTTTTCTTAGTTAAAGTCACTTGTCAATCACTTGGACTCGATAAGGGAGTTAAGAAGTATGGGAAAAGAAAGAGATCAAACTAATGGAATTGGGAAATATATCACCTTCATTGGTAATATCAAGATCGTTTAAAGAAAGACACGACAAACTCAAAAGCTCATAATGAAAAAAAAAAAAATTCCTAGTTGTCCATAATAGGTCGGTCACCCTAATATCTTTAAAAAAGAAGTATAATTTTTTTTTTACGAAATTTTTTTCCCGAAAGGTCCACCGTGTCACCATTTCTTAGGCGGACGACTACGTCCTCTGTGTTCTCTGTACCCAAGCTAGGGACCCAGCCCTTCTAGGAGACCTTATCCTTTACCGTCGAGTGAGATCATTAAGAACGGACCTTTCAGGGTACCTGTCTCCTCGGACCACCCGACGTCAGGTACCCCAGAGATTCTCAATCTCTACTGACTCGCTGACTTGTACGTAGGAACGAAAATTTTTACACACAGTGAAAACTCATTTTGGACACTGTAAATATGTCACCTCATGACACGTCAATAATTTTTGTTGCTCGACCTCGAAGGGACCACCGAGTCACCATTTCTTAGGTGGACGGCCACGTCCTCTGTGTCTAAGCTAGGGACTAGGTCCCTCTAGGGTACACGGTACCTCGTTGATTCGGACACGTGTCGATAACTCGGACACGAGATCTCGGACCCTCGACGTTGATACCTTCGGGTACCCGGGCTCTCGGACACGAGGTATTCGTCTCCGGTGACGTTACTCTTCGGACGGGTCCTGTTGATCTCGTTCATCGAGGGCGGTCATCTCTTTTTGGACACACGTGTCGTCACTTCTAGGTCGCGTCGGTTTTACTTCTTTCCTTAAACCTCTAATCAAGGCAAAGGGGTATTTGTTACATAATCTAACCAACTCACCAAACAAATTACTTCCTCTCTCGTCGTGCGATTTCGATTTCTTGTAATCAAATTACTTACATTCACTTCCAAAGAGTCAGCACAGGCTGAGAAACGCTGGGGGTACCTGATATGTCGGGTAACTTAAGAAGTCCGGTCTTATGACCTTACCCATCGGTAAGGGAAAAGGTCCCCTAGAAGGGTTGGGTCCCCAACTTGGATCCAGAGGGTGTAACGTCCACCTAAGAAATAGTCGACTCCGTGGTCCCTTCGGGATTACTTACATTTGGTCCGATCCTTAGACTCGTGGACCAAATGTCAGGGTCGAAATTGTAGGATCCTAGAACTTATCTAACACAATGTGAGATTCTAATATAAAAAACTATTTTACCCCTATCATAGACAAGACAGATGAAGCATCCTACTTCACTCCATTGTGACAACTGACGACTTCAACACATGAAGGCACACACACAATTACACATTACGTTAAAAGTTTCTATACATATACTTACAAATAGAGTTGAGTATGAAAGTACTTCCTTTTTATTTTTTAAGTCGAAATATGAGCACGTTTAATGACAGTATTGAGTTCAAACTCAGAAGAAAAGGTCTAGGTCTAGGTCCTCAAGGCATACAGAACTCTCACGAAAATGTAAAAATCTCCTTTGACAATAGTTAAACGAGAAGAATATGTTTTCTTCTATATGTCACAGAAAGTAATTGTCTCTCTATATAGTATGAAATCAATTTTCCGGGTTATCACATTTTCACAGTAAAAGGTTTGTAACTAAATGTTTAAATTGTAATACTCTTTATATATTCACCTTAAAACTATTGAACTTTTTGAAAATCCCAAGTAGATTTTCTTATTTGTCTGATCGGTCCTTTCCAATCTTTGACTCTTTATTATTTACCCTTGAAGACGAGATAATTATGAATTTCAAATAACATTGTTATACTACGAAAATGTTGTTATGTCTGTGTATAGTCATCTGATCTTATGGTGTCTTATCCTTTTCTTATCCTTCTTTATGTGGTTTTACAATCGCTACCAATATACACCACTCCCAAATATATTAAATTTAGTAACAGAAAGTACGAAAAGTAACAAAATTTAAGAAACTAATGTATAATAAAAATCGCTCCTTTCGAATGAAATGGAGTTTATTTTTGATAACTTCTTTTTTATATTAAAATAACTTTATATAAACTAAATATTACACACTGAGAGAGGACATGTTGTTTCACTGAGTCAATATATATATATAAAAAACATAAGAAAAGGTAAAATACCTAATAGTGTCCTACAACTTATATCAAGAGACACGATATGTCATCCGGGAAAAATAAATAGTTAGGATACATATTACCCGAAGGGTCCACCATGTCACCATTTCTTAGGCGGACGGTTACGTCCTCTGCGTTCTTCGCACCCAAGTCAGGGACCCAGCTTTTCTGGGGGACCTCATCCTTGACCGTTGGGTAAGGTCATAAGAATGGACCTTTTAAGGTGTCTGTCTCCTCCCGATGTCAGGTGCCCCGACGTTTCTCAGTCTGGACTGGCTCGTATATACGATACGGACATATATTATCAAATGTAGACGATTAGGGTTTGAGGGTTAGGAAGGAAGGAGGTGGAGGATGGAACCGTTAGTATTCAGACAAGAGATACAGACACTTGGACAAAGACAAAACATCTCTCTAAGCACAATATACAATCTAAGGTGTACATTTACTATAGGACGCCGTAAACATAAAGAGAAAGACTGAATGAAGTGACTATTAGAGATCCAGGTAGGTACAACGACGTTCACCGAAAAAAATTAAGACAAAATACCGACTCATCATAAGGTCACACACACACATAAGAAATACCAATTTACATTATATGTGTGTGTAAATACACACAGTATATATATATCTATATGTGTGTGTAAAAGAAATACCAAAAACGAGAATTTCATAATATTAAACACCCAAAATTATACCAGTTTTAAACATGTTGGTAGTGATGGTAGATCAGGGTCGTATAAAAGTAGTGGAGTTCTTTGTAGAATTGTATAATCACCAGTGAAGGATAAGAGGGGGGTACGGGGTCCGGGGACCGTTGGTAATCAGATGAAAGAAAGAGATGATTAAACGACCAGACCTGTAACTACATTTAACTTAGTAGTTACACAACGGAAACACAGACCGAAGAAAGTGACCACCGAGTCAACCATTTCTTAGGTGGACGTTACGTCCTCTGGACCCAAGCTAGGGACCCAACCCTTCTAGGGGACCTCCTCACGTACCGTTGGGTGAGATCATAGGAACAGACCTCTTAGGGGTACCCGTCTCCTCGAACCCCCGATGTCAGGTACCCCGAGCGTTTCTCAGCCTGTACTGACTCGCTGAAAGTGAAGTGAAGACAGTGAATTGTATTACAAAGTTCCAAGTGGGTACACTATCGTACATAGTCATGAAGTAAACAAACATAACGACTTATTATAAAGTGACATATCTATATATGGATGGTACAAAACAAACAGGTAAGGAGTCAACTACGTGTAAACCTTACGAAGATGAAAAACCGACAATACTTATTGCGACGACACTTGTAAGGACATGTCCAAAAACACACTTGTACAAAAATAAGAGAACCCAAACATACACCTTCACGACTCAATACCATTACCACAAATATCCCTTGAAGGTGCGACAAAAGGAGTCACCGGGGTGGTGAAATGTAAAATCTGGTAAAAGGTGTCACCGATATGGTAAAAGGTAGGGGTGGTCGTTTCATACTCCCATGGTCAAAGAGGTGTAGGAGTTGTTGTGAACAACAAAAGACAAATAATAAAAATAACATCGACAGGGGTACCCATACTTCACAATAGAGTAACACCAAAACTCAACGTAACGGAATGACCAATCACTACAACTTGTAGAAAAGTTCATGAACCACCAGTAAACATATGGAAGAAACCTCTGAACAGATAAGTTTAGGAAACGGGTATAATTTTAACCAAATAAAAAGAAAAGTAACAACTCAACATTCTCAAGAAATATATAAGAATCCCTGAGAGGATTATGGAGTCAACCATTTCTTTGGTGGACGTCATGTCCTCTGGACACAAGTTAGGGACCCAGCCCTTCTAGGGGACCTTTTCCTTTACTGTTGTATGAGGTCATAAGAACGGACCTCTTAGGGTACCTGTCTCCTCGGACCGTTCGATGTCAGACACCCCAGCGTTCTCAGCCTGTGTTGAATTGTTGATTTGGTGGTGGTCTTTACACGACATTCCCTTTACCGATAAGCGAAAACGTACGGTAATTGAAGATAAGTCGAAAAGAGACAATTGTTATGACTATATAAATTTTTAAGTCACAAAATAAACTGTATTTACTAATCGGTTTCCGTTTAGTCTTCAGAGATACAACATAAGAGTACATTTCCTTTCTTACCACACAAGTCAAGTCAGCGAGTCAGTACAGGTTGAGAAACGTTGGGGTACTTAGCGTCGTATGGTCCGGAGGGACAGGTAGTGGTTGAGGGCCTCAAGTGAGTCTAAGTGCAGGTAGCTCAGTCTCTACGGTAGGTCGGTAGAGTAGGAACCAGCAGGGGAAGAGGAGGACGGAGGTTAGGGAGGGTCGTAGTTTCAGAAAAGGTTACTCAGTTGAGAAACGTACTCCACCGGTTTCATGACCTCAAAGTCGAAATCGTAGTAAGGAAGGTTTCTTTAGGGTCCCGACTAGAGGAAGTCTTACCTGACCAACCTAGAGGAACGTCAGGTTCCCTGAGAGTTCTCAGAAGAGGTTGTGGTGTCAAGTTTTCGTAGTTAAGAAACCGTGAGTCGGAAGAAGTGTCAGGTTGAGAGTGTAGGTATGACTATGTATTATTTTATATAACTGATCAGGACTCTCTTAATCCGGGTACGACAAGGTGACCGGACAGTAACAAATTGAGGTTTATATTTATAATACGATAGTCATTGACGTTAACTATTAGAAAATTTTAGACTAGAGAATAAACCATAATATACAAAAATACAATAAAACTACAGACGAATTAGACAAGTACAACGACGACGACGACGACGACGAAGATTCAGCGAAGTCAGCACAGGTTGAGACACGTTGGGGTGTCTACCGTCGGGTGGTCCGAGGGGACAGGGACCCTAAGAGGTCCGTTCTTGTGACCTCACCCAACGGTAAAGGACAAGTACGATCGGACATAATTTCACATGACTTAAGACTTCGTCATAAAAAATTCTCTTTCATATGAAAACTGAAATATGAAAACCCGAAGGGACCACCGATTCTGCCATTTCACAGACGGATGTCGCACCCTCTTGACCCAATCTAGGGACCCAGCCCTTCTAGGGGACCTCTTCCTTTACCGTGGGGTCAGGTCATGAGAACGGACCTTTTAAGGTACCTGCCTCCTCGGACCATCCGATGCTAGGTACCCCAGCGTTTCTATACTGACTCACTGAAGTGAGTGAGTATGAAAACTGTTATAGTATTTTGGATAGATGATATCTATGTAATTCCACATATGTATATTTTACCTATTATATCATATCTATGTTTTCGTCTAAGGTGAAATTACTTCGTCTTACTTAAATAATCGATTATATCTGTGGACAGTAAATATATTGAATGTTTACATTATATATTTTCAATTAGATTAAAAGATAGTCTTACTATCGACTGATATTACACATAAAAGAGTAAATCAGGATTGTTGTCAGGAGACTCAAGTAATTACTAAAAGTTTACTCTGTTGTCCAAATCTCTTCAATCCATTAAAAGAGTTCAAGGGTCCAATCTCCTTTGTCTTGACCCTAATCTCGAGTCCAGACAGTTTTAAGTCTCGGTAACGCAGAGTCAGTTCCAGAAATACTGACTCGAGTGTCCGATACAACTTGACAGTCACCAACTCATACCCTAAGAGAAAACGGTGTATAGATTAAAAAATTTTAATCCGCTCTAATTTATTTACAACCGTGTTTATTTCCACAAAAGATAAGGAAGTGAATTTCAAAATCGGTAAATAAATAAAACGAAAATTACCTACTGGAACCCTAAAAATATATAGAAACACAAGAATCATGGAAGAACCATCCACCATCATCGAAAATAACTTAATTTAACATTATCCTAAGAGAATGTACCTTTATTAGTCAAGAGTAATCCTTCTTTTTAAAGTCTTCATTTTGTCGAAAAGTAAAAAAATCTTTTCCCTTGATCGCTTTTGTTGGATGTTGGTTACAAAGATGAAGAAAGCTACACGATTACGGATAAGAGAATCGTGTTTACCCTTTGTTAACTGATAACCCTTTACGACTACCTAGATCTTTCGGACTACTCCCGATGTTCGACATCAGTCATTTTAGATTTAAACACACACACACACACACACACACACACACACTAAAATTGAAACGTATTGACTAAACAACAACAAGTCAACGATTCAGTACAAACTAAGAAACACTGAGGTACTTGACGTCGTGCGGTCCGAAGGGACAGGAAGTCAAACGAGTTTGAGTACAGGTAACTCAGTGACTTCGGTAGGTTGATAGAGTAGGAGACAACGGGGGAAGAGGAGAACGGAGTTAGAAAGGGTCGTAGTCCCAGAAAAGGTTACTCAACCAAGAAACGTAGTCCACCGGTTTCATAACCTCGAAGTCGTAGTCAGGAAGGTGACTTATAAGTCCCAACTAAAAGAAATCCTGACTGACCAAACTAGAGGAAAGACAGGTTCCCTGATAGTTCTAGAAGAGGTCGTGGTGTCAAGTTTTCGTAGTAAGAAACCGCGAGTCGGAAGAAATTCCAGGTCGACAGTGTAAGTCGAGAGTGTATGTACTGATGACCTTTTTGGTATCGAAACGGACATATGTGGAAACAGTCGTTTCACTACAGAGACGAAAAATTATACGACACATCCAAACAGTCTCAAACTTTCCTAGTACAGTCAAACGACCTTATCACCTCTTTTTTGTATACCTTAACTCTTGGACCCAAACCCAAACCTGAAACGAAAACAAACGTCGCTTTCACTTGTGTCGGTTTAACATAAAGGTACAAGGAACTCCTCTTATCTGGTCCTCCAAGAATTGGTTAATAACCCTTCAAAATAAAAACTTCTAAAGACTCCTCTTCCAGAAATCGAAAGTAGTCTAAGAGTACTGTTGTTTTTCTAATTCTTAGTGAGTTGATCTACTAAATACTTAAGACTAACTCCAAATCGTAAGAGACTACAAAGTAATATTAGGACTAATCTAGTCGAATAGTATGGGTTCCGATTCGCACATATGAACAGCACAAATGTGAGTCCTAACAAAAACTTTTGAGCCTTGTCGAAATTGATAAAACCTACAGGATATCTGAGGAATTGTACAGACTCTTGTCTTATTGGTAGAAAGCGAAATTTGGACAAAGAAGAAAATTTAAACATGAAAAGAGTAGATAACGAAACCATTTTTGGACACGTAGTTGGGATTAAAGGACAGAGAGTACTGAATATAAATCAGTAGTTCCGGACCAGTGTAATGAAATACTTATTATTAACGATGATACTTCAATCACAAATGGTTCTCGTTAATGACTTGATTCACTAAATGTCAAAGAGTAAATTAGGAACATTTTGTGACACTTCGAAAATATATACCTCTTTGACTCCGAATCTTTTCAATTAAACGGTCTCCGGTACAACGGTCACTCATCAAAAAGACTGAGAGTCGACCAACATCGGGTGAGACAGTACGGTAGAAAAAAAGGGTCATCAAAATCTCAGGTAGAAGAAAAAGACAGAGTTGTTAGAACCGAGTCAGAACCGAACAAAACTCTCAAAGGTTAGTCAGAGGAACAAAGACAAAAGAGGGTAGAAGACATGAGCGAGTGGTTTCTTTTAAGAGAATTTCGTCAAAAATGACACCATGAAGGTACAAATTTTAGAAAATTACCGAGGGACATAATGTCTCTCATTTCATATCTAAAAACTTCAACGTTTCCTTCCAGATGGGATTAGATGGGGAAAGATTATCAACGTTCGAACACTATAGGAGATACCATCAGAGGGAAAGAGATGGCAAACGAAAGACACCCAAGTTAATAGACGTCAGTTGACGAAGGACTTTTATGGACGTATCCATAAAACTCTGTCCCTCTAGTGTAAGTGGATTGAAAATAAAATATTAATAGATGAAATAATAATCAATAACGACAAGTAGAGAATGACCCGGATTAAATATTTAATTAGAAATAGTACCCATCCAAACATATCCCTTTTGGACCACACACACACACACACATACACACACATGCACATCCAAATATACATATATATCCAAACCCAAGACAGACCAAAACCATGACAGATGTCAAAGTCCGTAGGTAGCTCCAGAACCTTCCATAGGGGCTCCTATTCCCTCCTGACGCCTTGATAAAAGACAGTAGGACATAAAATGTGAGGTCAACATCCTTTGGCGACTAACAAAGGGTAAGTCCACAAGTACGGGAAAGATCCACGAGTAGGTCTACTGACGTAAAAAGAGAAAAGTAGTGGAGAAGGATGAGTAGGAAATTCTGAGTCGTGTCTAACAGAGATTTTCCTGAAGAGACTATCGACCAAATTTACTGAAAAAAGACGGGATGAATCAAAGACGTATATAATGATGTAATCACGAATAAGAACGGACAGAAAACTTTTTATCTAACACGTAACAAACTCCTATCCTCGGTGTAGATCCTCGAAAATCGAACCACGGATGTTATCATCAATCAATGAGTTCCTTCCCCTTTTTAGGACAAAAGCTATGACATTAAAAGAACCGTTGGTTACTCTTAAAATACTATGACGAATTTTTAAAAGTATCTTAGATTTATTACGTCCCTTCGTGAAATATCAATGAATAAAAGAATATATATATTAATGAAAAATCTCTTAAAAAAACTTTCACTAAAGGACTATCCCAAAGAATATCCCATTAATGAATTTTCTTATCTAAAATCAAGACTCTGACATAAGTCCTCTTCTTCTACTTACTTAGTCTTGTCTATATCTTACTCAATTGTCACAAAGACCCATAGATCAAACCAAGTGTTAAGAGAGCCGTCGCGACTTTGTGTTGGAGTAAAAAAAAGAAAAAAAAAATCTTGTGCATACTTACTTCTTACTGGATCTCCAATCAATCCTTACCGATCTGGACGAAGAAAAACCTGAGTCTGAGGCCCCTCGACTGGGTCTTGACATATGGGAATCCCTTAGACTCCAGTAGTGGTGAGTACAACTGGGAGTAGTGAGACTAAAGGAAATGCACGATGGAAACAATCGCTGATAGACCTACTGGGTTCTTTATAAATCTTACTTACTCGTAAAAGTTCCAAAACCGTGTAATTAAAGTGAAACGACGATCCGTTGTGTCATTAAATCGATTAACAAAACATTAATTTATTGTTTTTGTAAAAGGATACTCGTTTACAAAAAGAAAGTCTATCACAAACATTCAATTTTTTTTTTTTTGTTGAAATCCTCTCATTGTGTTTCAAAGATTATAACTAATAACGGGTAGGAGTTAAATAGGATTTTCCTCAATTGTACAGGTGTAGACATCATAGACTCATAGAAGCTTTACATTTATTTGGAAAACATAAGAAGAACTCACAGACCTCATAGAATTAAAGAAAGTCAAGTCAAGTCAGCGAGTCAGCACAGGCTGAGAAACGCTGGGGTACTTAACGTCGGGCGGTCCGGAGGGACAGGTAGTGGTTGAGGGCCTCGAATGAGTCTAAGTGTAGGTAGCTCAGGCACTACGGTAGGTCGGTAGAGTAGGAGACAGCAGGGGAAGAGGAGGAAGGGGGTTAGGGAGGGTCGTAGTTTCGGAAAAGGTCACTCAGTTGAGAAGCGTACTCCACCGGTTTCATGACCTCAAAGTCGAAATCGTAGTAAGGGAGGTTTCTTTAGGGTCCCGACTAGAGGAAGTCTTACCTGACCAACCTAGAGGAACGTCAGGTTCCCTGGGAGTTCTCAGAAGAGGTTGTGGTGTCAAGTTTTCGTAGTTAAGAAACCGCGAGTCGGAAGAAGTGTCAGGTTGAGAGTGTAGGTATGTACTGATGACCTTTTTGGTATCGGAACTGATCTGTCTGGAATCAACCGTTTCATTACACAGACGAAAACTTATACGATAGATCCAACCAGTATTGAAAAGAAGGTTCCTCATTCGCAGAAAATTAAAGTACCGACGTCAGTGGTAGACGTCACTAAGACCTCGGGGGGTTTTATTTCAGACTGTGACAAAGGCGACAAAGGGGTAGATAAAGGGTACTTCACTACCCTGACCTACGGTACTAGAAACAAAAGACTTACAACTCGAAATTCGGTTGAAAA
Source organism: Capra ibex (assembly GCA_006410555.1). Taxonomy (NCBI): domain Eukaryota; kingdom Metazoa; phylum Chordata; class Mammalia; order Artiodactyla; family Bovidae; genus Capra; species Capra ibex. Next base: position 11,032,647 of record SJYO01016970.1, read on the forward strand.
AGTGAGAGGAGAAAGTGAAAGTAGTTCTTCGAAAAATCAAGGAGAAGTAAAAGACGGTATTTCCACCACAGTAGACGTATAGACTCCAATAACTAAAAAGAGGACCGTTAGAACTAAGGTCGAACACAAAGAAGGTCAGGTCGTAAATAGGAAGTGGTTTACTACATACATATAGAGTAGTACTCCTTCTATCAAAGACCGGAAATTCGTATAGTCATAGTCAAAGAAAGTAAAAGAGTAAATAAAGAAGTTGACTATAAATAACCGAGGTGCAAGATCCATGGTCCCTACATTATTACTTGTTTTGTCCGTTTTAAGAAAAAGGTCACCTCAAAGTCGACCATTTCTTAGGCGGACGTTACGCCTTCTGGAACCAAGTTAGGGACCCAACCTTTCTAGGGGACCTCTTCCCTTTCCGATGGGTGAGGTCATAAGACCGGACCTCTTAAGGTACCTGACGTATCAGGTACCCCAGTGTTTCTCAGTCTGCACCGACTCACTGAAACTGAAAGTAAAACAGATAAGATCACCCCATCTGTCTGTTTTTTGTTTGATCATTTCTGATATATCATACAGGAATTCCTCATCATTAACGACACCTCTCTTGATGTCATCTTTTTCCTCTTCATGTCACCCCTGAGGTCAAATCCATCCGACCAACTCATCTCGGAGTGACTCTTTCACCATAAACTCATTTTTGGGTCTCCTTCGTTCCGAACATCGACGGACCCTTCGTTGAAAGGTCCGTCTCTCTCGTCGTGTAAGTTTCCGACGCACGTCTCACGGATCGTACAAAGTCCTTGTCACCCTTCTGGGCACACCTACCTCGTCCCCTCCACCACCCTTTCTGACCGATAAAAAGACTTGCTATACTTTACAGGACCTCCCAAACCCCTGTCATCCATCCTAAAGGGTAAGGTAAACCCACCTGACACCACAAACTTAATTTTCGTAGCAAGTCCTATAAACCACAATTGAACTCTAGTAACATCGATTCTTCCGCTAAGTAAAAGGAATTGAAAACAGAACACGTAACAATGGGACTCAAGGTCACCTTGAGACTAAATCAAGTATCCCTATTTTGGAATACAACTACATTACTTTCATCGTAACCAGACTTCCAAAATTCCGGACGTAAGGATGGTGGGTCTGAATCAATAATCGACTCAATTGTCAATAATTCAATAAACCATAAATTCAGTGATAATCGACTCACTGGAATCCATTTACTGAAACGAATAGAAAAAAACTTGGTATCACTGGAACATAAAGTTACTCTCTATCAACTATTAATTCCATAAAAAGTCAATATGTAAATAATTATGTACTAAAATTATCACTATAGTTTGATTGATTTTACTTCCCTATCGGTAAAGTTGTGACCCAATAGTCGGTCTTTTGTTTTTTATGTAAGGAGATGACCTAGTATTTAAGGAACTTCTGTACTTACTTGACTTAGAAAAAGCAATTCGTTAACGACATATCCTGTCACATTATATATACTTTAATAATCTTGACGTTTCCGTGTACGCTCACTCCTAAACTTTTCAATCGTTCCTACATGACAGGGGAAAAAAAACCTTTTTTTTCCCTTTCGTGTGTATTTCAAATGGTAGAATTCACATGTCAAGTTACCGTAATTTATATGACTGTAACAACGTGTCAGCAATGGTGACAGGTAGAGGTTTTGAAGAAATAGGGTTCGACTTTGAGATGGGTAATTTGGCATTGAAAGGTAAGGAGGGAAGGGGGTCGAGGACCATTGGTGATAAGATGAACGGGAGAGGTACTTAAATTGATGATACCCACGGAATATATCCACCTTAGTACATTATAAACAGGGAAACACAGACGGAATAAAATGAATCTTATTACAAAAGTTCCGAGTCGGTAAACTATGATCATATACAACGACGACGACGATTCAGTGAAGTCAGCACAGACTGAGACACACTGGGGTATCTGCCGTCGGGTGGTCCGAGGGGGTAGGGACCCTAAGAGGTCCGTTCTTGTGACCTCACCCAACGGTAAAGGAAGAGGTTACGTACTTTCACTTTTCACTTTCACTTCAGAGAGTCAGCACAGGCTGAGAATCGTTGGGGTACCTGACGTCGGATGGTCCGAGGAGACAGGTACCCTAAAAGGTTCGTTCTCATGACCTCACCCCACGGTAGCGGAAGAGGATCAGATACAATCTTAAAGTAAGAGAAAAAAATTCTGACCCATCACAAGGTAACGTATATATGTAATATAAAATAGGTAAGTAGAATGAGAACGCAAATATAAATCTATTGATATCAAAGAGGGAAGTCAGAGCAATCGGAGGACCTTTTTTTTTTACTCTTTTTGTAGGGGTGGAGAAAACTACCTAATAGACGTCAATACCAAAGCTCTGATGAGTAATAAGACCAGTAACCTATATGAGCCAAACCAATTACAGGACGAATTTAACATCACGAGTCTTACTTTATTATGAGACACCAATTGATATTCCTTACGTTGTCAAATCAATTAAGGTATTAGACCTATGGCGTGAAAGTAGTTCTAATACAATTAGAAAGATCTTTGGTGTAACGTAAAAACCGAGTATTCTTTAGAAAATTTTTATTACGATGGTTCAACAGAAAGGGTATTATATTAATACATTAAGAATTTTTAAAAAAACATTTTATACATTCTTTATCTTCCTCTATTTGTAATGGGTCAAATGTTTTATCTTGTATCAACTATTTCGACTCAAGGACACCATGGAGAGAGGTAAGAGTAATGAGAGGGAAAGAAGCTTTTATTGGTGAGAAAATGTAAAACACTGACACGTAAAAAAGTATGAAAGCAATGGATACACAAAGATTCGTCAAATATACTATAACGTACAAAAAGTTAAGACATATCTATCATAATGTGTTTCATATAGGAAGTTATACGAAAAAGGGAGTTTGTACTGTAAGGTGATACAAGTATACATACCAATATCAGGTAAAGCGACGATATCAAAGGTAGGATACTTAAATAATAATTATTGAAGTAGATAAAAGACTAAAAAAAAAGGAATTTTTTTACAAACCCCCACGTGGTGTGTCGTACACCTTTGAATTAGGGAACCGGTCCCTAGTTTGAGCACAGGGGACCTAATTTTCATGTTTCAGAATTGACGACCTGGTGGTTCCTTCAGGGGTAGACAAGGGACTAACTACCTGTAAACAAAGGTGAAAAAAAGAAACAGTAATAAAAAGTTCGAAGTTACACCTTTGGAATGCAACAAAAATGTAAGGAGGAACAACCAAAACTACCTAGAAAGGTCGAACTCTATAAAAACTTGAGACTAAGTCAGTATGATTGACACTTAAACCATTTCTGAGTCCAAATAATCATTAGAATCTAGTTTTAAACGTTCAGTGAAGACTTGAAACTTTATTCCAAAAAGACCTTAACCTCTTGATTTGTGTAAAATTGTATATTCCAATGTATATTATCGGATTTAATAGAAACTAATATTTGGGAGGAAATACAACAAAGCAAAGTTTCTCGTGTCAATTAAAACAGAGACCGTGTACAATTGTGACAAAAAGAGAGTTTCGATATCAGACTTAAACTGGAAGGAAAAAAGAAGAGAAAGGAGTGGAGAGGAAAGAAAAAACGGTAAAAATCTTCAAAACAAAACATACAAGAAAAAAAAAAAAGAAAGCCCACACCCCCCTAACGTGGTCACAAACAATCTCAAGTCCGAAAACTAGTAAAAACATTCATCAGGAAACCTTACGATAAAATTTTGGAAGTAATATATAAAGATGTTAGAGGGACGACAAGTGCTGACCCAGAGATTATGAAAGGAGTACAAAAGATCTTTAAAGACTAGCACATCTCTTTTAAAGTGACGGCATAGGGGTCCCGGATCTTTTCTTAGACCGTGAATTACATATAGACACTTTACATTACTTACTTGAAATGAAAGGTCTTAACGGAATAGGTATGTCTAAGGTATACGAACATCTAAGGAACCGGTACGTCAGTACGGAATGAGAAGAAATTCACAAATGTCTAACCAAACACCCCTGAAGGGACCACCAGGTCACCAATTCTTAGACGGGAGGTTACGTCCCTCTGTCCAAGCTAGGGACCACCCCCTTGATTCTAGGGTGTACGACACCCCGTCAATTCGGTCGGTCGGTGTTGATTCTCGGCTACGTCGATTTATTTTATTCAAATTTTTTTTAATTTTTTATTTTTAAACAAATATTATTCGAGTGTATAAACTGATACTGGATGGAGAAAAGAGTCATATTTTTGAAACACTCCTTAAGGGACCGTCAGACTACAGATCCTACGATACGAAGGTGACGTCCCCCGGACTCAAGATAGGGCCCATCCCCTTGATCGTAGGATGTTCGGTGAACCCCACCGGTTTTTTTTTGGGGTTTGAAATAGGTCAATAAAAAAAGACGGTTCAAAGGACTATATAAGTACAGTGGTTGTTTCATAAGATATAACGAGTCTTAATTCTTGTATTATTATCCTGTAGAGGAAAAACTCTCTCTTTTTACAGTAGTTCGAATCAGTTATTAAAATGACTTACGAAAATCGTTTATCACCCAACAAACTTTATGAGGTAGTAATAACTTAGAACAAAGACACGGTCACAATCGTGACATACTCTTTCGCAAAATAGAAGACTATCTGATACCACATAAAAAGTGTAAATTGTTATGACTTACTGTCGGTGTCGTGTAAAAGGTTAGAAGTGTTATAGACGATTACGCTCGATACTAGGTCACAAAATAAGTATGTATGTGAGATTAGTCTACTGTAAACTACAAATTAATAAAATGACATCACAAGACCGATTTCACTTCAAACGGTCATATTATTTAGAATCCCTTAAAGAACTCAAATTTCAATCATAATAGTCTAACTTAAGAGATTCTATTATTTTATTTTTGTTCTCACATTCCTTTCAAGGTATCAGAATCGGTTTGGGGCAAACGTCGATCTTTAAAAGTACAAAACAAACATAGACGGAACTCTAAAAACTACGATAATTCATCAAGAGGAGGAAAAGACAATATAAAAGTCCGATTTGACAATGAAACAAAAACCAAAAGGTTTTCTCAAATATACTTTACATTGTGACATATATTTATTGTCATAATTTCTGAGAACTAGAGATGAACATTTCTTTCTCTTACAGTAATATAACCTCACTAAATAGTCTTTCAGTAGGTTGTCAGAGTTGATCAGTGTCATATTACCCTTGGAGTTTCATCCAAATATAAACTTCCCGACTTCATCTATGGTGTTTTAGGTGCCCTGATTTAATAAAGTCACTTATTACACTTTGTAATTAGAAAGAGAAAGAAATGTGAACAAAATAAAAAATGTGTTCAAATTGTGTAAACAGTTAAACTAGAGGATAAGTTACCATCTGATTGTTTGTCGTCTAATCTTTCCCTTTACAACCTTCGATGAGCTTCGATACCGAAAAGGTCATCAGTACATACTTACACTCTCGACCTGGTACTCCTTCCGTCTCACGGTTTCTTAACTACGAAAACTTGTCACCACGACCTCTTCTGAGAACTCTCAGGGAACCTGACGTTCCTCTAGGTTGGTCAGTTAGGATTTCCTCTAGTCAGGACTTATAAGTAACCTGTCTGACTACGACTTCGAAGTTATGAAACTGGTGGACTACACTCCTGGACTGAGTAACCTTTTCTGGGACTACGACCCTTTCTAACTTCCGTCCTCTTCCTCTACTGTCTCCCTACTCTACCAACCTATCGTAGTGCCTGAGTTACCTGTACTCAAACTCGTCCGAGGTCCTCTACCACTACCTGTCCCTTCGGACCACACGACGTCAGGTACCCCAGCGTTTCTTAGCCTATGTTGATTCGCTGACTTGTTGTTGTTGAGTAACCGTCTGGTAGAACTGTAGTCGTTCTTTATGTTCAATTAAGACGTTTACTTGTTTGTCCTTTTGATAATTTCCGTCTATGTATGTATTCGACGGGGGGGTTGGGGTCAGGAGTCCATAGGTATACCGTCTCAAGTGGTAGGGATATTTGGGTTGATCAGGAACTCCTGTAATCGAGACGTATCATTAACTCCAAGTATTACTACTGATTCAGTTATTTCTAAATTATACAAGAGACAAAAAAAAAAAAATTACTTTGTTCCCTGTATATTAGGTAAATTATTTCTAGAGGTAAGTCTTACCGATTGTGTAAAACTGTTAATTTCCCTCATTTTGAGTCAAGACACTCTTTACTTACCAAACCACAGTGTAGATTTCACTAAGGATAGTACTGACGTGATAGCACTCCCACCACGTGAGAAGACCCTCCCGGGTCCACAATATGAAAATCTTATACAGATCTGTAGTAGATTCATGTTCGAACTTAAGACACCCCTTCATTTCTCGTATAAAACCAGAAGAATCTTCCTCTACTCATTCTCAAACAAATAAATTTTTATAGAAACTTACTCAACCAAGTTACCACAATCAGTGGTACCTTTACTGAATTTAATTTTTATTTCAACAACTTTTGTCGTACAAGTACGACTCACTGTAAGGACTAAGTGAGTTATACCGTTCTTTTCAAGTGTATTCCTCATGAAATTCCAGGTTTATTAAACCCCTCCTACTTTCTTCTTAGTGTTTCTTCAAGAAATCATATAAAATTCGATGGTAAAGTTATAAAATGTATCTATCAAAAGGACAAAAAGATTTTCACGATTAATCGTATGAATTTAACTCAATATTTCCTTTCTGAGAAAGGGACACCAAAACTCCTCTAACTGGAGCAACCCTTTGTTTGATAACTAAAATAACCCTGTGTTTGATAAAAGATCGTCTAAAAGACTCTGAAGTCATGAACTTGTAACAAAAGAAAGACACAGTTCCTTACAATGACTTAAGACAAAAGACTATCATTTTACCGGAAAATAGCCAAAAAATGAAAACTAAAAAGGGGAGAATAATATTGGGTTTATCATTGAGACTGAAATATTATGTCAGAAAATTTTTTATTGGGTTAACGTAGTGATAAGATCACAGGGAAATCAAAAAAAGGAATGGAAGGAAGGATAGACATTTTAGAATCGTAACTTACCTTGGAACAAAAAGGTAACGATTAGATACAGAGTGAGAAACGTTAGGGTACCTGACACCGTGTGGTCCGAAGGGACGGGAAGTGATAGAGGGTGTCAAACGAGTTTGAGTACAGGTAACTTAACCACTCGGTAGGTTGGTAGAGTAGGAGACAACGGAGAAGAGGAAGGGAGTTAGAAAGGGTCATAGTCCCCAGGGAATCTCCAGTAAATTACGTTCTTAGGTGAAATCACCTTCTTAGGAAAGAGACCGTAGGTACTATCTACCAGTAAGTCGAAAATTCACTTATAAAGGTCACTATTATTCGAGTGATAAGGGTTCGTCCAGTAAATTAATAATCCATAGAGATTAATAATCCTTAGAGAAGGAAAATATAACTCCACTTTTGACACAGAAACATTAAAGGTGACTGATTAAACTCAAAAGAAAATCCTTAGTGTATTTTAAACCGTTGAGACCTTTAAACACTCCCGACGTTAGTGAAAGGAAAAGAGACAAGAGAAAAAGATCCGATTCATAGGGTCAAAGAAACTTAATAAATGGAATTACTGTACAAAAGTTTAAGGTAGTAGTAAAATATAGAGAAGAAACCTGTCTGAGACCGAAGAAATTTGACGGGTCTCGACTTACATTCTAAATTCTACATTTTATATATTGTTCTTGACTCTGGAACAATGAAAGGTACTGGAACACTAACCTCTTACACCCGGTCCTCCAGTCATTAATACAAACAGAAGGAGTGATAACATCGGGTGACGAATGGTATAACGGATCTTATGACATGATGAGAGTCTTTTAGATACAACTTCTTAGTTTACTCACGAAACCGGTCACATTTAGATCTTTACGTCGATTTCTAACCATCGAGGAAACCCTAAAATAGAGACAACCTCACACATGTTAGTTTTGGAATTTTAAGAATACTTGATAACAATTTAACCCGAAGGGACGACCGAGTCGACCATTTCTTAGGTGGACGTTACACCCTCTGGACCCAGGCTAGGGACCCAACCCTTCTACGGGACCTCTTCCCTTACCGACGGGTGAACTCACCCGAAGGGAATACCGAGTCGATCATTTCTTAGACGGACGTTACGTCCTCTGGACCCAAGCTAGGGACCCGACCCTTCTAGAGGACCTCTACCCTTTCCGATGGGTGAGGTCTTAAGACTGGACCTCTTAAGGTACCTGATATCACGTACTCCAACTTTTCTCAGACGGTGCTGACTCGCTGAAAGTGAAAGTAACAATTTAACCTGTTGGAGGTAGGACATATACATATTATTTATACCAATTTGGATTCAAATTGGACTACGACTTCGAGGTTGTGGTACCGGTGGACCACTCTTCTCGGCTGAGTGACCTTTTCTAGGAGTACGAACTTTTCTAACTTCCGTTTTCCTCCTCCTCCACGGTCTCATACTCTACCAATCGATCGTAATGACTGAGTCACCTGCACTTAGACTCGTTTGAGGTCCTCTATCATTTCCTGTCCCTTCGGACCGTAGAACGCCTGGTACCCCAGTGTTTCTTAGCCTGTGCTGAATCGTTGACTTGTTGTTGTTTGGATTCAATAATAAAAAGGATGAATAAACAGGTAAACGACTTGTTTATAAATAACTCATAGACGTCACAAGACACGATCCATAATCCAAGACAAGTTTCAGGATCCAAGACACGCCTCATCGTCGTGGTCAAGACAAAATCCATGATTCTTATGGTACCTTCTCTTTTGTCGGGAAGAGAGTCCCGATAATGTCTCACCGACCTCCACGACCTTACCCCGTCTGTCTGTAATTTGTCCATTTACTGTTGATACTGACATATGTAACTCTTCTCCTATGACACTTCATTCATTCATCCATGATCCTATCTCTTGATCCCTTCCCTGAATACCTGTCTGAATACATCTGTAATCCGAACAGTTCCGTCTAACGAAACTCCTCCTTAATAAGTTCGACTTAACGTTCCATATTCTTCTTTGGTCTAAATAACGTCCCCCACCCCACATAAGGTCAGGTTCCTTTACCGTACGTGCTTGCTGAAATCGGTCCTTTCGTGAACCGACTTCGCTGAATCGTCGTCGTCGTCGTCGTCGTCGTCATACTGGTATGTTATCTCCGGTCCTCCTTTTGCCTTGTTCCACTCCAACAACTCTAGTATGTTCCTCTTCACTTCCTCCGAACGTGTTTACCCTATCACCACGTCTTCCACCTTTTACCTGACTAAGACTTAGATGAACCCTCCAATATCCCGATTGTCTACCTGAACTAACCCTTCCCTTTACCTCCTCCGACTCGGTTCCTACCGTGAATCCAAAAGACCAATCTCGCAGACCTACCATACAAACTTGGACCATATCCTCTTTCTTAGGTTCTCAAATTAAAATCTGTACATAACTTCTACGGACACTCTATAGGTAGAGTGAAGAAAAGAGAAAAGATAAAACCAAGATTACGATCTGGAGAAGACAATTCGGTAAATAGTCTCACCCAATTACTTCACAATATTTTTACGGAAGTCCGAGTCTGTACTTTAATGGGCACAATAACTCTTTGTACGATTACTCTTGTTCGATCTCTTTGATTCCCGTCAACGTTCCGAAAAGTTCAAATAGACGAGTCCTAACCAAAGTCGAAGGGGTCCCTATGGGTAACACTTAAATAAGTGACTATTGGACTTAAATGGGTCAGTAAACAACTCGAAGAGAGACGCAGATCCGGACAGGACGAAGGTGAAACAAATGGGCGAAGGGACAAATTTTTACAGGTCACCAAGAGGTGACAAAAGTCTTATTTCAGACTTGATAAATCGGCCTATAAGTTCAGGAAAGTTTTAGACAAATGAAACAGACAGAAAGGAACAGAGGGGTAAGGTGGAAGTGTATGTGAGGTACCCTTCTCTTTATACATGCATTTAACACTTGAACTTTAACCACCGATATCTCCATCAGAACCGGTCTAACTTTCGGACAGGTATTTAAGAATTGTCTATCCTTAAAGGAGGAAAGAAGAAGGAGGAGGAGGAGGAACTTCATATGAACTTAATGTTATAACACAATTAAAGTCCTTATGTCGTTTCACTAAGTCAATATATATAAAAAAAGAAGTCGAGTAAAAGGTAAAACCTAGTAATTTTCTTTGACTTATATCAAGGGTCACAATATATCAACGAATAGATTAAAAAACGTATCCTCAAACATAGAAAATTAGGTCAACTCAAGTCAGTGTGTCAGTACAGACGGAGAAACGGTGGTGTGTCTGACGTCGTGAAGTCCGAAGGGACAGGTAGTGATTGAGGACCTCGAATAAGTTTGAGTACAGGTAACTCAGCCACTACGGTAGGTTGGTAGAGTAGGAGACAACGGGGGAAGAGGAGAACGGAAGTTAGAAAGGGTCGTAGTCCCAGAAAAGTTTACTCAGTTAAGAAACATAGTCCACCGGTTTCATAACCTCAAAGTCGAAGTCGTATTCAGGAAGGTTACTTACAAGTCCCGACTAAAGGAAATCCTACCTGACCAACCTAGAGGAACATCAGGTTCCCTGAGAGTTTTCAGAAGAGGTTATGGTGTCAAATTTTCGTAGTTAAGAAGACATGAGTCGAAAGAAATATCAGGTTGAGAGTGTAGGTATGTACTAGTGACCTTTTTGGTATCGGAACTGATCTGCCTAGAAACAACCGTTTCATTACAGAGACAAAAAAATTATACGACCCATACAACCAGTATTGAAAAGAAGGTTCCTCGTTCGTAGAAAATTAAAGTACCGACGTCAGTGGTAGACATCACCAAAACCTCAGGGACCACCGAGTCTCCAATTTGGCAGACGGAGGTTACTCCCTCTGGAGCCAAGCTAGGGACCCAACCCTTCTACGGGACCTCTTCCTTTACCGTTGGGTGAGGTCATAAGAACGGACCTCTTAGGGTACCTGCCTCCTCGGACCATCCGATGTCAGGTGCCCCAGCGTTTCTCAGCCTGTGCTGACTCGCTGAAGTGGAAGTGACAAAGGTAACAAACGGGTAGATAAACGGTACTTTACTACCCTGACCTACGGTACTAAAATCAAAAGACTTACAACTCAAAATTCGGTTGAAAAAGTGAGAGGGAAAGTGAAAGTAGTCCTCCGAGAAGTCAAGAAGTGAAAGACGGTATTCCCACCACAGTAGACGTATAGACTCCAATAACTATAAAGAGGGTCGTTAGAACTAAGGTCGAACACGAAGTAGGTCGGGTCGTAAAGAGTACTACATGAGACGTATATGTAATTTATTCGTCCCATCGTTATATGTCGGAACTGTATGAGGAAAGGACTAAACCTTGGTCAGACAACAAGGTACAGGTCAAGATTGATAACGAAGAACTGGACGTNAGAAGTGAAAGACGGTATTCCCACCACAGTAGACGTATAGACTCCAATAACTATAAAGAGGGTCGTTAGAACTAAGGTCGAACACGAAGTAGGTCGCGTCGTAAAGAGTACTACATGAGACGTATATGTAATTTATTCGTCCCATCGTTATATGTCGGAACTGTATGAGGAAAGGACTAAACCTTGGTCAGACAACAAGGTACAGGTCAAGATTGATAACGAAGAACTGGACGTATGTCTAAAGAGTCCTCCGTGCAGTCCACTAGACCATAAGGGTAGAGAAAGTCTTAAAAGGTGTCAAACAACACTAGGTGTGTCAGTTTCCGAAACCATATCAGTTATTTCGTCTTCATCTACAAAAAGACCTTGAGACAACGAAAAAACTACTAGGTCACCTATAACCGTTAAACTAGAGATCAAGGAGACGGAAAAGATTTTGGTCGAACTTGTAAACCTTCAAGTACCAAGTGTATAACAACTTCGGACCAAACCTCCTAAAACTCGTAATGAAACGATCGTGCACTCTACTCACGTCAACACACCATCAAACTTGTAAGAAACGTAACGGAAAGAAACCCCAACCTTATTTTTGACTGGAAAAGGTCAGGACACCGGTGACGACTCAAAAGGTTTAAACGACCGTACAACTCACGTCGTGAAAGTGTCGTAGTGGAAAATCCTAAACTTTATCGAGGTGACCTTAAGGTAGTGGAGGTGATCGAAACAAGCATCAATACGAAGGATTCCGGGTGAACTGAAGTGTAAGGTCCTACAGATCGAGAGCCAATCACTAATGTGGTAGTACAATAGACATAGTACTTTTATAAAAAACATATCAAGATCACACATAAGAACGGGGGAGAAGGATTATCGAAGACGAAGACCGATTAGGATTAAATAGGGAGGTGTGTGAAGGGAAAAGAGGAAACGATTGTTCTCACAAAAGATACATTCAGACAAAGACAAAACACATACCTAAATAAACATAATCAAAAACTAAGGTGTTTTCCACTATATTATAAACAGAAAAAGACTAAATGAAGTGAATCACACTATAAGAGATCCCGGTAGGTACAACATGTTTACCGTTACAAAATAAGAAAATTACCGGCTCATTATAAGGTAATATGGGGGTTGTGTTGGGGGGTGCAAAGGAATTTAGTCAACAGACAACTACCCGTGCACACAGTAAAGATACAGGACCGACAACATTTATCACGACGACACTTGTGACTCCATGTACATAGAAAAGTTTAATCAAAAACAGAAAAGACCTATCTACGGGTTCTCATCCTAACGACCTAGTATACCATCGACATAAAAATCAAAAAAGTCCTTGTAGGTATAACAAAAGACATCACTGACACGGTTAAATGTAAGGGTGGTTGTCGCATCCTCCCAAGGTCTCTCCCCAAAGAAATCGTCTCTTGGCACCCTATCTTCATGGGGCTAAACCTTTCTATCTGTGATAAGACCCTTAAATGTTATCTTAGTGGTCGAACATCATATAATTATCAAAGTAATTTTGTACCAAATTAAGACACTAGACACTGTTTTTTAAATTGGAGGGTCTTGGTCGAATATAAATAGACCCTTTACTTTTGTGGATGGCAAATCTCACTAAGATCTTATGGTACCATTTAACACATTACATACCACAAAGTATCCATGAGTTATTTACCCTGGATGATAATAATCATAAAGTCAATCTTAAGTAAAATTTAACATGGATAACCTTGGAATACAGGAACATCGGGGTATAGTGGATCAGACCTGACGAATTGATCAAGGACTTATCGATGTCATAAGATGATTACGATCAAGTCAAGGAGCAGATCTTAAAGTAGACAAGAAACGCGAAGTCCAACGAAAGACAACTGTAGAACATGAGTAGGAGGTATCGTGTCGAATTTTTTGTTAAAGATGCTCTGAAAAACACTAGTGAGATCTACTTTCATGAAACATGAAGAGACCACGAATTAACCAAGGTGAGTACTTCGGAACGGACTAATTCGCGGTTCATGATGGTGTTCCAATCATGAAACCAATAAACACATATACAGAATAGAGGAACTCTTGACATATAATAGGAGAAACAAAGGGAGAGTTTCTCGACTCGGTTTTGGAATATATACTAATCGTGGGTCATTTGTGACTATCTACAAGTCACTTGATTAAACTCCTCATAATGGTTATTAATTTAAAATAGTAATTTACCACTGACATTCCCTTTAAAAGAATCAGTAAGGTTTGACATCACAAAAAAATGGTTCAAAAGGTGGATTTTTTGTAATCACCTCGTGACTGACATGACAATCTTTCTCTATGGTTTTTTTACTTTCTACAGCAGGCCGGGAACGTTAGACGAGTCCTAGTCCAAACACTTCTAGACTAAACGGAATTCAGTTGTCTACATGTGATAATTTCATTCACATAGAAACTCTCGTCTACCTCGTATTAAGGAACCCAAACTTCCTAATCCTAGTGCTACCTTACCCTGGTGAGTAGTGACAGAAGAGCCGATACGACTAGAAAAAAAGGGAAAAAATTTTAGTCTTCTGCAAAAAGACTGTAATTTATTTACTATTGAGGGAAACCAAAACATAGGTCTCATTTTTATCATAGTAAATGTGTCCTTCTCGGACAAACATCTCGTAAATAGGACAGAAACGACGAATTGAAAAACATAGAGAAAAGGACCAATGGGTAGGATGGATAACATTACACTTCTTGGACCGACGTACATATTGTCTAAACAGTCCTACTGAAATAAACTCGAAAATCCTTTACCGGACATCCTGAAAACAAAAACGCTAAATAAAAAGTCTCAATTGACCTCTATGAACCGACTAAATAACCAAAGTGAACAATATAAGGATCGGAGGGATGGAGGAAAACGAGAAGACTGAGAATCATTTACGTAACGATAGGTATACACGTACCGACCTTTCCTGTATATACTTTTGACAGTAATTATTAATTAAAATAAGGTAAATAGGAACATATCTGACTTAACATCGTAGAGACGACTTAGACACAACAGACTAAGGGACCAACAAAAGAACGTAAATACTATAATGGACTCCAACCAAAGACATACGAGATTCTATTAAGAAAATTGGAAGACGAACACATGGACAAGAAATATTACACAAGAGTAGAGAAAAAGTGAACATAAGTCTAAAAAAAATTTTATACTCATATTAATGCACACCGTTTCATATAACGAAAACATGACTATCTATAATAAAAGATTAAGAAATAAGTATACAGAACTAGTAAGGAAGGATTTACACGTTTCTCCAAGTATAGTCACCTCAACAGATTGGTGGGTCCTTAACTCGGGTACAGAGGACGTGACCTTCGTCTAAGAATTGGACGACTCGGTGGTCCCTTCGGAGTGTTCTCTAGTATAACTACCTCTTTCAGTCCACAGTTCACAGTCCCGACGTACCTGTTGAACTTTAACGGTGTCTAGACACGATCTTTCTAAGCTAATTGAAAACTAATTTATGGTTTACTCAAGATTTTTGTACAATTACCAGTCGAAGGTGTAAATTATCATATGACGTAAGAAACGACTAAGTAAGGAATTAAGTCGTTCGTAAACAACCCGTAAATAACACAGTTGATAAAGAGCGACAAGTGTATGATGAAAGACTTCCATCGAAAGAGGGTAGAAACAAAGAGTCTGTAAAACTCATACAAAGGTTTCTTTATTATCAAAAGAGACGGAACGATGAGTTTCACACCAGTCACCCGGTCGTCGTAACCGTTATAGACCCTCGAGCAATTTTTACATCTCAGAATCCGGGACAAGGTCTGGACGACTTAGTCTTAGACATAAAATTCTAATGACCCACTAAGTCGTGTGTAATTTTAAATTGTTCGTGTGTATATCGTGTGTTTAACATTGGTACACACATAAAAGTCGATAACTCATGAGTATGAGTAAGTCGATGAAACTCTACTGTAGAAAAGTACCCTTTCTTTAATATCCTTATAGGAATCTTCTAGAAAAGACAAAAAAATTACTATCTTTTAACTTTTGTGTTCTTTTTATGATAAATAACTTTTTATGTTCATTTTCTAACAATCTTAACTGAAATTCGCTAAAAGTGTAGACGATTTTACCAGTACTTTCTAAATATTAAAAAATACCTAGAAACACTCTCTGGAACAACATTTCAGACAACACATCCTTGTAAAGTTACATCTTTACCAAAGACACAGAATAGTCATTCTACTCACTATTTCAGTATAGGTTTTAAGCACCTTTTATCACGAGTTAGGAGTCGGGTAGGAGAACAAATAAAAACACTTCCTTCAAACTTCATTTAACCACGAGAACTTAGTATTGAGAAATTCTCATTGACCACCAAACTATAAGTACAAAAGAAAGACCCAGTTCAAACTAATAAATCTCTAATTTCTTTTTCTTGGAACCTTTTTAGTTAACGGATGAGGATTATATTCCTCCTTAATTCTATTCACATGGAGTGAGTTCCCATCGTTTAAGTCTTATATGTAACCAACCATTTACAAATTCATCACAAATATTTCTGGAATAACACAAAAAATAATCGTGTCTCATCAAAACTACTGAATCATCTACTTTGACCTCTTATACGAAGACGCTTATAAAACTAATAAATTTTTATAAAAATTACGAGTTTTATCTTATTAAACTCATCTAGTCGTCATTCTTCAGTATATTTCCGAAAAGGAAAATAATTACATGGAAATAAATAAAGTCAAAGTGAATGTCACCAAACAGTGGATGATAGTCACACTGGAACCCGGTCAAAATGAGACTCAAACAAAGAAGTTGCTACTCTAATTCACCAAGGTGAAAGGGAAAGTCCCAATAACTTTCCGAATGAAATTTATAACATCTATTACAGGGACCGGGTCCCCGGACTGCGTCTTTATCACGAACTACGGTAATCGAAGGAAGGGAAAAGTGATGAAACAAGGTGAATATGTGTTAATAAATCTAAATACTGTGGGGTGAGGTCATGAGAACGGACCTTTTAGGGTACCTACCTCCTCGGACCTTCCGACGTCAGGTACCCCAGCGATTCTCAGCCTGTGCTGACTCACTGAAGTGCGAGTGAAAGGTGAAAGTACGTAACCTCTTCTTTTACCGTTGGGTGAGGTCACAAGAACGGACCTCTTAGGGTCCCTGCCCCCTCGGACCACCCGACGGCAGATACCCCAACGTGTCTCAGCCTGTGTTGACTTCGCTGAATCGTCGTTGTCATATAACATTTATTCTTAAGAGAATTTATAAGAAAGTAATATGACTAATTTCAACTTAGTTCTGATATTTGAGGTACTACTGTATCTGGATGAACAAAACAAATGACAACATAGCGATCGTATCCTGGACACGAAAACTTCATCTAAATGAACTTATTAAATCTCTTCTGGATACGTCAAAAACAGTCTATATATGTTAACTTTAATTAAATAAGTTGTCCGAAAAAATTATGGACATTACACGGTCCATGATAAGACAGGAGTACCTTGAATTTAAAATCGACCCACCTTTCTTCTGTTTTTGGTCATTTGTTCAATTGTCCTATTAACATTTATCATTATTTACGATACTCTGGTAGATCTCCTGGTAATAAAATCTATCCTACACTAACCCTTCGGAAACATTTCTCCACTGTAGACTCGTCTCCGTCATTACTACTCCTCCCTGGACGAAAGTTTATAGGTCCTCACCTTTTAGTATCTCTCTTGTCGTTCACATTTCCCAGACTCCTACCTTACCTGGTTTATATCAAGTAGTCAAGTCTAAAAACCGTAGGTTTAATTTAATGAAGTAGATTTGTCGTATCTCGTCTTCGTTTCTGTTACATTTGTGACGAAAAACTCACCTCATGAAAATCCATATCGTCGCTTAGTTTTGCATTCCAGTAATAAGTCAAGTCAACGAGTCAGTACAGGTTGAGAAACGCTGGGGTACTTAGCGTCGTGCGGTCCGGAGGGACAAGTAGTGGTTGAGGGCCTCAAGTGAGTTTGAGTGCAGGTAGCTTAGTCACTACGGTACGTCGGTAGAGTAGGAGACAGCAGGGGAAAAGGAGGACGGGGGTTAGGGAGGGTCGGAGTCCCAGAAAAGGTTACTCAGTTGAGAAACGTACTCCACCGGTTTCATAACCTCAAAGTCGAAATCGTAGTAAGGAAAGTTTCTTATGGGTCCTGATTAGAATCTTACCTGACCAACCTAGAGGAACGTCGGGTTCCCTGAGAGTTCTCAGAAAAGGTTGTGGTGTCAAGTTTTCGTAGTTAAGAAGCCGCGAGTCGAAAGAAGTGTCAGGTTGAGAGTGTAGGTATGTACTGGTGACCTTTCTGGTGTCGGAACTGACCTGCCTGGAAACAACCGTTTCATTAATCAGTTGAAGTAATGAGTCACCAAGGGACCATACCACCAATGGGAAATCACTGTAATGAGAAATCGTAATAATACACTGAATTGATTATCATGACCCTCTAAACTCTCTTTCTTTGATCTTTAGTTGTTCAAAAACTTATACACTCCGGATGTCGAACGAAAGAGAAGAGAATGTCAACTTAGTCATAAACGAAAATTAGTTATAAAAAGAAGAGATAAAACGTAGAAATAAAAGGAGATAATAGATAAAAGGAGAGAACATTATCAATGGACGACGAGAATTTTTACTACTCATAAGATTTAGTATAAACAATCTCCTTTTTTCTAGAATTTTTTGAAATTCAGTCTCTGAAACCGTTAAATTACAACATTGTGTTTTAGGATTCCTAAATAAAACACTAATAGAATTGACATATGAACAGTAACGACAACAGTTCGGACTATTGTTTACTAGTCTTAAGATGTAAAGACAAGAATTATACGTAAGACTCTTTATATTTGTTATTCTCACTTCTCGACCCCTTAGAATTAGGGTAGTAGAGAACCCTACATCTCTTAAAACGTCTATTAAAGATGTTTGGAACATGGGCGTCTAACTACGACAGTTTCTTGTCACATATTTATTCTAGAAAAAAATCCTTCCTATTTTGACACGATATGTATCAAAACTCGAAACTTAAATTTTATACGTAAAGTGATTCGACCGAAAGTCCCTCAGGATAAAATTCGATTAAAGAGATACAGTATTGAAATCGTTCAGTTCGTAATTATTAAATAGGTCCTACATATCCATTCAATAAAAACACGAAATTACCTTTCAGAGTACAAATTACCTACTCTCGTGACAGACAACCACCAATTTATGGACTTCTATGATTGAGACAGTGTGAACTGGACTAACTGCCAAAACGGAAGTCAATACGCAAGACAAAGATTCTCTGGGGGAAACGGTAGAAGAAAAATTATCGTTGTAGTACTGTTGTCTCTTCTCAAATCACCGACTCCGACTTTTAGGTGTCGTGGCTGGCGTCTTCCTTCTCCCACTCCCTCGGTGCTCGAGGCCAGTTGTCCTTCGAGTCAACCTTCTCCGAAGGGTTCGTCGTCGACTTCCTCTATTAGTCACACTCGTCTTCGACTTCTGTAGATTACCTCTGTGTGGCTGTGTACTTCTGGACTCGTCCTTGTTCCTCGCCCGTAGTCTTTTGTCCCCGGACAGTGCCGACAAGAGGAGTAAGGAGTTTTCCGGATTTAGAGTCCACAGACTCCTCCTTCCGTTTCTTCATCTCAGTCGATTTCTCTTTCCACTTCCTCCGGTCTTCCTCTATCTTAAACCTCGGTCAGAACTACTTCTTTAGTAAAATTTCCGGGGTTAACGTCGAGGACTTGGACTCGAGTTTTGTCTGGGTAGGAACCTAGAGGTAAGTAATTCGTCACGTCTTTGTGTCCATTCCCATACGTTAACTCACCCTCCACTTCCGTCCAATTTGTTAAAAGGAAGTTCTTGTAAACCAAAATAAAGAATGGTCGATCAACTGAATCCATAATCATTATTCATTGTATTACGAAACCTCAAAGACGAGATTTCTTTAAGTGTCCCAGTTCTATGAATGCAACCCCTGAAGGGACCGTCAGGTCACCAATTCTGAAGTGGAAGTCACGACCCCAGCGTCCAAGTTAGGGACCACCCCTTTGATTCTAGGGCCCACGGAGGACCGGTTTTTTGTTTTCGTTCTTTGTCTTCGTCATGAAATTGTTTAAGTTATTTCTGAATTTTTTTCTATGAATATGACAGATTTAGTTTTTTCTCTTTTACTTTCTCTACATAGTTTACTTAAATATAAAACGATGTTATTACCTTGTTCAGGTCCTCAAAATTACCACTCCCCCTTCCTTTACTTCACCAAATCTCAAGTAAAACCACCTTAATAATCTATACCCTATTAAATAGTTGTTTGTATCAAGAAAATACCTTTAGAAATATTTTCGGAACCCCATCTAAGTCCGGTGGGTCTTCATCCATTATTCAAACTTGTTACAGATGGAATAGGCACAACAAAAGATGTTGATCTAGTATAAAGGTGTCTCACATTCTATATCTACGTCTTTAAATCGAGAAAATATAGTGGAAACATTATATGTCATCAAAGCCCCTCCGAACTAACAATCACATCAATTTGACTCTTACTCAACACTCAGACCAGTAGCCAGGTTTTTAGAACCCTTTTATAATCATGACGTTGAGTTTGATAAAAGATCCGTACAGTAAACAAAAGTCCGAATTACTTAATGTTTAATTCTCAACAAAAGTTTCATAAAATAAAAACTTTGTACACCCGTAATACATGGAACATTTTACACATTCAGGATATACAAAGATAATATCCAAAGTCTGAACCCGATATATCAAAATAATCTAAATTTTTTATTATATACATAAATACTTTTATAACGAACGTATAATTTTCAAGATTCATTTTAAATCTTATTTCAACAATACATAAACAATAATCACTTTCGTCCGACTTCTGTTTCAAAATAAATATCACATACTGATCTTCTAAGTCAGTGACTGTTAACTGTGAAAATGAAGTAACGGACTGTATGATATTCGTGACTTATTTACAATCAATAATAATGAATCAATTATTTTATATATTTGTCATTTCCGTCTCTTTGGTGTATAAAATCACAGTAATTAAATTAAATTAAAATCCTTATGGTTTCCTCAATTTAATACAATACAAAGTCCTTCGGACCATCAAAGGTCTCCAAAAATCTACGAAAAAAGGGGGAAACGAAATACATGACTTTTTAGAGATAGAACAACATCAATCGTAAACTTAGTCCTAATCAGACAAACCAGATTTCTAGTATTGTAAACATGATTTCAACTTTGTCTACTGTTTAAAATCTAAATTGATTTTAGAGTAAGTAACTAAAGTATCATCTTAAAGTAAACTTACCAGGAAAAGATATGTCCTAAAAATTTTTAACTCAAACGTAACATCCTAACGTGACCGGAAGTAGATCCCATGAAACCCAAAAAAACCTTTGGTACACAGTAAAAAATTATGAAAAATTAAATGAGTGAGTTGTTTAAATGACTTTTGGATGACACACACGGTCCGGGATTCGACCTGTCTGTAACCATTTATTTTTTGACGTTATGCCGTTTCTCTAGTACTTAAGACCTCAGACTGACCATACACTGAACAACTGACATACTAGGATGGATTAATTGAAGAGACGGAAGTTAAAAAATAAACAGTTCCCCTCTATTGTTATCATGTGAGGGGTATCCCAATCTACTCAAGTATATTTATTACGAAAACCTTGTTATTAATGGGTAACATTAAAGATATATTTACAAACAACAACAATAATAACTTGTTTGTACTAGGGATGAGCACTATTGAAATAACAGATTACCTTCTCTGTTTTTTTCATCATTTATGTTTTATTAATAAATAGCAGTATTTACAATGCTTCCGTCGTTTGTCCCATGACTGTACTTCTCATGACCGCCTCAGCCCTATCCGGTCTATCCTATAAGGTACCTGTCTCCTCGGACCGCCCGACGTCAGGTACCCCAGCGTTTCTCAGCCTGAGCTGACTCGCTGAAGTGATCATAGATTACGTCCTCCTCGTCGTCGGTTTATTAATTCAGAAGGAAGAGTTTACAGTTGATACAAAAGAAACCGTTCTTTTCCTAATCACTCCAAATCAATTCTTAGAAAGTCGTCAAAATAACACATTTTTCATTCATCCCCATACGGTTTTACAACAGAGTGAATGGACGTAATGAAACCCTACTGAATTACTAACGGGATCCCCTAGGTCTAGAGTCAGACAGAGAACGAAGAAACTTAGAAAAGTCAGACAGAGAACGAAGAAACTTAGAGGAAACGTAAACAGTACCCACTATGGACCATTTTTAATCTAGTGACCATAAACGTTAACAATCGGATGATGTAGACAACGGAAAACCAGATTTAACCAGTTCTTGGGGAGAATCGGTAAGTATTTTAAATCTGGCGTACTGTTTATTGTCGGACGAAACGTTAAGGATTCCGATGGAGTAATCTTAACTCCTCGTTCCCCGTTTCTACAAATTTAAAACTATCTGAAATTCTTATCTATTACCATATCGGTCATTTTTACATATCACGACTCTCGTTGTCTAACTATACGAGATCAAATGGACTTTGGAAGTAAATAACTAAACTTTTTACTGTGAGGTGGACTTCTATCTTAAAATGGAATATAGTATCCCCGGAAGGCACCACCGAGTCGACCATTTCTTAGACGGACGTTACGTCCTCTAGGTTTAAGCTAGGGACCCAGCCCTTCTAGGGGACCTCTTCCCTTACCGATGGGCGAAGTCAAAATCCCTTTTTTTTCTCGTTTAAAATGGAATATAATATTTCAAAACTCTGATCGTCTCAGACACCTAGAAACCCCTCTAGTATAGAAAATATCTTTTTTTAATAAATGAGTAGCGAAAATAAACAAAATTGTCAAAAGAAGAAGTCAATCACGAAAATGACGATCGGTATAATATTCGTTTGTACACATGTCGTACAACACACTTCACAGAAATAATGACTGAACCACTACAGTACCGATACATCGGACGAGTCCTTCTTGTGTCTCTTCTAGGTCTAAAACTCTGATTCCTTCTTCCTCCTGAACTCCTCACGAGATTTTATCTTCATTTTCTTCTTTCAGGACTTAGTTTTCGTCTCTCTCTTAATTTTCGAAGGGTCTTTAGGTAGTCTTCCGTGCCTTCGTACGTAACGTTCCAAAGAGACAACCTACTGTGTCAAATGCTTACACACCACCTCCATTCATGTAAAACTAAAGGTCATCAATCTTACGAATGTCTAAACAAAGTACATCCTAACCTATTTCGCCACGACACCAGACTCCATTCTGGGACATATTACTGACAAAGATACCTGACTTTACAATTATCATTAAAAGATCCCCACCTCCACACCTTCCTAATACTTACTCAGAATAAAAGTAGAGGTCAAAAAGGAAATAGACGGTTTATATACATAACACTTAACTCGTACACAATGAAAATATTGGGTTTTATTAAAATTCTTTTTTTTTTTCCAATAAATATCTCACTGGAAGGTACTGATCTAAAGGGTCCTATCGGAGTCAAAGATCCAGATCGTCAGGGGTATTAACATAAACAGTTTTTTTTTTTTTTAATGATGGACAAGTAAAAACGACAGAAATTATTCGAAATCAAATGACTTACATAAAGAAATCGAGGTACTCTATCCTATATTTTTCGAATGTAGTTCATTACGGTAAACAATTTTAAGAGATAATAAAGGTCCTTCTTATTTATTAACTTAGTTCTTATCTTTACAGTCTCAATAATTATAAAGTTAATAAGAAAACGAAGTTCTGTTCAATTGTAGGAACTTTTAGATATCGATAAAATTTTTAATCTCGTTATTAATAGTTAATATTATACGGACTATTTTTCGTTAATAATTCTAATAATGTATATTGAGTATATATGAACATAGAATCCATATATTGTAATAAAACTTAAACTAAATAAATATACGTTTATTTCGTGTTTATAATATAACACAGATTTTATAACATAAATAATTATCTTTAAGGGGAAACTTCAAAACTTTTTGTTCTTTTTATGTGATAACGTAAAATTTTTACCGAAATGATAAGGACCATTGATCTCTAGATCCCAGACGAGAAAGACGAAGAGTGATGATTGATCAGATCTCTGCCTCTTTCGATAAGGCGTAAGTAAGAAGTGTGAGTCTAGTTTTAGATCTATCCTTAGGGAAATAGACTTCGTGCACCCCCGTCTACACAAAGCCATAAGTTTTATAAACCCCGAAATCTTTTCGTTAGTCATGTATGACACCTTTAAAATATTATATGGGTCAGTTCACACATCGTCATCCGTGTACTGGTTCGTACAATAAAGATACCATTTTATATACTTTTGAGATTCAACCTATTTATTTTTACTTTTTATCGGGTATTTCCTAGTCCAATCTTAAACGGAAGTCTACTCGAAACTCGTTTTTTATTTGCAGTGGAAAATGAAAAATCCTGAAGACTTAAAACTTTCATATTTTTTCTCTCATCCCTGGACATACACTTCTTAAGAGTTTAGTAGAGACAGGAAATCTTTGTATCTTCCCTCTTTTACTTCTTTTACTACACTTTTATACCCTATTCAGATTTTTACTTAATCGTTGATACACTTAATGATTATCAGTAATTTTTATTGTCGAGTAACTCTCTTCCCATACACAGTACATCTACACGGTTACTAAAGATTAAAAAACTTTACAAATTTGATATAAATAGTCTCCCATAATAGTACAAATTAAAAAAGTTGTAAAGGTCAACAATCCATCTTGTCTATATTTATAAAAATAGTAGAAAGTCTACTCTTTCATTACAAGACTTTATAATTAACTTAGTTGAGTGCAACAAATCGATCATTTACTTTTCCGACCCTGAAAAACTGAGATTGAGAGTCAGGGATTCAATACCGTAAAGGAGGGATATTTGTTCTTATATTCATAGAGTCTGACCACCACCAAACTAAAAGATCCATCTCCTTACAATTCTTTAATGAACAGTCAAGTCAAGTCAGCGAGTCAACACAGACTGAGAAACGTTGGGGTACTTAACGTCGTGCGGTCCGGAGGGACAGGTAGTGGTAGAGGGCCTCAAGTGAGTCTGAGTGCACGTAACTCAGGTACTACGGTAGGTCGGTAGAGTAGGAGACAGCAGGGGAAGAGGAGGACGGGTGTTAGGGAGGGTCGTAGTTTCAGAAAAGGTTACTCAGTTGAGAAGCGTACTCCACCGGTTTCATGACCTCAAAGTCGAAATCGTAGTAAGGAAGGTTTCTTTAGGGTCCCGACTAGAGGAAGTCTTACCTGACCAACCTAGAGGAACGTCAGGTT
>SJYO01016970.1:11057901-11086244 GCA_006410555.1 Capra ibex
ACGGTATTCCCACCACAGTAGACGTATAGACTCCAATAACTATAAAGAGGGCCGTTAGAACTAAGGTCGAACACAAAGAAGGTCAGGTCGTAAAGACTACTACATGAGACGTATCTTCAATTTATTCGTCCCACTGTTATATGTCGGAACTGCATGAGGAAAAGGATAAACCTTGGTCAGACAACAAGGTACAGGTCAAGATTGACAACGAAGGACTGGACGTATGTCTAAAGAGTCCTCCGTCCAGTCCACCAGACCATAAGGGTAGAGAAAGTCTTAAAAGGTGTCAACTAACACTAGGTGTGTCAGTTTCCGAAACCGTATCAGTTATTTCGTCTTTATCTACAAAAAGACCTTGAGAGAACGAAAAAGCTACTAGGTCGTCTACAACCGTTAAACTAGAGACCAAGGAGACGGAAAGATTTTGGTCGAACTTGTAGTCCCTCAAGTGCCAAGTGCATAACGACTTCGGACCGAACCTCTTAAAACTCGTAATGAAATGATCGTACACTCTACTCACGTTAACACGCCATGAAACTCGTAAGAAACCGTAAGGGAAAGAAACCCTAACCTCACTTTTGACTGGAAAAGGTCAGGACAACATCGTGTTAATATTCTCATTACAGACACGACACATCCCGAAGGGACCATCGAGTCGACCATTTCTTAGGCAGACGTAATTATGTTCACAGAGTTTAACCACCACCAAACTAAAAAATCCATCTTCTTACAATTCTTTAATAAACCTCGCGTTAACATCCTCATTACAGATATCTCGTCGATTTTAGAATATGAAATACGTAAAAAGACTTCCTCTACCGTCATTCAACTCTGTGTCGAGTAACTGAACTCTGAAAACTAGACCCTTACTATCAGACTACTAAAGGTATCGATGACAATTGATAGTCATAGCTGTCGACTAAATCGATAAAGTCCACGAGTGTCACTGACTGTCGTCGGGTATCGTTAGAAGTCCTTTATAGCGTGGTTTTTATTTCTTACATTACAAATTCTACCTCCCACCCCCTACGAGCTACGTCCCTTACACCCTAAAACGAAACTTAACATCGTGGTAAAGGTTCGTTGGCAGAGACACTACGTATAAATTTGACTGTTCTTTGTCCTGAAAGCAATGTAACAAGACAAATGTGACCCATCGGTAGACTTTCACAATCATTGGTTCCTCTTTTCTCCTTTAACCTTGGACTGTAAAATATAATAAAGTATTATTTATTTTCTTGTTCACCTTTGGAGTTGGTCTTATACATATAGAAACGTCTTTGTACGATTCCCTGTTCTAAATGAATTTGCTCATACACTTGTGGAGTTAGAAAACCTTCTTCTGATGAAACCAGACCGGTAAACCCTATTACGTTGGAGTTTCCACTCTTCTGACGAACATTATATTCTTTGACTGGAGGGGTTTAACGAAAAAAAAAAATGATAGTCTTTCATATATAATTTGTATATAAACATAAAGAAGGATACGACTAAAACTTCGTCTATTGATGTTGTTGATCCAACCAGGGGTAACGGTTTTAACAAAATTAAGTAACCAACAACAATCCTTACATAAATACGGACGGATGGAGAGGTTCTATATCACATTGAATCATTCCCTTCTAGCTTCCATTGAGTTACAGAGATTTTGGTGTCGTTTTTCGAAAGACGTCGACACTCAATCGTTTAAGAAGGTACTTGACTCTTTTTATAAG
Source organism: Capra ibex (assembly GCA_006410555.1). Lineage (NCBI taxonomy): Eukaryota > Metazoa > Chordata > Mammalia > Artiodactyla > Bovidae > Capra > Capra ibex. The sequence goes on from SJYO01016970.1 coordinate 11,059,617, forward strand.
ACTCTTCATAAAACACAATATGTCAGAGTCCCTCTATTTTAGTCTACAAAAATATAATACACACACATGGGGTAAGTCCAAATACAATGTCATAGACTCTTGTGAACTTAAACCGTATATTTATTTCAGTAATTCATGGACGTGGATGAAAAAAAAAAATTATAGTGAATATTAAAAAGATACTTGGTTTATAAGAATTTAACGACCCTTGACCGAGTCGTAAGTCGGTCACTTTTAAGAAAGTCAAACGTCAACTTGAAGGTCCCGAATGTAACCATGTTTTGACAATCAACGTAACTTTTGAAAAGCGGAAACAATCACAGTAGACGGGAGACAGTATAGTCGTTCAAAATAAACGAATACCATCGAGAATGATCGGATAAATAAAAAATTACTCTTTTGTAATTTAAAGAAATAAATATAAGTAACTATATAAATACATATTACAATTTCCCAGGTTATATTTTCGACTTAAACAAACAAATATGTCGTTTCATGTTTGGACCGACACATTTTTTCCCGAATAACAGGGGGAAGGAATCTATTTTATAAAGACCCGTTTTTTCAACTACAGAGACTTAGTATTAGATCAAAGTCGAAGAGAGTACAAACGTTTTTAGGGAAGACCCCTTAGGTCACCTGATCACTTAGGACCCTTTGTATCCCGGAAAGGGGCGACTTGCAAGAAAACTCTTTGTAAAAGATTGACAGAGATTCTTAATTTCTACATAACTAACAAGGGATAATTGGAAAAGATACCCGAAGGGACCACCGAGTTTACCATTTCTTAGACGGACGTTACGCCCTCTGGGCCCAAACTAGGGACCCAGCCCTTCTAGGGGACCTCTTCCTTTACCGTTGTGTGAGGTCATAAGAACAGACCTCTAGGGTACCTGTCTCCTCGGACCGTCCGATGACAGGTACCTCAGTATTTCTCACTCTGTGCTGACTCACCGATTGTGTGTGTGTGGAGAAGGTAATCTGACTGTCGAGGAACCCCTGTTCGTGATAAAAATTCCTGTTCGTGATAAAAATTTAGGAACAAACATTGAAACCACGGATCGTGTACCTTCATAAGATGTTTATGGAAAACCGAGTTCTTTTACGAGACTTAACTTATTAACTTGGACCCAGAGGACGTAACGTCCGTCTAAGAAATGGTAGACTCGGTGATCTCCTCGGGAGTTTCATTATAGTATATATTAGTTTACATTCTAACACCACTAGTTCGGGTGAGGAACCCATCTCGTCCCTACCGGTGGAACCTGAAACGGGAATAGTAGCGGTGAAAGTGGACAGCCTTGTCTTGTTCCTGACTTTAGGGGAAATGCTTTCAATTTTTCACCATTGAGGATAATGTTTGCTGTGGGTTTGTCATATATAGCTTTTATTATGTTGAGGTATGTTCCTTCTATTCCTGCTTTCTGGAGAGTTTTTATCATAAATGGATGTTGAATTTTGTCAAAGGCCTTCTCTGCATCTATTGAGATAATCATATGGTTTTTATTTTTCAATTTGTTAATGTGGTGAATTACATTGATTGATTTGCGGATATTGAAGAATCCTTGCATCCCTGGGATAAAGCCCACTTGGTCATGGTGTATGANCCCACTTGGTCATGGTGTATGATCTTTTTAATGTGTTGTTAGATTCTAATTGTTAGAATTTTGTTGAGGATTTTTGCATCTATGTTCATCAGTGGTATTGGCCTGTAGTTTTCTTTTTTTGTGACATCTTTGTCCGGTTTTGGTCCTTCGTCCCTTCGGCGTGCAGGAGAGGGTGGAAAGGTACCAGGAGTAGTCACAGAAGAGTCTGGTGGACATGACTAGGTTGGGTAAGAGTCTAGTGTCTTAAGAGAACTATCTTCCTCAGAGTCGACACGAAACTAAGACAGTCGGACCTACAGATCTTAAAAGAAGAAATTCGGTCTGTGTCATTGTGTTTTGACGACGACTCCAGAAAACAAAAGGGGAGGAGAGTTTCTACTTCGTACGTCGTGAAGAGAGAGAGGGGGAGAGAGAGAGAGAAGGAGAGGGAGAGTAAAGTAAACAATTTTTAAAAAAAAATTACTAATATTTCAAAATCGTGGTATATATACAAAACCCAACGTCACTTGTATATATTTCCCGAAGGGACCACCACGTCACCATTTCTTAGACGGTCGGTCACGTCCTCTGCGTTCTCTGATCCCAATCGAAGGACCCGACCCTTCCAGGGGACCTCCTCCTTTACCGTTGGGTGAGGTCGTCCAGAAGGGACCACCGAGTCTGTCATCTCTTAAGCGGACTTTACGTCCTCTGGTACAAACTAGGGACCCAACCCTTCTAGACCTCTTCCCTTACCGTTGGGTGAGGTCATAATAACGGACCTTTTAGGGTACCTGTCTCCTCGGACCGTCCGATGTCAGGGTACCCCAACGTTCCTCAACCCGTGTCGACTCACTGATTATGAAAGTAAAAAGGTCATGTATATATATACACACATATCATATACACATACACGTTGTATATATATACATATACACGTAGAACTACACCCGTGACGGGGTCACCGAGTCACCATTTCTTAGACGGACGTTACGTCTTCGGTGCCCTCCACGTCCAAACTAGGGACCCAGTCCTTCGCGGGAACCTCCTCCCGTACCGCTGGGTGAGGTCATAAGAACGGACCTCTTAGGGTACCTGTCTCCTCGGAATACCCCGATGTCAGGTAAGCCAGTGTTTCTCAACCTGTACTGACTTCGCTGAATCGTGAGTACGTGGATCTACATAGACATCATTTAAGGATCTTCATCTTATTTTTTCATACTTGTAAATTTAAACATTATCTATAAGTGGTCGTTCTAAAAAAAGACATAAAGTCTTTTTATATCTCTTCATAACTCAATTACATCGTATATGGGTACATGGGTAGGGAGTCTTAATTGTACCCAATTGTAAAATGTAAATTTTATCTTGTCATGTCCATTCCAAATAGAGAAAACAAAAGGAAACGTTTTAGACAGGTACCTTTACATAAAATTACTTAAACCCCACTAAGTCAGGTACAATATAAAAAGGAAGTATATATGTATGGACATATGTTATCTGTCATAACGAAACCGACACAAAAACTTTAAAGGGAGGTTGGATTAAAAAAGGTAAACTTGAAAGAATATACCAGATAGTCAGAGAGAGGGAAGAGGGTCGAATTTAAAATCGAAAGAGATTGATGGAACTAAGACTTACTCTCGTTAGAGGGGACGACTCGACTCAATCCGATCGATGAAGGTAGAGAAAGACTGTATCGTGTCTCGTTTTAGTTCTTTAGGAATATGGAGACTTTTTATCACTATATATTTTCTTATGTTTAATACGAATTCTTTAAGATATCGGGTCTCAAACGAGAAAGATTTACACGGGGGGAGAGGAAGGGGACGTCTCCAGGACTTAAAACACAATTACTCAGGTAGTATAAAAAAGTTACAAAAAAATCATGGACTACAAACTTACAAAGTATGTTATTTATAGCTTTATAATTTTAAATACGAAATGGAAAAACTTGTAGTACACGATACACGAGTTCATCGAGTCATTACTGTCTGAGAAACGCTGGGGTACCTGTCCTCCGACGGTCCGAGGAGACAGGTACCCTAAGAGGTCCGTTCTTATGACCTAACTTAACGGTACGGGAGGAGGTCCCCTAGAAGGACGAAGTCCCTAGCTTGGACGTAAAGAATACATATATTTAATTTAATATATCGTCAGTATCACCGATCGAAAAGAATACTTGTACTAAAACTTTAAGTATAGTCAACGTTTCTTTTAAAGTGTTTTGTCAAGAATAAGAAATGATTTTTACTATAGGAGACTGAAAAAAAAAAAAGACCGACACGGTACACCGAACGTCCCAGAATCAAGGGGCTGATCCCTAACTTGGACCCGGGACCGTCACCTTCGTGGTTCAAGATTGGTAACCTGGTGGTCCCTTAAGGAGAAGACTGAAAAAACAAAATATGAGATAAAGTAAAAATTTTTACGAATAAAACTGAGTGATTTGACTAAAGTATTACCTAGTATTCAAGTGTCAAAATTTGTCGGGACTAAATTGGAAATATGGAATTCCACCTTAACGACCTAATATCTCATACAAACAAAAGTCAAAATAGTCTATATCGGTTTAACTAAAGGAAATTTAACTAACATTATCGAATGTAGAGGTGGTCATCACATACTCTATCAAGGACAAAAGGACACATGAATCTTCCGTCTTTAAAATTTTTACAACCCGATATTAAAGTCTGAATATTCAACTTTCTCATCATGTTTCTTGAGGACCTATGGGAAGTCCTTATGTAAACTAAGGAGTCTACAACCATAAAGTGATGTAAGTAAAATAGAAAAAAAGAGAATATGTGTGTGTACCGGAAAAAAAGACTTGGTCAATTCTCATTCAACGTAGTATCGTCGTGATAAGTGTTATCACTTTTCCTCTTTTATTGGGTTTACAGGTGGTTACCTACTACCTATTTTTTATACAATATATATAAGGTATATATGATACCTTATAATAAATAAGAGCTTTTCCTTACGTTGTGACTATGTACGACGTTGTATCTATTCGAAGTTTGTACTACGATTTACTCTCCTCGGTCTGTATTTTCCGGTGTATAATAAACTAAGGTAAACATACTTCAATCTAGGTATCCCTGTCTTTCGTCTGATCTCCAAAGGTCCCCGATCCTCCTCCCACCGTTCCCTCATCGCTAACGAATTACTGATGTCACAGAGGAAACACCCACTACTTTTGTAAAACTTTATCTCCACTACCAATATGTTGTAACACTTATATGATTTATGGTCACTTAACATAGTAATTTACATGATTTAACATATGAACTTTTACCAATTATAATACACTTAAGATGGAGTCAATTTTTCTTTTTTCTCATTTAACGAGAATCGAAAAAAACGTTATCGAAAGATGGGGATTTATGAAGTCAAACGTCTAGGATTTTCGATCTAAAAGGAGTGTATCGGTATTATGTTAATGATTTTCGACCTTCAATCGTAACTTTGTTATGTTATTTAATATCTGGAACAAATAATCAACACAGTTATTATAAGAAGTATCGCTTTTACGTTCCACTGCGAAACGTAAGTCAACAGTGTAACGAGATCAAAAGAAATTAGACCTTGTTAAGGAATCAGAAATTTCATAAAGTATTGTGACTGTCAAAACGTCTCAAAACGTCTCAGGTCTCATCAATAAGACACTCACCAGCGCAACTCAAACAGACTACAAAGGATTACCATGTACTCAGAAATCCAATGCGTGAAAGTAGTCTTTACAGTAATTGCAAAACGACTCCATCTTCCGTCTTTAAAATCACAATTTCTTATAATCTCGAAAAGGTCAGAGGTAAAAAAAGAACAAGTTTTAACCCTTTCCTCATATTGTTCCGACACATGACAGTGGGGCGAATAAATTGAATATACGTCTCATATAGTACACTGTACGGTCCGACCTACTTAGTGTCCGACGTTAGTTCTGACGGTCCTCTTTATGGTTGTTGGAGTCTATACGTCTATTGTGGTAAGATTATCGTCTTCCGTTTCTGTTTGATTTCTCGGAGAACTACTCCTACTTTCTCCTCTTACTTTTTCGACCGAACTTTGAGTTGTTAGTCTTTTGATTCTAGTATCGTAGGTCAGGGTAATACAGTACCGTCTATCTTCCTCTTTTTCATCTTTGTCGTCATCTAAAAGAAAAGGACCCGAGGTTTCTGTGTACGAGGAACCTTCTTTTCCGAATTGTTTGGACCTGTCGTATAATTTTTTGTCTCTGTAGTGAAACGGTTGTTTCCAGAAATATCAGTTTCGTTACCAAAAAGGTCATCAGTCCATGCCTACACTCTCAACCTGGTATTTCTTTCGACTCGTGACTTCTTAACTACGATAGTTTAACACCACGACCTCTTCTGAGAACTCTCAGGGAACCTGTCATTCCTATAGTTTGGTCAGTTAGGATCTCCTTTAGTCCAGGACTACTTCGAGGTTATGAAACCGGTCGACTACACTTGTCGACTGAGTAACCTTTTGTGGGACAAAGACCCCTTTTAACTTCCGTTTTCCTCTTCTCCCACTGTGTCCTACTCTACCAAACTCTCGTAGCGACTGAAATACCCGTACTTAAACTCGTTTGACGTCCTCTATCACCTCCTGTCTCCTTGGACCGCTTGATGTCAGGAACCCCCAGTGTTTCTCAGTCTCTGTTGAACCACTGACTGGTTGTCGTCGTCGCAGGAGTATACTGGGAGTGTTGTTTCGACACTCTAGTCAATGAAGTACAGTAAACAAGTGAGTTGTTTATCAAGAACTCGTAGACACTATGCGGTTCGTGACAATATCCACGAGCCCCATATATGGCATACATTTTGTCTTTTTTTTTTAGAATGGAAGTCCTTAAAGGAAATATCACCCTCTGCTTCTAAAAGGGAATCTTTCACACACACGTACGTGTGTGTGTGTGTGTGTCACACGAGTTCACCATATTTTCTCATATATCACTTTTACCCAGAGACGATGGTGAAAGGGAGTGGAGACAAAGAGAGGGACCCTCAAGGGGAAAGATCAAAACATCGATGATATGAGGCAAATGACACATAGGAGTATCCCCGTCAGAAACGGATCTATTAGTAAGGACATTATACATGAAAAAAGATGGGGGTTGAAAACGTCAACTAAAGATACACATGACAAGAAACGGAACTAAAAAAAAAAGGTGAGTTGTCGTACATTACAACTACATTGGAAAAGAACGATTCATTCATGTAAATCCAACAAAGGTCTGGAAACGACAATGTTACAGAATGTGTACATAGTGAACTGGGGAAAGTTCACAGACAAATCTATGTAAATACCTTCACCTTGACGACCCACTTTCCCGTATATGTAAAATATAAAACTATCTGTAACAGTCAACAAGAGACGTCACAACACGGTAAAATATAAGTGTAGTCGTTATCTTCTTTCATGAATGAAAGGGATGGGTGACACCCACTATAGTTCGAAAAATATAGTCAATCGAGTTTCCCCCGCCCCCCCCCCCGCCTATACTTTGTTGATGTAAATACAAATTTCAAGAATTTACGACCTAAGTGTAAATAACTTGTAAAAAATCGACAGAACAAAGGGTATAACTAAAGGAAATCGGTTATGTAACAAAAAATATCCATCGTATCTTCAGTGGAAAAATTTTTCGGATACACCCTTAATACTCAATTGTCACTAATCTAACTATAAAAATAGTATAGTCTTTTACTTTGTTATCTATTACAAAATGTCGTAAACTTGACATTATGACGGGGGGATAGGTAAACGGGGAAAATACTCTTTGTCAATATACCAACGAAAAGATTAGATTTCAAGGTAAAATTCAAAACCCCTATACTTCGTAATTTTCACTCGACTACCATCTGTAATTCTCACTGATCTAAACTCTGTCCTAACAACATGACAGACCTTAAACGGAAAATTGAATTACAAACTTTCTTTTAAAGTTGGTAAAGGTTCTCTGAGAACATACAAAGTCTACAAATTTTGATGTACAAGTAATTCTGTAAGTTTGATGAAGTCCAACATTAAACGTAAAACAGTAACATTGGTTATCGTTATTTCTACTATAAACCTCTAATTTATGATACCTATATTTTGTCTTGTTCCAAACTTTGTCAACATACAATATCACATATCTCAGGGTACCAATTTTCGTACCCCAAACCTCATTCTCTTGGGACCTAAGTAATCGATACATAAAAGAATTCGGAGATAAAGAAGTATTTATTTTACTTGATATTCTCTCGATCGAATCACGGACCATTCATGACTTGTTTTACGTCGAGAATCGTAGTATTGATTAGTATGATTCTAGTCCGTGATGAGAAACCCTTTGATTTTCAGTGCAATTTTTTGGATCTTGACCATCGTGTATCGACCTCTTTAACTTTACGTAAGAGGTGAATTAAACATGAGTATTAGGGACTAAAAGTAACATATAATTTTCATATTTTGTGAACATACTCAAAATCCTAACTTGAGAACATCAAAAGTATGGGTTTCATAAAATAATCTCGATATCAAAGATTCTCGGCGCATATAACGGAGAAGGAAGAATAAAGATTAGAGGATTAGAGTGGGTATACTTACCCCTCTTACAAAAAAGAAATAAACTGTATTACAACTCTCTACATTGTATATTTATTATGGTTATGGCTTTCTTTTGTGGGTACTTAGTGAACTTCCTGAAAATTCCTGGGTCTCGCCATATATCTAGTGTAAAACTTTCGGTAACGATGTTTGTACAACTGGATCTCCTATCAAAGTGCAATAAAACGAATATAACAAAACATTCGTTTTGATAATTTAGACCATTATTTTTTACTCTATTAGAGAATCTACCAGAGATTTATTGAAAGAATAAAAAGAAAAATTTATTCCCATCATAAAATAGGTATCTCGTTTCTTCATAGTTATAATCTTCTGGAGTCCCCCTTTTTTCTAATTTTTTTTTTATGAAGATCCATTAAGATTGTTGGTCTTTGAACCTACATTCATATTTTGAGAAACGAATAAAAATGTCCACAGGGGACCTTAAAGTGTAAATTACATTTCAAAATGGGTGGACTGGGTCGTGTCAATTGTCTTCTATATTGTTCCATTTATTACATAATTCAATTTATACATTATTCATTAAAGTAATAGTATTCCAGGCCCCTCAAGAAGTAAGTCTTAATTTCTTTTTGTTACTTAATAATTTGGATTATATTTTTCAAAGATCAATGAAGTTCCGTCCGAATGTTTATTCACTCGGATTTTTGGAGTTTATAGACACTGAGTGGACCTCCTTTAACCGTCCCTTAATTGGAACGTATAGTTCCTATAATACGGCACGACACCTGTCCTTGAGATATTTGGTACGGTAGGAGGATTCTTGTCCTGTGTTTATCTCACCGTTTTATCGAGACGACAAAAAAACAAAATTTATGAGAAGAGAGCACTACGAGAAAAAATTCCCTAGTTTTTTTGATTTCAGAGTCACAAGAATAAAAAAGAAGTATAAGGAGAAAATTTAACATCCTAATCCAGGTGCTTGACTTAGAAAGAGTCATTAAAAACTTGGACGAATTAAATACTTTATTTAGAACATGAGAAATTTTTGTCGAGTGACTAAGGAAAATTCTTTCACAGAAAATAACCTAAGATACATTTATGATCGTTTTTTCCTTTTATCTTTTTGTTATAGATTATCTTTCATGATGTCATGCATAAAGATAAGTATCGTATAATACATCTCGGAACATATATGTATCATCCATAAACCGTCACAAACAAGTTAGCTTAACAACAACTCTTTGATGAAAGATTAAGACTAAAGCGATAGTTGGTAGACTAAAGTCTGTTTATACGAGAGAGTTTATTCTCTTATTGGATTCTGAGGATTTTTCAGACCAACAATTCATGACACTTCACAGATATGGTAATTTTTTCAATAGATCAATAAGAATCATGTAAGAACTTCAATTCTACGGTATAGAGACGGACTTTTTTAATAGAACCAATAAAGACAAAGTGTTCATTATGAAAGAGAATCTCAACGATGAATGAGTAGAAAGAAACAATTCCAAATAATATATATGTTTATTGTTTAGGGATTTTAAGACATGATGGATGGATACAAAATCTCCTCAACTTCTATGTATTACTAAACTAACCGTAACAAGACTGAAAAATTTTTTGTACATACATCACTGATTAGTATCTGTCGTTTTTACTAACGACTACGTATACAATAAGTTATAGAATAATATCAGTTTCGGTTCTATACTAAGATTAATTAGTATCGGGACTGGAGGAATCGGGAAAAGACTGACTCAATTGGTTAAGTCTGAGAAAATGGTTTGTCCTTTGGACCTTCCATACTAATTTAACTTTCTTGGGTCAAACCCACTAGACTATGACTTTGTCTTGTTACTTGTTGGTATATGGAAGACGAATCTAACTTGTCAAACAATTATAATTGAGTATAAATGAATCAACGAGAAAAAGAAAGAGGGAGGGAGGGACAGAAAGGGTAAAAGAAGGAAAAAGAGAGAGATATAAAACAATAACAAAGACAGCGACTGTATCATTGTAGAAAAGAGAAAACCGATATCCATAATGGATACAGAAGTCGAAGCCGTCCTGTATCAAAGTCCTGCAGACGGGACAAGGAAACGTTGGAATCGCAACGATCCAAGAATATGATAGGTCAGACTCGACCCTCTGATACTGGGTCTTGAGGTACCGCGTCTAATACAATCACTAAAATTTGACCGGGGTTTAGTCTGGTTCCTTGAACTTCTCTTCCAGTACCTTGACGTATTCAGTATGTCCATTTATATAGAGGTCCCAAACTCGACAGAAATGAAACTGTCATTCAAATTTAGGAACTGGACCCTACTAAAATCACAAGTGGAACCACCCTTGACTATTGTCTCTCTCTCAGTCGAACTCGAGTCTGGAGAGGGTCAAGAAACCCTAAGATTCGGAAGACTTGGATTCAAAAGTCTCATTACCACGACGTAACAACCTACTTTTGATTTACTCCATTATTTATATTTCGTGATTCGTGTCACCGACCGTGTGTCATCCACGAGTTATTTACCTTCGATAATAATGATAACGGAAAATGAAAAAAAAAACCTAAATTACATAATATGACATAATCTACGGAACTCTAGGAAGCTCGTCTCCAAGAATTGAACCCCAGAAACACGTTCTTATCTGAATTCTCCCGAGTATTTCGGGGACTTCTATAAAATTCTAAGAAAGAACTTAAGTGATTAAAAAAAAAAAAAACTTTTATTAACCATTACACCCTCCATATTGTGTCACCAGTTCTTGTTCCCAAAATCAGTCTGACTCGACCCAACTTAAAAACAAGACGAACCAGGATCGGAACACTGGAGTCCATTAAGTGAATTAGAGAGACTTGAAGTCTAAGGAATATACAGACTATCTCTAGTAATAGAGTCTCCTTTATCTCTCTAGGTAGCCTAATCTTTTCCAGTATCCACATTTTTGAATATGTTGTAGAATGTGTATCATTTTTAAATTATTTGTAATCGATCATAATTACAGGGTCTTTTTACACAAAGAAGGATGTCATATAGAATAATAATATACTCACTGAAGAGGCTCGATTTAAAATGGTCGACGGATCCGTATAGTTCCTCTTACAGACTAGGACCGGAACTCAACCGTAGAACTTAATACAATCGTACTTAATCCGATCCTACGGGGTCTTCCAGTGTGACGACTCTTTAGGACTCACCAGCATGTCATCAGATAGATCGACAACTTGGTAGAATAAAAGGAATCTCACCAAGGTTATCCTAACGTACCTAATTCTGCGAAGTCTATTCTCTCACAATTGAGTTCCAGGGGGTCAAGATCAGCGGAATAAGGACGACATCCAAAGTCAGGGAGTCAGTACTCTTGGTATTCTTGAATTTTCAGAAAGTAGATACATTGTTATCAGAATATTGTTAGTGGGGTGAGAGTACTCTAGTGCGACAAAGATGTCTATGGTTCCAAACGAAAAGTTCAAACCCATATACGTAATGTTATGAAACTATAGATTTTGGTGATTATTTAGTGAAAGTTGGTCAACCACTAAGATTGAATTTCCTACAACATAACAGGAATTCATGCACAAACCACTACCGGCAAATCAGTGATAGCATAGGTTGAGAACGCTGGGGGTACCTGATATATGTCGGGTGGTCGAAGGAGACAGATACTCTAAAGGGTCCGTTCTTATGACGTCACCAATCGGTAAGGGACGAGGTCCTCTAGAAGAGTTGGATCCCTGACTTGAATGCAGAAGACGTGACGTCCGTCTAAGAAATGACGACTCGGTAGTCCCTTCATGTTTTATTACACAAATTCTATGAATAATTATAAGACTGATATTAAGATCTTTGTATATATATACATTTTATACATTAATACGTGTGTTTATGTACATGTGTTTTCATTCACCATCTTTCTTTGTCAGTTAATTTTAACAAACAATCTTACAGTCCTAACATCTCTTCACAAGAAAAATAGATTATTAAATTTTTGTTAGAAATAAGAATCATATTAGAAACTCATTAGTTATTTTACCATTTTCTTTTGTAAAACGACGACGACACCTCGGGTTGTCGTCCTTTACCACCACGACCTAACACTAACTACGGAATGAAGACAGAGACTACTAAAACTACATATAAACTAGTATTATCTTAAAGTCCAAACCCTCCTGAAACGTCAGATTTAAAGTACGTTACGAACTAAGAGGAAATACGTAACAATTGTATCAGTAGTAGTATAGTATTCGTCGATTAATAATACACAGACAATAATACACGGTCTATGGTACGATTCGCGAAGTACATATTATATCAGTTAGAAAATTGGTGACAAACTTAATTCGACACACACGAGTTAGTGAAGTCAGTACAGACTGAGAAACACTGGGATACCGGACATCGGACGGTACGAGGAGACAGGGACCTTAAAAGGTCTGTTCTTACCCAACGGTAAAGGATGAGGTCCCCTATAAGGACTGGTCCCTAACTTGCACACAGACGACACAGAAGACATAACCGTCCATCTAAGAAACGGTGACGCGGTGGACCCTTCGGGAAACAACTTTACCAGCACGTGTTTAGTTCCGTCAACCGTGGTTTGACACGATGATCAGTAACATACGAAGAGATCCTACGTGAAAATAAAAATTGAACGTCAATTTTCTACTTTATAAAAATTTAGACGGACAAGTGAATTTTTAAAAGTACTACTTCATCATTTTTCATAACTAATAAAATTTAGAATTTATGTAAGACAAATTATAAGACACACTAAATTATCCTTCATGGGTCTTTCGTGAACACGACGTATGACTCCATGTTGTCAATAGAACCCCTTTTTGTGAACATATTAATAAAATGTAAGAGTCGACTTAATCAGTAAAAAATTTTACGTTGTGGAAAAAGCGAACCTTTTTTTTGTGATACTAATTACTGAAAATAATAAGTCTGAACCAACAAACAAGAGTTTTTTTACTTTACTCGGTCAGGAAATTGCCAACCATTTGTTGACTGATAAACAACGATTACTATTTTAAGTTCGAAAATTCTCTTTTAACCTTAAAATATTTTGAACATAAACGGTAGTACCAGAACTGTCCGAGGTTTATGAATTTTCTGAAAAGACTACCTCAACCACTACTGAAATTACGTACACTAAGAGAAGAAAATTATGACATGTTACTTTACACAGTCCTAAACTTCCTGAACCTAATAAGTCAGTTGGTTATAAAAAGTCTATACTTTACGTACTATAATGTTTTAGACGTATTGATATTTTCCAGGTAAGTTTTACGTTCTATCCGGTTACCTAAAATTATATTGTACAATGTTTTCAAGTGGTAATACAGAAGTCTAAAGTGTAACCTTTGGGGGAATCTTTTGACGGTAACAACTCAAAATCACATCATTCCTAGTTTCTTCTTATAAAAATTAGTAGTTAAGAAGTGAAAGGTTGATGTATAGACATACTCGAGTCCAAAGAAGTATATGATGTTGGTTTAAGTTTATAACGTTGTCTAACTTAAGTCTTCATCAATCTTCTGTCCTCTTAGGTCGACAGAAGATTCAGTGTGTAATTTTTTAAAAATATTTATACCTTTTGTTAGGACGAGGAAATGTTGTCAAACCCTTTTACGACAATAAAAAAAAAATTTTTCAATTTTATACTCAAAAAATAACAATAAGAAATTTCTAAATTAGTCATCAAAGTTTAAAATAATCAAAATGGAAGATAATATCATTTATAACTATCTTTATTGGGTGTAAATTTTTCGAGAAATCTCAGGAGTCATTAATAACTCTTCCTTCCCTAGGACTCCAGTTTTAAAACTCTTGGTGACTCGTGGTGATTCCGTTTTCGGACCCGAGTCCTCAGTCGGACAGAATGAAACTTAAGTCAGAGGTAAGGAACAATCGAAATACTAAGAATCATTCAATGCATTCACGAAGGATCCGAAGGGACCACCAAATCTATCATTTCTTAGACGGACTTTACGTCCTCTGGGTCCAAGTCAGGAACTCTACCCTTCTAGGGGACCTCCTCCCGTACCGTTGGGTGAGGGTCATGAGAACGGACCTCTTAGGGGACCTGTCTCCTCGGACCGCCCGATGTCAGAGGTCCTAGTCTTTCTCAACCTGTGTTGACTTCGCTATATCGTGCGTACGTACGGTCAATGAATTCGATTCAAAGGTAAAAAAGTAGACTTTGTTTTCCTACTATGACACTTAAGACACTAACAAATTAGTCTTTAAGTACATTTCTCGAAACGTGTTACTAACCATATATCATTTTAAAGATTATAAACAATCCTATTATTATTAAGAATAAGGTAAAACGGTCATTACTCACACTCAGACCCAAATCTCTTGACGAGAACCCTTGACTGAAATTTAGGTTTATCCACTTTGATAGAGTCTCCTGTCTACCAATACAAGGTCAACTACAAGACACTCCACATACCCATCTTTAACTCGTCATTACATAGAGGTACTAATCTTTTGAACCTCCAGACAGTAGAACCTTAAATGAACGAGGAAAACCCTTTCTAACCGTCAGGACTGTTTGTCTTTCGGTTTACCCTTAAAATTAATATAATGTTGTTATACTGTAAAATTGGTCAGGTTTCTCTGAAGACGAATCCGTCTTCGTAAATGATACGTAACTAGGATAAGGGGTCTGTTTATCTCCTGTCGGATGTATGTACCTTAGGAATCATCACCGGGAAACAAACGGATCTGTCTTTGACACTTCGATATTAAGTGTAATTTGTATGTGATCGTTTAGTTCCAAATTTTGATTAACAGGAGGTAAATACCCCTGATCCTTCTACTACATTTCAACAGTCAACAGGGGATGAATTAATAAACTTTGGCACCAGAAATTAAACCTCTACGTTGTTACAATAATTTTCCGACAGTGTAGGGGGTGGTCTACTTTTGACAACTGAACGTTCGTACACCTGGGGTTTAACCAACTTTAGGTCTTCTACCTACTACGAACTTTGAAACGCAAATACGGTTGGTTGGACTCTTGACATGTGCTCGACTAGTACGTTGGACATCGGAGGAGGGAGTGTCACGGAATTTTTGGAAACAGAGGATTGCCCGTTGAACCTCTACTAAAAACCTGTAATCGAGTGGTAGAAGGATCCAACGACCGAAGGACTTATTTCGTCGAAAAGGGTAATTTTTTTTTTTTTTCCTTTTTTCGACAGTAGATTGTGACCTTGAGTGACTCACCGAGACATAGGACTGAGGCGAACGAGTTTTATTTATGCCCCTTTGAAACAATATTGAAGAGAAAAATTACTCGTTCTTAATTGGACACGGTTTAGAGAAACTAATCCATGAAGAACATTCGATGTTATTAAAGTTTATCATTTAATAATTCGCCATGACTTATTTAAGTTTTGTCATGAGGATTTATCAAATCTCGACAGATTAGAGAAGGGTCGATCAAACAATGATGAAAGTTCTCAGAACCTTTTATATCCTTTTTGGTATTAGAAATTTTACAATTCAGTTTTTATTAATTAAACACCAAATAAACATTTTATACTAACGTAAATGTACGTGTCCATAGACGCCAACCACCCTAATACCCTTTGAAAGAAGACAAAAAAGAAAAATACGAGAATTTGTATAAAAGGTTCAAAATATGTAACTTACATACTAAAAATATTAGTCTTTTTCGAAGGACTTTGTTAACACAAGATTTCGGTCATCCACCCTATCTCGTTCTATCAGTAGACACGACCCTCCGTCAGACCAACCCCTATGACCCCGGATTCGTCCTACTCCTCTCACAAACAACACCCCCCCGGTCGGAACGTCCTCTTCAGTCTCGAGTTTATCCTACTTTCCCCTCTGTACCCACCCGTACACCAACACCAATAGTCTCCGTCTTGTCTCACTCTCCCCGTAGGTACATTCCCATTCCGGACGTCTCCTGTAGGCATACCTCACCATGGACTATGTCCACAACTTAGGACTCGTCCCACTTCTACAGATACCTTCCCCATCGGATTGTGGTACCCAGTCTTAGACTCACTCCTGTGCACACCCCTCGTCGGATCGTACCCCTTAAGTCTCAGATTCGGTCACTTCTCCCGTAGGTACAGCCCCTCCTCAGTCACCGTCCTTCATCTCTAACCAAGATATACCCCCTCGTCCCCAACAACTAGTTTAATCACATAATTCCTATTACCCTCAGTTCAAAGACTGACAGTCATTTCCCTCTATCTTTAATGTCACTCTTCCTTTGATTTTACTGAGGATACCATAACGTAATTTTGACGTTCAAAGTTGTTTTTGACAAAGGTTACCTACCTACCTACCTACCTATCTATCTCTACATTTATTCATGTGTGTGTGTGAGGTCGATGTAGGTTTCTAATTTTTTTTTTAGCAAAGAATATGATCAGAGTCCTTCATCCATAATAATGTCAAGAATGAAATGTCCTCTAACTAGAGTATGAGAACTCACGTCCTCGGTCGAGATTACTACACTGACCCCAGGACCGATTTCGGACGACGGAATTTGGTTCTCAATATTGAACGGGTACTAGTACATTAGGGAACTCGGGACAAAGAAATAGTCGTCTTACTTTCACAACCTGAGATTAGAAGATCGAGGTAAGGTCGAAGTTTAAGATTTGAAGTTCGGTAGTTATTATGATTGTTATTGTTGTTTTATGGGGTTTAGACCTTTCACCCTCATTGGAATTGATCTTTGCACATATTAATTTCACTCTCTTTTTTGATATTTTGAAAGGACTCTACAAGAATTACTGAACTTGTACGTTTTAACGAACAAGTTCACGAATAAAAGGACAAGAAAAACACACATACAAGTTAAAATCAGTAATTATCGTAAGTCCACACTATAAAAACGCGAACGTCTTCAAAAATAAGTCCCTACGACTCAGTAATTGTTCATACGTCAAAGAAAGGACTCAAAAAAAAAAAAAAAATTAACCCCTCCCCCAAACAATAAGGTTCCCTGGGAAACAAGAAGAAAAGACAAAACCGACGTGGTCCGTCGTGCACCCTAGAATCCAGGGGTTGGTCCTTAATTTGAGTGTGTGGGACGTAACCTTCGTACCACAGAATTGGTGACTTGGTGGCCCCTTCAGGAGGAAACAAGAAGAATTACTCCTATTTCTGTCTACCAAAACTTTCTCTGAAAGAGAACAATTTACTTATCCGGTGACGACGAAATAATATCGAACTCCGTCCGTCAGAAAACCCTTTGTCCGTAAATGCCACCAAAAAGAAACCCCCACACCGACGTAATAACAATGATACTTCAAGATAAACTAACCAAGACTTGACACGTCGTGATTCTCATTATAGAAAAAGAAATTTCGAGTCGGATCGAGTACTCGTGAAAAGTTTTCTCTTCTTTCAATATTTCCTCTTCCTTTCTGACAGCATCACTCACAAATCTGATACTCCGACTAACAAAAGTTTGTTTAAACTAAGTAATATACGAAACATTACTTCTGTAGAATTTATTGTCTCGTCGGGAAAATAGATGTACGAAGATAATTGGTTAAATAAAACAAATCTAGTCACCCGTCCTGTGGTAGACAATGGTCTTTAAAAGAAAAGTAGTTCGGACGGGGGTAATTCTTAGGGGTCAATTCGTTGAAGTCGACGGGAGGACAAATTAAAGGTATTATTGAGTTAAGTCCCTATACCTCTCTTTTCCCGTCGATTCTCCTATAACATTTGACATAGTACGGGAGTCTCCTAAATTAAACCAGTGGAGGAACCGTTCTATTTACTCACCCTCCTCAAATACACACAACTTCTTTTCCCGATTCCTCTCCCTCCTTGTCTTGACTACCACCTACTCCGTCAAAATTTCTTAAAAGTCAAGTCAAGTCAAGTCAGCGAGTCAACGCAGGCTGAGACGCTGGGGTACTTAGCGTCGTGCGGTCCGGAGGGACAGGTAGTGGTCGAGGGCCTCAAGTGAGTCTGAGTGCAGGTAGTTCAGTCACTACGGTAGGTCGGTAGAGTAGGAGACAGCAGGGGAAGAGGAGGACGGGAGTTAGGGAGGGTCGTAGTCCCAGAAAAGGTTACTCAGTTGAGAAGTGTACTCCACCGGTTTCATGACCTCAAAGTCCAAATCGTAGTAAGGAAGGTTTCTTTAGGGTCCCGACTAGAGGAAGTCTTAAAATCATCCTAAATTTTTTTTGAAAAGAAGATTATCGAAAAACCATTGAAACAAAGAGGTTCTCGAGAAAAAGATTCCGTATAAAGTTAATAGATCTGTGTCCCTATTCTCAGGAAAAGGTATGTATTATAAGATAAAAATCCTGGTACTTTATGTAGATGTATAGTTAACCATACATATGTAAATATACAAATACATTTCATTTTCACTATATGTTTACGATAATAATATTCGTAAATGTGACACTGTGACTTTCCAAAAAAAAGAGAAGATAGTTTCCAGGTACTGAGGTCGAGTCCGACTGGACCTTAAAGAACTCTTACGGTTTTTCAACAGATACATACCACAACTGGAAGTATTTCGTTTCCATTACCATTGAATAATTATACGTACATAGTCTGGACACAGTATATTATGGAGTATGGTTGGAAATGGATCCCATAATGACTTGTAAGTCTCTATCATTAAGAACAATCTTACAACAGACAGTCAACTTAGTCAGTTCACATACTTCACATACTTAACTCAACGGACAAACGTTAAGGTGGTCGTCTTGCTCCAAAGTGTGGATTCGTTGACATTTCTAGTTTTCTATATGACGGTTCTCGTTTTCTTTAATATTGAAGGATTTTACGTCTATATAAACGTTTACGTCTCACTGCCGCTCCGAACAAAGTATCGGTCAGTGGATGGAGTCTTAGTGGACCCCATAAACAATTTATATGTCTAAGGACTCGAGGAGGGTCTATATGGCTGACTGACACCTCCTCTCCGAATCAGAGGTCTAAAGTATTTATAGAGTGTACTAAGAGGAAGTACGAACTTAGACTCTTAGTGACCATATTCCGTCAAGTGTTGCACACCAGAGACTTGGTCGTAAATCGTAACAGATCCTTGAACAAACTTTACGAGTAAAGTCAAGGGTAGGGTCTCAATGACTTAGTCTTTGAGACACCCATCCCGGGTCGAGAGACAAAATTGTTCGAGAGGTCCACTAAGACTACGTGTGTCCTCCTTGTGTTTACCGAGTGAACTCTTGGTACCCCAATCCATTGACCTTTGAACTCGAAAGTAGGGGTAAGTTGGGTTCTGTCAGATTGTGTTACTCACTACTGTCCCACAGCGAACTGAAGAGAGTGGAAGTCGATGACTTTACCGACCCCTCCGACTCCTCAAGCACTCCCCTTTCTGAGTTCCCTACTAGCCTTCAAGTAAGTCTCTTTAAATTGATCCTACCTGCTACCTAGTTTGGGTACAGATCACTCTTTGTCCGTTTTCTTATCCCTGTGAATTGGGTGTCTTCCCTTTCAAATCCCTTCTATATTATCGTCAGAAATGCCCAAAGTCCCTAAACACACTTCATCTCCAAAACATTGTGACCCGGTCCATTTGACCCTTGACGTCCCTCTATGATAAGTCGAGTCCACCTGTCAAACAGGTTGTCTCGATAAAGTTTCCACCCTACCCGATGGAGTCTTCCCTGTCTCAAGAGACCTCTTTAAGGTCCAATCCGTCTTATTAGTGAACCATCGTTAAATCTTTTCCTGGAAGTTTGTAAAACACCATTAACCTGATTGCACTGGAAAGTCCGAAGAGGGTTGAACTTATAGACATAGACTTCAAAGAAGGAATAAATATAAAGATTATTGGGATTATTCTAAGGAAACACACAATCACTCAAAAGAACTACAACGAGACCCAACAAACCCCGACCCACAACATTGAAGACACTGAGAGTTTTCATCTACCATCCTTCTAGTCTAGTCCAGGTCTTGACTTGACCACTCCAAAACGAAGTGTTAAAGACGACCTCCGAGCACAGTCAAGTCATCAATAGTCCTTACGTACTCCTTAGTCCGTCGTATAAGGAAACGGTTTACGACATTTCGTTTACTAAAGAAGTTTTGTAGATCAATTTTCTCCCTACATTACCATGGGTGTCCGAGAGAGTCTTGAATTCCCCCGTAGAAGACCCTTTAACACAATACACCAGTAACTCAACTTCGACTTATAATAAAGAAAAAGAGAGGTAACACGAACATGTATCGGGTACATCTGTGATTATACAAAGAGACATGAGTAAAACCCCTTTCCTCAGTAAATCTTCGTACATTACAACCCAAAAATAATGAATAGATTTATTTATCAGTCGACATCTCTACTTGAGTCCACTTTAAATAAAAGGAACTTAGTTAACACTAATTATTATACCCGTCCATTGTTTGAGTTACATTTGTGGCTCGTATAACAGTCATTGTCCTAAACTCCACTATGTCTTTACTAAATCTACATCAAAGGTGGGAGCTCCTGACTTAAAATTAAAAAAAGACCAACAAAAGGAGTAATATTTCCACTGTATATATATTTATTGTATAAATGTACATACATACATATATAACCCCAAAGGGTACACCACGATCAACATTTCTCGGGTGGACGGTTAGTCCTCTGTATTCTCTGTACCCAAACTAGGGACCCAACCTTTCTAGGTAACCTCGTCCTTTACCGTCGGGTGAGGTCATAAGAACGGTCCTCTTAGTAAACTGTCTCCTGGGACCGTCGGATGTCAGTTATTCCAGTGTCTCTCAACCTGTGTTGACTTCACTGAATCGTGTATGTGTCGTGTGTATACACATAATACGTGTGTATTAACATACACGGATCTTTTATCCCATTAAGTCCTTGAATAGTTTAATCATGACCAATGACAATTTCTCATACCTTCCTGCTCCCATCTAAAAATTTAAAATGTGTAAAGACATAATAAACTTAAAAAATGTATGTACACAATCAAAAAACTGTAAACTTACGAAAAATTTTCTGTTATGTACAGATAACATAATTTCATATCTTTCTATTTTATTTAACGAGTATTAACATGACGGGTTTCTTACCGTAATAATTGTAAAACCACATATGTAGAAACTTTTAGAAAATATAACAACCTTAGTTTAATATATACGTTAAAACAGGACGAAATAAAGTGAATTACAATTGTTGTATCAATAAAAGGGTCAATAGAAGGTTTAAGATTAGGTTGATAAAATTGTCGATATAGTATAAAGTGATATACCTACCTGTTTTAAATTGGGATTACGAACCTATAAATCCAATATATGATCAAAAAGTGAGAATTTTGTAAGACTTGTAATAGTATATATTTCGAAAAAGACACTAAACTTAATAAAGGAATCTCGTCTAATATCTTTATCATAATTCCTCACAGTAAACTTTAAAACTTTTATGAATACTATCCATTATTGTAACTAAAAAATTTTGTACCATATCATTGTCGTAAAACTGTATCTGGTTCATTAAGGTACCCAATACCAACAATCCAATTCGAAATATAAAGTAACACATGAAATATTGATAAAACCCAGCAACTATCGAAGTCTAACAGATTATTCTCAGCCGATACAACTCGTAAACCGAGTTCTGACTGTAAGATTGAGAAAAAAAGGAGTCCTGAACCTCCCGCACCTATAGTAGGATCCACAGACGAGATCACCGGAAGACCAAATGTTTCTTTTCGACTCTTAATTGGCGAAAGGAACCGGGTTTCACGACTTCTAAAGAATGTTTGCATCGTCGAAAAAGTAATTCTAAGCCGGACCTCTCCATGTCTCGAGCACTAAGGGAAAGGAGGACTTAGTTTGTGTCTAGTACAGACTTTGTAGCGAAGGACGGACAAAGGGTACACTAGTAGAGACTCCAGAGAGATGTCGGTTGATAAATCCGCGACCATAAAACAAAGGATTTCATTAGTCAGGGTACTACGAAGAAGGAAGGAAATGAGAACAACCAAAAGACCTGTCAAGAGAAGTACATTCGTTTATGTGGTTCCGGTTGTCACTTTAAACCTAATTATTTGAACAAGGAACAAACGAGGTCCATTTTTGAACTACCTTTTATAAAAATTTAATTCATCGTACTCTATAAATTGGACACTCCAATTTAATGAAAGTAAAACGTGATGTTTAGGGAATGAAATATATTTATTTAAATAAACATACACATCAAAGACCATCACTGACCTTTACACAAGGTGCCAGTTCAAGATCTAAACATCATCTCAACCTACAAGTTGAAACATGGTCTATTGAGTCAACAATCAACCATCAGTTAAAAGTCCTATATGGTTACGACCGATTCAAATTGAAAATATAATTTCGTGACAGTACTATATCGTCTTTGAACAAGTGCATCCTTAATTTAAATTTTTTTTCAAGGTTATGGATAAGACGGTGGATGATTCATTTTCTGGGAACTGTCTAGAGTCCGTAAAAAAATAGTGAGTTCCCCCTATCATGGAGGAAGACAGTTCCAACTAAACTTCTAGTTTACTCTACTGTCGACATTTTCGAGAATTGTCTTTTCGTGACATGATTACATTTCTTCGAAAAGACACACATATAGTGGTAGATGACCACTTTTTACTGAGTAACAAAGTCGTACCTTTATGACTTACACGTCGGAATTTTAAAGTCTATTCCCAATAGCGACTTCGTAAACAAATCCTGGCATTATTAAATGAACACGGATCGTTTTCAATTTCTCAAGGTTTATGTTCTCAGTAAGTCAGTTGTTTACAAAAAACTGTCGAAAGAAACACAGTCTGTAATAAAATCCCCGATCCTTGTCACTGATCTTCTCAGAGAGGGAGACGTCCGAATGGAAAAAATACAACCTTCCGTCCCTTTTTTTGGTGTGGTATATATATATCCTTCCTGAAGGGTAGTACCTTCAGGAAACAAAGAATTTTACAATTGATATATTATATATGATTTTTATGTCTTCAGAATGAAATCTTTCGTTATTTCTTGTCGTCCTCCTAAAACTCTTCACATTACATTATAATACTGATGTTATCTACTAAATCTTCATCACACCATATCCCACATTTTTATGTCTACTATGATAGGTTAGTGTCACGATATTGTCCGTATATTAACCGGTATTATCCGTGATCTTCAATTACAGTTAAAGGAAGGTAGCATTTTTCGTACGAATTCCGTCTTTGTCTCTCCGTTCTCTTCGTCCTGTCACAAAGGTCATCGGGACGTCCTACACCAAACGAAGTCAGTTTCTCCAATGGATCTATTTAATTACTCGTTAGTTTCTTTTTTTTCTATAAATTATTAAGTTCTTAGACCAAACTTGGTGTTAGAAATCAAGGATAAAGATTTTTACTAACGTATTATTATGACCAACTAACCTTCTTAGTAGACAATAGGATCAGGGACTATTAACTCATCGGATCATAGGATTTACGTCCTTCTTGTCACAGACCTATTAGTTTTGTACTGAATAAATACAGAGTCTTTTACATGTCACATACATACGCACACACAAAGACTTGTTTTATTCTACACATTTATCATATTCTACCTTTTGGTGGGAGTCACTTATTTAAAGAAAACAATTCATCCTTTTTTAAAGGTCACGATCAAATACAGGAATCTGATCATTGTAATAAAAATAAGTGTCACTAGAGGAGACATCGTGGCATAAAGAGACCAGGACCTAGTGACATCAACTTATTATGAAAGACAAGGTACAAATAAACATAGGAATGTCGTTCTTGTCATACTTTCATGGTAGCCTAAGTTTGAAGGGTCAATGGCTCGTCGATTCTTCAATACCTTTCAGACACATCTCGTAGTGTGTAAAAAGTCCATAACAAGAGTGAAGTCATAAAAAGTTCTTATTTAATAAATACGCACAAAGATAAAATTCGGACGACAACTTTAAGGGAAGAAACACACCAACAGTCAGAAAAGAAATCGAGTCCACTCTAGTAGAATTCGTTCTGTTTTACTTAGATCAAGGGGAGGAAGCCCAACTTTTTGTGGTGGAGGGGTAAGGGTCTCGTAGAAAGACACATACCACCTTCTTCCTCCCTCACTCCTTCTCCTCGAACACAAATGTTCTCCGAGACCCTAACGGGATCCCCCGATTTAGGTCGGGATGGTCCTTCTCCATGAGACTGACTGGAGGTGTACCTTAAAAAGATTTCTTTCTTTCACATTCACTTCAGTGATTCAGGACAGCCTGAGAAACGCTGGGGTACCTGACATCGGATGGTCCGAGGAGGGAGGTACCCTAAGAGGACCTCTCTCATGACCTCACCCAACGGTAAAGGAAGAGGTCCCCTAGAAAGGTTGGGTCCCTGACTTGGTCCCAGAGGGCGTAAGGTCCGTCTGTGAAATTGGAGACTCGGTGGTCCGTTCTTTCCTCACGGATTGATGGACGAAACCCAGAGAATGATACCTTCCAATTTCTAAACTTCGACTAGCAATAGAACCAAGATTAGTTGGGGTCTTTCCCTCGTGTCTCTTGGTGGAAACTTCGGGTCAACATAGTCTATTTGTCTTCTGTCTTCTTTCGAAGTAGAGGAAATAAAAGCGACTCCGGTGTATGAATTGGGGAGACAAGTAAACGGTTCGTAAAGGACATACGAATGGGAAGTATGTCTGTAACCCTTATTGGGGATCGTCAAGATCAGGGTAAGGATTACCTTGAATTTTAGATCGTCTGTTTAGTAAGGAACACAACTTTCCTCTCGGTTGGTCAACAACAGTAAATCGGAAAAATTCTTTTACTTTTAACGTACGTATCGTGTCACTTCTCTTATTATATTATTTGAGAGGAACATGGTTTGGGGTCGAGGTCATTAATAGTGGGGTTACGGTTAGAACAAAGTAGACATAGGGGTGGGTGAGAAAGGATGATGAAGGGTCTAATAAAACTTCGTTTACGGTCTGGAATTCGGTACAGTAAGTATTTATTTGCACTGAGAAATATGTACCAGGAGTTCTCTCTTTTGGTACTATAAAAAAAGAAGACAAACATAAAAAATACAGTATGAATCGTGATTTCTTGTCTCATGTCTTCCTTTTCAGTCCCTTTTATTGTAAAGTTAAGAGTAAAGTTTATTTGGTAGTCCGTTGTGCAAGTAAAGTCAAGTCACCGAGTCAGCGCAGGCTGAGAAACGCTCGGGTACTTAGCGTCGTGTGGTCCGGAGGAACAGGTAGTGGTTGAGGGCCTCAAGTGAGTCTGAGTGCAGGTAGCTCAGTCACTACGGTAGGTCGGTAGAGTAGGTACCAGCAGGGGAAGAGGAGGACGGGGGTTAGGGAGGGTCGTACTCAGAAAAGGTTACTCAGTTGAGAAGCGTACTCCACCGTTCATGACCTCAAAGTCGAAATCGTAGTAAGGAAGGTTTCTTTAGGGTCCCAACTAGAGGAAGTTTTACCTGACCAACCTAGAGGAACGTCAGGTTCCCTGAGAGTTCTCAGAAGAGGTTGTGGTGTCAATTTTGTGTAGTTAACAAACCACGAGTCGGAAGAAGTGTCAGGTTGAGAGTGTAGGTATGTACTGGTGTCCTTTTTGGTATCGGAACTGATCTGCCTGGAACCAGTCGTTTCATTACAGAGACGAAAACTTATATGATAGATCCAACGAGTATTGAAAAGAAGGTTCCTCATTCGCAGAAAATTAAAGTACCGACGTCAGTGGTAGACGTCACTAAAACCTCGGGGGTTTTTATTTCAGACTGTGACAAAGATGACAAAGGGGTAGATTAAGGGTACTTCACTACCCTGGCCTACGGTACTAGAAGTAAAAGACTTACAACTCGAAATTCGGTTGAAAAAAACGTGAGGAGAAAGTGAAAGTAGTTCTCCGAAAAATCAAGGAGAAGTGAAAGACGGTATTCCCACCACAGTAGACGTATAGACTCCGATAACTATAAAGAGGGCCGTTAGAACTAAGGTCGAACACGAAGAAGGTCAGGTCGCAAAGACTACTACATGAGACGTATATTCAATTTATTCGTCCCACTGTTATATGTCGGAACTGCATGAGGAAAAGGATAAACCTTGGTCAGACAACAAGGTACAGATCGAGATTGACAAGGAAGGACTGGACGTATGTCTAAAGAGTTCTCCGTCCAGTCCACCAGACCATAAGGGTAGAGAAAGTCTTAAAAGGTGTTAAATAATACTAGGTGTGTCAGTTTCCGAAACCGTATCAGTTATTTCGTCTTTATCTACAAAAAGACCTTGAGAGAACCAAAAAGGTACTAGGTCACCTACAACCGTTAAACTAGAGACCAAGGAGACGGAAAAGATTTTGGTCGAACTTGTAGTCCCTCAAGTGCCAAGTGCATAACGACTTCGGACCGAACCTCTTAAAACTCGTAATGAAATGATCGTACACTCTACTCACGTTAACACGCCATCAAACTCGTAAGAAACCGTAACGGAAAGAAACCCTAACCTTACTTTTGTCT